>CP116454.1:63490604-63915604 GCA_028216015.1 Quercus dentata | reverse complement strand
TTCTTCTTTCTTTTCTTTTGGTGGGTTTCGGTCCTACCAATCTCCCTTTTGTTTTTTATTTGTGTGTTGTATAGCCTTTTTTTTTTTTTTTTTTTTAATCATTGTGTGTAGTCTGCCTTCAGACCTTTCACTACCTTGTATTGATTTACTATTATTTAATGGTTAATACTTTAATTTCTTTTAATTTTGTGAGCCCTTCACACGTGAGTCACTTATTGGGAAAGTTGAAAGTTTTAGCCTTTAGCCACTTGTGTTGACTTCTAAGCCACCCCACTCCACATGGCTAACTTATGTCTCACAATTTTTAATTTTTTTCCTCTTTTAATTTTAATTTTATCATTACTCTTGTTATAATCTAAAAAATAATTATTAATTTATTATTATTATTGAGTGATATTTGGGATTTGGGCTTAATAAATTTGACATATTAGTTGAAATATGAACTTATAATTGTAAAATTCTTAAAAATTTATATGGGTTTTGATAAATAACCTACAATATATAAAAAATAGCTATAACCGAAATAGCATACCGAAATAGACCGGTATTAAACCGGTACCGAAATATTCCGTTTCAATTAACAAACCAAAATGGGCTCCGAAATGGTATTCATAACATTGATTAACACTACTGCATGATTAGTTTTAGTCTAACAAGAAATAAATATAATAGATTTACTATACTTTACACCAGGAACGTTCTTATTGAATTTAAAATTTTGAATAAGAAAGAAAGATTAATCAATTATTATATCAAGTAAACAACCACATAAAACATGGAGAAAATCATGTATAGGAGCAATGGAGCATCCAGCCAAAGCAAAAGAATGACTGTTAGTCATATTATATCCCACCCAAAAAAAAATCTAAATTATCCTTAATTTTTTTATTAAAAAATCCTCGTAGATACTTGATTTATTCTGCCTTAGATCCAAGTTATCCTTGCTACATTCCAAAAAAAAAAACTTTGCTACTAGTATTGTTCCATAAAGCCTAATCATTTGCATAGAGGACCAACTGACCAAAAGATGCTCAATCCATCCATCTTTATCAATCTTAATCATCCATCTCAAATTCCAAACAAGCAAAACCAAAAGAAAAATATAGAAAGAGAAGAAAAATTATCTACATTACATTCATAATCAGTTAGAAGTTGAGCAATAAAACCCTATGACTACTAGCTACAAGTGAAATTTACGACCAAATATATGTTTTACTCAATTTCTTTTGGGTTAACTAAATTATGCTTCTCCCTTATTGCTTCCCAAGTGTGAGTAAAATTGAACTTAATTAAACCAATTTAGCATCAGAATTGTTTATATACACATCCAACAACCTAACTCTTGAGTCTAGACAAAGACTTTTGAACAAGCTTGAGGCCAAATCCGACTGTCATTTTGGATAACAGTTGATAATTTGGCTTATAAATAGAAGCCTCCACTCAATATCCATATTTTATGAGAAAAATTTGCGTAGTTACAATGGGTTCAAAAAAATCACACCAAATCAACTAGAAAGGGGCAGGGGCGGCTTGATGCATTTGGGGGCCTAAGGCGAAAATTGATCATCTTATTTAGATGCAAAATTACTACTAATTAACATGAACTACATAGAATTTTTTTTTTTTTTTTTGAATTTTTAAGACAAAAAAAATTTGACAAAATTTTTCATATTTGTTGATGTGGTAGATTGATAGTGGTAAGTAAAACAGTGGTGTTAGTGGTAGATTTAGATGAAAACTAGTAAAAGTTTGCTAATTAAACTCTTATTATTATTCTTTTTTTTTAGAAGTGCAACATTCACAATATTTTTACAACAAATCCTAAATTTTAAACTGTTTTTTGTTTTTTATTTGAAAATATCACTATAATTATTTTTTTGCCATCAACAATAGGTGTAATAACTTGCTAAGCATTAGTTGTACAAGTGTTGTGAAAAATATTGTGGACGACGTTGCATTTTTCTCTATTTTTTTATTTTTTTCATCTAATAAAAAATTTATTTTATTTATTGATTATAAATAATCCTATTGGTTAAAATTTAGGGCCCTTTTTTTTACTTGGGACCTTAGGCGGTTGCATTTTTTGCTCCACCATAGAGCCGGCCATGGAAAGGGGGCTAGTATGTACAAGAGCAGTAAAATTACATAATTATACAATACTAAGAAAATTTTAATTAAAAAGCATCATATAACATAGAGTTGAGTCCCTCAAGTATGTTTCAATACTGCAACAAGCTTACATGTGGTTGGCCTCTTAAGATAATAATAAGAGTTATTTGGGAATATTTGACAATGTCATATTTTCTAAAAGGTGGACGAATAAGAATACTGAATATAGAATACCTATTTAAGGCTGCATACTAAGCCCTCTATCATATTAATCTTTGATCGTTACACTTCCTTTCCTTGATCTCTTTGGTTCTACTTCTTTGGTGATTGAGTTCCTTCATTTGCTGCAAGTTTTACAACTGTTACAACTTTCACACATAAAAGCAATTCTTGGAGCATTAGAGGTGGGAGATGATAAGCTAGTTAGAATTAAATGTCTATATGCACATGCAGCAAACTTACATAATCATGCAGTCCAAGAAGCGTACATCAGTATCGAACAAGTATTTCTGAATGGAAAGAATCGATAGATGAGACTTCACGGAACCATCATCATCCTCCTTGTGCTGGTCGTCCTCGTCGTCCTCATTGCTGTCCTTGTTGAGAACACCGTGGAATAATGCAGAAAGGTCAAGTACAAAACAATAAAGATACCGAGAAAATTTGTCGACGTCGACGGACTGCGTCATAAGGCAGAATTTCAGACCAGATAAGTGGACAAAACCAGCACCAGAAGTTGTATACAAACGTTCACGCTCCCCAAAAATTTTTCTAGTGTAGAGATATTCACTAGCCCACAATTTCTTATCTAAATCAAATGCGTAGATACTGAGTTCTTTATGAGAGATGCAAGATAGAGAGTATTACCAATAGCTAGAGCTCTTCCACATTTAATATGTGGGTTAATCAGTATCCGTTCCTCGGAAGGCTGAAACAACTCATTCCAGGAACGAGACCTGACATTGTAGCTAAAGAATTCAACAAAATCCCATTCGTATCCATCTTTTGTGGGTGGTTTAGTTACCATAATCTCGTTGTTGGCCTCCAAGTGAGCGTATAGGATTAGGTGATCATCACGGAATTCGCAATAAGAGGGGGGGTTTGGTAGGCTTTCCCACCATCCCAAACTGGGGTCAAAAACCTCCATCCACTCAACCGAACCTTCGATTTCCATTTCCCAACCGAAACCCCCAAAGACATAAAGCTTACCGTCGACAACAATGGTCTGAGGGTTTTCTCTACCATATTTCAAGGATGGAGCAGCCTTCCAACCCTCCTCAGGACATGTAAGGTCGAGGGTCCAAACTTCTCTACTCCGAAAATATGTAAAACTATCAGGGTCAGTGTCGTCAGTGTCTTTTGTTCGGCCACCAACAGAATACAGAAGATTGCCTAAAAGTGTGAAGTATCTAGAGGGGTAAGGGTCCTTGGATTGTGAAATAGGATTGAGCCTCTTTGGGGTGAAGCTAAATTCCTTTTTCTTATCCTTTAGGTTCAGTAAAGGACATGAAAAATATAAAGTAGGAGGACAGGCTTCAGGGTCAGGGACCTTGATGATGTAACACCTCACCTCATCCCACTCGTCTGCAGCACAGTAACATATCTGAAATTCACTATCAAGCTCTAGCCTCTCCCAACCTTTCTCCTCCATATCCATAGGATTGATTGAGAGAATACTACAAAGAGAGAGAGAGAGAGAGAGAGAGAGACACTTACGGCTAAGGTTAGGGTTGGTAGGGAATTGGGATGAGATGAGAGACACAGACATAGAGTAAAATACTCAATATAAAAGCGTTCGGATTAGGGTTAGGGTTCCCAAGTTTTATACTACTCGTAGTCGCTATGCCGTTTGCGTATATCAAATTCTTTCTCAATATATAGAAGATTAAGATTGTGCCAAATATATATATATATACTAGTTATAGGCCTGTGCGTTGCACGCTTTTATGAAAAAACTTATAAAATAAATGTATAAATAATTATATATTTTAATAGATTCAATAAAGATAAAAGAAAAAAATTATCAAGTGTAAATAATTATCTCACTAAAATAAGGGGTAAGATTTCTTCCTAAAACTAAATTAAATTGATAATACCAAAATTGAATTTTAAATTGATAATTATTTAAAAAAAAACTACTAAACAATTGATAAATCTAAAATTAATATAATTCTTGATAATATTATAAATTAAAATTAAAGTTGATAATTCAAGAATACATGTGTAGAACATATTGATAATTTGATGTAACATAAAAATCAAATAAAAAAATTGTTAAAATTAATCTATTAATTCTAATAATATTTAATCATTAATTCTAAGACCCTAACCCTAAGCATATAAACTATATCAAAACTAAGAAAATTAGTTTAAACAAAAGGCAACCAATACACAAAACCTAATCAATTTGATAAAAACAAAATACAAAAACAAAGAAGGAGCCTTTAGAAACTTGACAATGTTTTTCGAATATTTTGAATTCATTAATTAAAATTACATGAAGACAAAAAACCAATAATAACACTAAAGAAAATAAACAAAATGAAAATAATAATAATAATAAATTAAAAAAAAAAAAAGAGAAAGAGAACGTGGTTGATAGCTATAAGGAATTTATATATATATTAAATGTCATCAACTTAAAAATTATAAAATTAATGGAGATATATATTGTTTTTTGGGATAGATAGAGATTATCAAATTATTAGAGATATATACTATTTATTGGGATAGATTTATATTAATCACCTCTTAAAGAATTTGGATTGTGCTTATCCCTTAATAATCAAGTTTTGTAGCTTGATATTTAGATAAAATAATATTAATTTATTAATATTAAAATTTTGAAAATTTAGATGATAAATATTATCTAAATTAAATTTTTGTATGTTAAATATTATCCCCTAATTTAAGAAATATATCCTAAAAAATAAAAAAAAATAATGTTAATTAGATGATAAATATGATCTAAATTAATTTTTTGTATGTTAAATATTATCCCTTAATTTACAAAATATATCCTAACAAATAAAAAATAATGTTAATATAATTTTATTTAATGATAAGAATGAATTAGAGTCCTGGTAGTATACTATTCCTTTAAAAATCTAAAAATTTAATAAAATTTTTGCAATTTAGTGAAGTTACGTGATGCAACCATGGCTTCTAAGCCCAACGGCTTAATTAAAATTCAAATGTAAACAATTTTTTTTATTAATTTCCTTAAAATTAAATAATAAAATAAAAAATAAATGAATATTTTACTTTTAAGTTATATAATAAATGCATATTGTGTGATACTAAAATGTTTTAAAAGCATATATATATATATATATATATATATGTCTAAAATAATCGAATGGAAGATGGTAGATAACTAAGTAACTAATATAAAATGAGATACATAAAAGAAATATAAAAGGATTTTTCATAATATATTGAGATTGAGGGCTCAAGTAATATTTAAATGGAAAAACCTTGAATTTAATCATTAAAAGCTATTAAAAAAATGATTGAAAGCATATTGAAGTGGAAACCTCAATTCAGTAATTAAGAATAATCTAAATAACTAAACATTTAAAAATATAAAGTAGAGAGACATACATGAAAATATAATTTTTGTCCTTGAAAGCATGGGAGAAGACACTAAAACTTGAGTGATTTTCACCCAACCAAAAAAATAAATAAATAAATAAATTCATTAGTATTGAGATATGATGAGAATTGAGAAGTGATACCTTTCAATAGTAGCATCCATTTTGACCTTTAGTTGTGAACAATAATCTCTATTATTTGATCTCAACCTCTCTCTCTATTATTAACAAACCAAAATAAGTAGCACAAAAAAAAAAAAAAAAAAAAAAAAAAACCTGCTTAGCTTGATATTTCCTATCTAGTTCACCTAATTAAGATTTTTCAAATAAAGCTTAAACTACAAAGAGAATGGTAAACAGTAGTTTCCCAATTAACAATGTGAGCAACACGGATAAATAAAAATAAATAAAGAAGAAGCAAAAAGACCAACAAAATAAAAATTATTGAGGCATAAATAGAATAAAATAAGTGAAGGGGAAAAATGTCTTACTTTTTCTTTGGAAATCATTGAGTAATTCTTTACTTGCAATGGACAATTTATCTAGGCGTGGTGTTTATGTTGAAGCAGTTTTGTCCAATATGCGAAACTTCAAATGAAATTGTACTAAACAAAAATAGAAGTGTGCTATTGTTGAGTGTAATTCATATATGATATACAAAATAAATAAATAAAAATTCACGTCTAACTCTATTTAATGATTGATGCTCAAACAATAACCAAATAAATAGGATAAAACTTTGGGAAATTAGGTTAAAAAAAAGATAAAAAATACACAAAACCTATTCAATTTGATGGGGAAAAAAAAACAAATACATAAAAAAAATTAGAGTAAACAAATACATATGTGTAAGGTTGTAGGGAGAAGAAGGGAATAATAGAGGAAAAAAACTGTATGGTAGGTGTTTATTATGAATTATTTTATATATATACACTCCACATTGAAGAAGTTGATATGAACAAAAGGTCTCATGTCAGTCTAATTTATAGAGGTGTATGAAGCTGAAATTAGATGGACTTTAACGTGTACTTTAGGAAATGATTAGATGAAGAATTTGGATTATAATGAAATTGAGATTTTTATCAACTTAGAAATTATCGGAGAATAAAAATTATATCTATTTTTTTTAAAAATCTAAAAACTTTTCTGCAATTTTTATGTGTAGTAAGGTTTTTTTTTTTTTTTTTTTAAGATTCTACATGTAGTAATATAATTTAAATAAAAAAATAAAAAAAAAAAAAAAAAAAAAAAGGATTAGTTGGACCTTTTTTTACGTGTACTACATTGATTTTTTTTAATTAAGATTCTTATCAACTTATATATTATAATAAGAAAAGGATCAAATTTGGATTGTAATCAAATTATGATTTTTATCAATTTAGAAATTATAGGAAAAGAAAAATACTATATATTTAAAAAGCATCAAGATGAAAGAATCTCTTTTTTATTTAAATTCTATCCTTAGCTAATTCTATTCTATTGATTTTTGGGTTTGTTGATAACATTTTAAATAGATACAACTGTTATAGTTGTAAATCAAATACTACTTCCTTTCATTACTTGATTCGTCATATTTATCCAAAAAATATGTATATATCTATTCTTAAAATCTAAAAATTTATTAAAATTTCTGCAATTTGGTGAAGTCACGTGGCGCAACCACGGCGTCTAAGTTCAACTTTTATTATATACTAGTCGCTAACCCGTGCGATGCACGGGATAGTTAAGCAAAATTTATACATATTCACTTTTATTGGTACAATCATTTGAAAATAATTCTAACTAATACCCAAATGTAAGAGACACATTGACTTACTATTTAAAGTAGTTTTCTGAAGAATTTACACATGTCTATAGCTTAAGAAACACAATACAATAAAATTAAAGAGATAAAATTTTCGGAGGACAAAATATTATAGATAATTTTAGAAACAGATTATACACTTAAAAGGGTTAGTAATTTATAGTACTTACCCCCCACTATTAGTATACTGATACCAATACCAGTCGTCATAACCCTTTGAAAGAACCTTCCCCAATTGGACCCTATCAAAAAAAAAAAAAAAAAAAACACCCAATTAACAAAATTGATCCAAAAGGGTCTAAAAAGCACACAAAATCAATTCAAAAAACAATAATATGAGACAAAGTAATTACTTTCCGCTGCCAATGAAATCATCTTTTGTATTGTTGTTCCAAACTGCAACACTTATCTCTCTAAGGCCTTCAATTAATGAAAACACAAACTTTTCTTGGAATACTTTCTATTATGACCATCTATATACACACACAAAAAAAACAAAATCAGCATAACTCACTATAACTCTATAGAAGCCTAAAAAATATAAAGAGAAATTAAAGGGGTTGAATTTAATATTTACGTTTGGAGAGAGAGAGTTTGCGAAATCTAAAAATTTATATTTCTTAACTTGAGAGAGGGGTAAGGTTGTTAGGGTTTTGAGGGTAAAGTTGCTAGGGTTTTGAGGTGTTATAATGTTTTTATTTTTATTTTTTATTTTTTAAATATTGTGCTGGCGTGGAAAATTGTGGTGCCAGCAGAGGTTTCGGTTTTATATATATTTATTTTTTAAATATTATCTACGTGGAAAATAGTGGTGCAACGGTTTTATATATATATATAGATAATATGATATATATATATATATATATATATATATATATATATATATATATATATATATATATATATATATATATATATATTAACATCGTCTAAAATTTATACACTTGGAAAATTAAGATCATCCAGGATTCTATGGCCGCAAAACATGAAAAGGGGATCGAAATAAAAAAATTAAAAAAAAAAAAAACTATATGATAGAATAAAAAAGTGAAGAAAAAAAAATATCAACTATTATATAAGCTTTTTATTTAAATGATGATGATATGATTTTTATTCATTCTAATATCCATTCCATATATTGATAATCAAGGAGTTATGTCTAAATCTGAAAAATCATGGAGGATTTATGTCTTAATTCAAGAAGTAGAGAATAGGAGAAAATCATGGAGTTATATATAAGTTAATAATCAGAAGAAAAAAAATGTAATTGATGGGAACAAATAAGTTAATAGATAAAAACAAATAAGTTCACATTAAAATCATTGATAAGTATGATTTTGATGATTGAAAAACAATTTGAGCTTAAGCTAGTTTATGGACTTTTTTTTTTTTTTTTTTTTTTTTGAGAAACCATCACGTCACGGCTTGTTTTATTAGAGAATCAACAATGGGCCTACTATACGCCAAATGTACCAAATGTAAGGTACATTTGGCATTTAGGCCAAAAAATTGTTCAGTAATTGGAAGGCCAAATTGGAAAAGGCCAAATTTTTTTTGACATATAGCTACAATACCATCTTAAATGTAAGATGGTATTGTAGCTGAATGGGATAAAAAAATAATTTTTTAATACTCTCTCCTCCTTTTTAACCCTAGAATTTCTCTCTCCTCTCTCATTATTTCTCTTCTTTTCTCTCTCTTCCTTCTCTCTTTTTCATCTACTCTTTGCTCTCTTCGGACCCAAGACTCTCTCCGATAAATTAGATGCTTCTCTCTCTCCGATAACCCTCTCTCTCCGATAGTGATTCCGACGAGGCATCGATGCTCCGATCCCTTTACCGATTCACTCATCTTATAAACCCAACACTTTAGATACCCATTTAACTTTTCACACCATCACTCTCTCTTCAAACCGACATTCTTGCATGTGTAGATGACCCTCTCTCTTCAAACAGACAAAATCAACTTCCTTCAAGCTTCCCAGAGCGAATCTGCTTCCTTCGAGCTTCAACAAAATCGAGCTACCTAGTGGTGAATTGAGCAATCCAGTTTTCATAAATTTTTGTTGTGTTTGTGAGTGAAGATTGTGTGGTTTCGCAGTGGTTAGCAATGGAGATCACGCTGGGTTAGTGTTGGGTCGCGTGGGTTGTGTAGGTCGGGTGGGTTGTGATTTGTGTGGGAGTGGGTTTTGGGTCGGTGGGTGGCAATGGGTTGATTTCAATAGGTGTGATTTTGGTGGGCAACGGCGTGGTCGGTGGATGCAGCGGCATGGGTCCAGTGGTGCAATGACTTCGGCGAGGGTGTAGCAATGTGGGTCTAGTTTTTGACCGTGGGTTGCGGTGTTTTTTTTTTTTTTTTTTTTTTTGGTGTTGACGGTAGATTATGGGTTCTTGGTGGTGGTGGTGGTGTCAGGTGTGTGTAGTGCAAAATGATGGTGGTGATTGTGGTTCTTGAGTAGAAAGAAATAGAGAGAAATAATGTGTTGTATTGTAAATGATGGTGATTGTAGGATATATTATTTTATTGTGTAGAAATATTATTTTAATAAGTAGAATAGGAAAATAAAAGTTAGAATGTTGGGAGTATTGTAAAATTGTATTGTATAATTGATAAAGTGGCTTTTTGGGATGGTAAAATAGGATGAAATAGAATTTAAATGTGATGCTCTTACATGGACATTAGACTTCTATCAAGTAATACAAAATTGGTTACATCACAATGGATGTCTTCTAACCATATTTGAGGTTCATATAAGAATTTTACCAATTTAGCGAGCTTGTTAGCAACATGATTTCCATTGCGCCTAACATGTGAGAAAGAAACATTTCTCAAGCTTGAGGTTAGCCGATGCTATTCCTCAATAATGTGACCAAAGGTAACTAGGCAGGGTGAGTCCGAAACAAGGTGCTTGAGTATTATCTCAAAGTCTCCCTCGAAGACGACATCCTGTAGCCCAAGCTCAATGGAGAAAGAAATGGCTTTCCTACACGCCAAAGCTTCCAAGTAGGGATGGCAATTTTTCCCCGCCCCACTTGACCCGCCCCTCCCCGCTTCGTCCCGTGTGGGTTTTCCCCGCCCCGCAAAGGTGGTGGGGCGGGGATGGGGCAATATTTTAGACCCGCACCACGAGGCGGGGCGGGGATGGGTTTACACTTTTTAGACCCACCCCGCCCTATCCCCGCATTAATAAGGGTTAAATTGTAATTTTGTCGTACCCTAAAACCCTAATATTTAAACAAAAATATTATCGACTTATTTTATTCTACCTAATGTGGCTCTACCTCTTTTTTCTCTTTAGCAAAGTTGGAAATAAGGTACCAATTTTAACTTTTTTTTGTCTTTATTAGAAACAAATTTATATACTATTGAATTGCTGATTTCATTCATGATTCATACAGTCTTTCTCAACTTACTTTTCATCATGAACATAATATAATTTTTTTTAATGAGGTACTTGTCTATGGCTCTAAATATGTGTCTATGTCATTGTTTTTGTAATTTTGTGTGGGCATTTGGCTGCTTAACAACACTGCTTCTTTATGCTTGTTAAAATCCATATCTATTTTACAAGTCGGGTTTTTGTTTTTTAATTTTTGGAGAACAAGATGATCAGGGTTAGGGATATTGTCCTGTTAAACATTTAGATAATATTATTTAGTTTTTGCTAAAAATTAGTTTGATTTGATAGGATAAATTTATTTATAATTTCAAGTATATTTTTATTATTGAAACATGTCATTTTATTTGAAAAAATGGTAAGAGTTGTAGGGAAAATTAACAAGAAATAAAGTTTTATGGTGTAGGGCGGGGCTTCGCGGGTCTTCGCGGGGCCTTAAGGGACGGGGATGGGGCAAGAAATTTTTCCCATCATGCGGGGCGGGGCGGGGATGGGGCAAGAAAAATCCATGCGGGGCGGAGGTGAAGATCTCATCCCTCGGCCCCGCCCCACCCCATTGCCATCCCTACTTCCACGTCCTCCACCGTGGGTGGTAAAGCAATGCACTCCGATAACGCTGCTATCACCATCCCTTTTGAGTCACGCACCACCACTCCTAGACCTGCCGATCCCGAGTCCCGAAAAATCGCCCCATCACTATTAGCCTTGTACTGATTTGGTGAAGGAGGTAGCCAATGGGTTGGGTGAGCCACTATTCATTGCTACACTGGATTATCTTGGGCCATTTGAAATTCCTGAAGTTGATCAATGCGTCCATGTAAATCCTTCCTAAAGTCGCAGTGGTTGTTCCCACTCTCTGTGCATTCCTGTTATGCCAAATGCTCCAAGCAATATATGCAAATAGCTCTGCCAAGTGTGGAATTTTTTGAGCTAGAATTCCTTAGAACAAGTCACGAAAACATACCTGCTTTTTTGCCAAGAAAGGTCGACACTACACCAACTCCCACCAAACGATTTTTACCTCGGGACAACCCCAAGTTGCATGAATGGCGCCCTCTGTCTCACAAAGCGAGAACGATTATAGTGGGAGTTCGCCGTGATGTTCCTCTTCAATAAATTCATTTTTGTTGGCAAGGAATCGTTAAATGCTCTTGAGATGAAGTGTCGGATTTTATTTGGCACATTTAATGACCAAATATCCAACCAAAACTTCTTGTGGGCTGTCGTGTTTGATGGTCCAGGATTTTTGCCATTGCCTCATTTGAAAGGAGGTGGTATGCTGACTTGGTGGAGTAGCAACCATTCCTTGCTAATAGACTTGATTTAGACTTGAAAAATAAACTCATATTTTACTAAACTTTGAATTAATTGGAAGTGGAGACCGCTATTCCAATCTAAATAGGCTTGTGCCCTTTTAAAATATGTTCATTTTTAGGCCTAGGTTCTAGTCTACCACATCCATTGAAATATATATAGAGTGACAGAAATAAGAGAATTGAAGAGTACTATATATGGTGGACAGGGAAGAGAAGGGGTGGGATTGTGTGAAAAGTTTCAACACTCCAAATTGTGCTTAATAATTCTCTGTTTGTGTTCCCCTTTTGTGATTATGCATGCTTAATTTTGCTTATGACCCTCCTTTAATTCCTCCTCCACTTCTTCTTCTTCTTCTTCTTCTTCTTCAAAATCCTACGTTTCTGATTTAGGAGAAGAAGTTCAAAGGTGGAAAGTTAAGGCGGGTCTTATTGTTGCTCAAGCCATTAATTTTTCTTTATATGTGTGTGTGTCTCTGAGAGAGAGAGAGAGAGAGAGAGAGAGAGAGAGAGAGAGAGAGAGAGAGAGAGAGAGAGAGAGAGTATATGCGGCTCTGTTTCTCTTTGTGTAATATTTTTTGATAAACTAGGAAAAGGATTATTGGGAAAGTTTATCCATTTTTTGGATGAAAATTAATTAATGAGTGAAAGCTCAGATTTATGCTAAAACCCAAGAACTTGTTCAAACCCCCAATTAAAAATTACAGCTAGATTGCTTTTACTCTAACTTAAGCTAAGTGCGAAACTAGAATAAATAGGTGCAATGAACCGATAAAGCTACCCTAAGCCCTATTCATCCATCATCAACAATAAAATGAAATTTTAAAGAGTAGGGAAAAAAGATGCAAACACAAAATAACATCGAAATGTCTTATCAAAGAGGAAACGGAAGAACTCAAATAAAAACCTCTCCACGACCCTCCAAGTCGAAATCAATCCACTAGAAAATAAAGTTGGAATACACGAATAACAAAAGACCCTTCAAGCCTAGTTTACCCTATGTACTTGAGCCCTCCAAGCTCCTGCTACCAACAAACTTCTTGGAGTCTTGTCTTCTCTAACTTTTCGGATCCCACAATTCAGCCCGATTGCATCCGCTAATAAATGGCTCCTTCCAATACTTCCCAACAGCACCAAAATCTCACTTGACACTCAAAATGGGTGTGGTAAGTGTTTGGGCTAATAACATCTCAAGGATCTAGAGATAGAGAGGTAGGAGTTGAGGAAAACTACGAGGAAATGTGTAAATGATTATGGATATAACAATCTCTAACTCTCAAGTGTATTTATTAGGGTTTTCTCTCTGAAAAACACTCCTTACAATTTGTATGTAATGAGGGTATATATAGTGTGGGTAAAAAAATTGGTAAAGCAAACACAACTTTTTATCAAATAAAATGTTTTGCGGGTACTTAAATAGGTTGGCCCTTCTCGCAAGACACTCATGGCCCAATGACTGGCATGACTCTTCATCTTCTTGTCATGTGCTCTACACGTGGCCTTTTCACGGGTTGCTTCTTGCGAGCTACTCGCGAAATCCACTGATTCAACTTTTGAAACTTGATTCTTCACTGATTTCTCATCACATTCATCCCTTACAAATAAACCCACATACATACAGGGAAAAAAAATTGAAGAAATTACAATCAAATTTGGCACGAAATTAAAGCCAATACAATATATATAGTTGGAAATCACAACTTTACAATGACAAATGCAATGCCTGCAACATCTTCACAACATATTCTAAGTAGTATGTTGTTTTTGGTTGCTATGTGTGGATAAAAAATTAATTTAAGTTTTGGATTCAAATTACTGCTTATAATTTCTTGTGAAAATGCTATGGATATAACACTTTTTAATTAATAGTAAATGTTAAATTTTAAGGGAAGAAATTGTATTGTTTCATAAGATAATTTTCGCAACGGAGGAAGGTGTTAGTGACGCTGGTAGAATGATTTTTTTTTTCTTTAATTATATGTTGACACTTATTGCATCATCAAATTCCATTAAAATCAACAAAAAAATGCCTCATGAAAATAACCACATGAAAGCTAATTGTTACGAAATAACACAAAAGATAATTCCATACTTGAAGGCTATACCACATGTAGGGGTGTGCGGAAAACCCACCGACCCACCAAATCCGACCTGATCCAAACCAACCCGCCATGTTGGGTTGGTTTTTAAGGCTTGGTGGGTTGGGTTGGGTTACAAAAAAAAATTTTATAGTGGGTCGGGTTGGGTTTGGGTCATAAAATTACAAACCCGACCCGACCCACCATATTTAATATATATTTAAAATATATTATATATTTAATAATTTAAAAAAATCAACTATAGGGCACTTATATATATATATATATATATATTTAAATATATATTATATATTTAATAATTTTAAAAAAAAAAAAAACAGTTGTAGAGCAACATTTTCTCGGTTCCTCCTACTAATACTAATTTAATATATATATATATATATATATAATATTATATAATTAATAAATTTTTTTAAATAACCAGTTCTTCATATCCTATATAAAAGCCAATTAGTTCACACAAATTCTAATAAATTACTATTGTTGTTTAGTCATTAGTGTTGTAGGGTCACGTTCCGAAACGAACCGCAACCGTAGTTGGGTCCGCACGTGAATGGGCCCCGACAATATCATTTGTAGAGAGTGGGTTCGAAAGGCTAAGTCGAGATTACTCGACGGTTGTCTTGTTAAGTTGTTCCTGCATGGCTTAGAGGTATTCACCCTTTGAGCCCTTTTCTCCGGAGGGACCTCCCCCTTTTAGGTTGCATATTTTTCTTTTATATTAGCATGCGTTCAATTTCCTTCGTCCACGTGTAGGGTCGACCTTTCCAAGGCTGATGCTTGTCCCATCAATCTACTCCCGAAATTGTTAGAGATTGTCGGTAAAGCCTAAGAATCCGGTTTTATCAGGTGCGGCGTCATATCGGTGAAGGGTACTAAGGACAATTTCCTGAGATATTTTCTGATCCTTCAAGTTTGCTTGTATTCCACCCTCATCTATGGGACCTCGGATCTGCCGAGGACTATGCGATCCTCGGCTGTATTTTTGGGTCTCTTTGGGCTCCATATTTCGAGCTTGGGCCCTGGCCTCCTTGATTTGGGCCTGTGGACTCCTCATAAGCGGCGGGCCGGGCCCATAAACTATTGGGCCCCACAATAGCCCCTCAAAACCTGTTTGTCCAACTCCTCGGTTGGAAAGGTGGGTTTTGATAATACTGAGCCTTTATTGCGGCTCATTAAATTCGGCCCTTGATCAACGTCGGCGACTTTTCACCTCCCCAAGGAATGCGCCGGTCTACGAGATGTTTCCCTCGATTTGCGCGTGATGCGTTGATTCCGTTTGGTTATTCGTAGTGTGCTTTTAATGTCTTCCTTTTACGAGGCCTCCCAAATCAAGCGGTTCCTGATAACGTGGAGGAACGAAACGGACGCACATTTATTCGATGATTTCCTTGGATATCGTAACGTGTTACGTACCCTTGTCCCCCTCCCCTATATAAAGAGAGAGAGACAAAAGTGATTCTCTTATATCTGAATCCCTCGGGCTCTTCTCGAAATTCACTTCCTCCATCCAGATTACTCAATATTCAATAATACATCCCCTACAAGAATCCGCCATGAACAAAGCCTTCCTTCCCCGAAACGTCATGTCCTAACAAAACTTGAGATGGCCCTGGTCGGGCAGGGATGGCGGAGACTCAAGATTTGTCTCCCCATTCTTTTAGCCAAAATCCGACGGGGCTCGTCACATCCCATTTCCGTGTGTGACCGAGTCGAAAACCTCCCTTGTCATCTCTATCTCCGCTCTCTCATGAGCATACCTAATACGGCTCTCCCATTTTCCCTCTTTTGCTCCTTTTACTTTCTTTTCATTGCTTCCCTCTTCTTCTCCTCCTTCCCGCTCATGTCCTCCATCTTCTTTTTCCTTTGCACTCCTCGACACAAGAGCTTGTCAAGTGCTTCCATGTGTTCCAATTCTTCTTCCTTCTCCTTCATCATTTCTATATAAGGTTCTTCTCCGATATGAGCAATACGAGGCGAGATTTCGAGAGACTTTGAAGGCGAGTTCGAAGACGCCCGATGGTTTACTTATTTGTATTACGGATGTTGTTCTTGTTTTTAGCAGTTCATTTTTTGTATAGGCTTGTTTAAGCCCTTCCTTGTATGTTGTAACAATTTTTTATATTAATAAAAGTTATTGTTACTCTATTTCGTATGTCTTGTTTATATATTCTAATAAATGTGAAAGCGGTGCTCGGCATAATAGTATAGCATTTGAATCAATAATAACTAAGGCCAAAGTAGTCGCTGATAAAAAGATGCCACGATAACTTTAACAAAATTATTATTCAATATAACAATCCGACCAGTGAGGAACGAGACTTATCTTAAAATTAGCCGTGATGGGTACTAAATGCTCGATAAGGTGTAAGAAGGAGTTATCCGAGGACATGTTACCCACGGATGAACGGCCTCCTTAGGTTGACGACCATTAGGTCGTTTCGCCATCTCCATGACACGTGAGCCTTAACCCTTCCCAATATTTGAGCCAAGAAACTTCTTCATCCGAGCAGTTGATTTCCCAAGAAGCCTGAGTCCAAAGACTTTGCAAAACCTGGGTTTTGTTTAGGACGTATGCTTTTTATCTTATATACTTGGCTTTCTCTTAGGATTGAGTCCGAGGACCATGCGAGCCTTAGGTTCTGTCCAAGACTTGTGTCTTTATCCTTGGTTTCCCCTTTTAGCTTGAGTCCGAGGACCATGCAAGCCTTAGGTTCTGTCCAAGACTTGTGTCTTTATCGGTACTTGGTTTCCCCTTTTAGCTTGAGTCCGAGGACCATGCAAGCCTTAGGTTCTGTCCAAGATTTGTGTCTTTATCGCATTACTTGGTTTCCCCTTTTAGCTTGAGTCCGAGGACCATGCAAGCCTTAGGTTCTGTCCAAGACTTGTGTCTTTATCGCATGTGGTTTCCCCTTTTAGCTTGAGTCCGAGGACCATGCAAGCCTTAGGTTCTGTCCAAGACTTGTGTCTTTATCGCATTTTGGTTTCCCCTTTTAGCTTGAGTCCGAGGACCATGCAAGCCTTAGGTTTCTGTCCAAGACTTGTGTCTTTATCGGTACTTGGTTTCCCCTTTTAGCTTGAGTCCGAGGACCATGCAAGCCTTAGGTTCTGTCCAAGACTTGTGTCTTTATCGGTACTTGGTTTCCCCTTTTAGCTTGAGTCCGGGACCATGCAAGCCTTAGGTTCTGTCCAAGATTTGTGTCTTTATCGATTTTGGTTTCCCCTTTTAGCTTGAGTCCGAGGACCATGCAAGCCTTAGGTTCTGTCCAAGACTTGAGTTCAGATTTTTCCTTCCATCAAGCATTTCAGGGCGCTAAAAAGGGTGTCTCTCGGGCCTTCACGCAAAGCGGGCACGGGCCGCGAATTCAATTAACCCACGAATTAAGAGATATTTCGCAACCTCTGGCCAGGCGGTATTCCCGACGCCCCAAGGATCGAGGTGTACCTTACGAGGCTCTTTTAATCTCGTGGTTGCGATTGACGTTGGAAGTTGAGCCAAAACCACTTTGTCTCGTAGTGCTCCTTGGGACGCCGCGTGAGTTGACCGCCTTCATCTTGTCTTTTCAAATAAACAGGAGGGAGAGAAAGTTGCTTTATATACACACCAATGCTTTAGTTTTCTTTCACATCATACTTCCCATATCCTGAACTCTCCTTTCTTAGCATAACATGTTGAAGGCGAGGGTTAGGAAGAAAGAACTCTCTCCGCCACGTAAGCGCCGTGTCATCATGAGACTCGAATGGTAAGGTATGGGCACAGGAAGCATAGATTCAGGCGAACACCCTACTTCAACCAAGGGGAAAGGGTGTCTCCCCTCCTTTTAGCCAAAATCCGAAGCGGGTTACGCTCACGCCAGAATTTTGGTGTGTCGGAAGGAAGGTTCTCCGCCATCATCGCCTCTACCATGTAGCAGGCGAATATTTAGAGAAAGCCCCTCGACTTCCCATTCCCGGCACCTTTCCTTCAACGGTGTCGAGTTCAAGTTGGGTTTCTTTTGCTGCCTGAGTTATGGGCATATAAGAGCGCGGGGGAAGAATAAGGTCTCGGAGCAGTAGCCAACCTATCCTCCGACATACCTCCTCGGCTTTCTCCGGTTTTCTTGTATTTTTCTTTTTCTTGCTTATGTAGTACTTATGTAGTAAGCTCGACGTGGTGATTCCAGCTTTTCATTGTACAATTTGTACTATTACTTCGTTGTAATAAAAATAGAAATTTATATACTTGTTTTGGGTATTGTTCTTTTGGCACACCACCTCGTGAATGAGTGTACTCCTTGTATGTGCTTTCTCTCGGCGATACTTAGGGCGGGAGCCCCTTGAGACACGATTCAACTCGTTCTAACTTGTTCTAATTTACCTATACTACCAGGCATAATAATAATTGATAGTAAGTTAAATTTAGGAAACTAACCGAGGTAACAGTTGAACGTCCCGTGATATGTGCGAGAATGCTGTCCGAGAAACGATGAACTCCAAATAATTCACTTGAGGGGGTGACCGAGCATCGCGCGACTTCGATTATGTTTTTGGAATCATGTTACTCCATTTCGTATTGGCCCTTTTGGCGTTGAGGGTCCGAGGGCAGACTAGAGTGTTCGGGCGGATCGGGAGTTAACCCAATTGTTATGGGAAAGTTTTCCTCGGGAGGTTCTAAGATCCACGTAACGTAGTTTTCTTTGTAAGTAGTTGGTTTCCCCAGAGGCTTGGGTCCGAGGACCATGCAAGGCCTTGGTTCTGTCCAAAACTTGTACTCTTTTTGTAAGTAGTTGGTTTCCCCAGAGGCTTGGGTCGAAGGACCATGCAAGGCCTTGGTTCTGTCCAAAACTTGTATCCTTTTTGTAAGTAGTTGGTTTCCCCAGAGGCTTGGGTCCGAGGACCATACAAGGCCTTGGTTCTGTCCAAAACTTGTATTTTCTGTGTAAGTTGTTGGTTTCCCCGCAGGCTAGGGTCGAAGGACCATACAAGGCCTTGGTTCTGTCCAAAACTTGTATTTTCCGAGTGAGTTGTTGGTTTCCCCGGAGGCTTGGGTCCGAGGACCATGCAAGGCCTTGGTTCTGTCCGAAACTTGTATTGTCTTTTGTAAGTAGTTGGTTTCCCCAGAGGCTTGAGTCCGAGGACCATACAAGGCCTTGGTTTTGTCCAAAACTTGTATTTTTTTCTGTAAGTAGTTGGTTTCCCCCAGGCTTGAGTCCGAGGACCATGCAAGGCCTTGGTTCTGTCCAAAACTTGTATTTTTTTCTGTAAGTAGTTGGTTTCCCCAGAGGCTTGAGTCCGAGGACCATGCAAGGCCTTGGTTCTGTCCAAAACTTGTATTTTTTCTGTAAGTAGTTGGTTTCCCCAGAGGCTTGAGTCCGAGGGCCTTGCAAGGCCTTGGTTCTGTCCAAAACTTGTATTTTCTGAGTGAGTTGTTGGTTTCCCCAGAGGCTTGGGTCCGAGGACCATGCAAGGCCTTGGTTCTGTCCGAAACTTGTATTGTCTTTTGTAAGTAGTTGGTTTCCCCAGAGGCTTGAGTCCGAGGACCATACAAGGCCTTGGTTCTGTCCAAAACTTGTATTTTTTCTGTAAGTAGTTGGTCTCCCCAGAGGCTTGAGTCCGAGGACCATGCAAGGCCTTGGTTCTGTCCAAAACTTGTATTTTTTCTGTAAGTAGTTGGTTTCCCCAGAGGCTTGAGTCCGAGGACCATGCAAGGCCTTGGTTCTGTCCAAAACTTGTATTTTTTTCTGTAAGTAGTTGGTTTCCCCAGGCTTGGGTCGAAGGACCATGCAAGGCCTTGGTTCATGTCAAAACTTGTATCCTTTTTGTAAGTAGTTGGTTTCCCAGGAGGCTTGGGTCCGAGGACCATGCAAGGCCTTGGTTCTGTCCAAAACTTGTATTTTCTGTGTAAGTTGTTGGTTTCTCCGGAGGCTTGGGTCGAAGGACCATACAAGGCCTTGGTTCTGTCCAAAACTTATATTTTAAAGTGAGTTGTTGGTTTCCCCAGGCTTGGGTCCGAGGACCATGCAAGGCCTTGGTTCTGTCCGAAACTTGTATTGTCTTTTGTAAGTAGTTGGTTTCCCCAGGAGGCTTGAGTCCGAGGACCATACAAGGCCTTGGTTCTGTCCAAAACTTGTATTTTTTCTCGTAAGTAGTTGGTTTCCCCCAGGAGGCTTGAGTCCGAGGACCATGCAAGGCCTTGGTTCTGTCCAAAACTTGTATTTTTTTCTGTAAGTAGTTGGTTTCCCCAGAAGCTTGAGTCCAAGGACCATGCAAGGCCTTGGTTCTGTCCAAAACTTGTATTTTTTTCGTAAGTAGTTGGTTTCCCCGGAGGCTTGGGTCGAAGGACCATGCAAGGCCTTGGTTCTGTCCAAAACTTGTATCCTTTTTGTAAGTAGTTGGTTTCCCCGGAGGCTTGGGTCCGAGGACCATGCAAGGCCTTGGTTCTGTCCAAAACTTGTATTTTCTCGTGTAAGTTGTTGGTTTCCCCAGAGGCTTGGGTCGAAGGACCATACAAGGCCTTGGTTCTGTCCAAAACTTGTATTTTCTGAGTGAGTTGTTGGTTTCCCCAGAGGCTTGGGTCCGAGGACCATGCAAGGCCTTGGTTCTGTCCGAAACTTGTATTGTCTTTTGTAAGTAGTTGGTTTCCCCAGGAGGCTTGAGTCCGAGGACCATACAAGGCCTTGGTTCTGTCCAAAACTTGTATTTTTTCTGTAAGTAGTTGGTTTCCCCAGAGGCTTGAGTCCGAGGACCTTGCAAGGCCTTGGTTTTGTCCAAAACTTGTACTCTTTTTGTAAGTAGTTGGTTTCCCCAGAGGCTTGGGTCGAAGGACCATGCAAGACCTTGGTTCTGTCCAAAACTTGTATCCTTTTTGTAAGTAGTTGGTTTCCCCAGAGGCTTGGGTCCGAGGACCATGCAAGGCCTTGGTTCTGTCCAAAACTTGTATTTTCTGTGTAAGTTGTTGGTTTCCCCGGAGGATTGGGTCGAAGGACCATACAAGGCCTTGGTTCTGTCCAAAACTTGTATTTTCTGAGTGAGTTGTTGGTTTCCCCAGAGGCTTGGGTCCGAGGACCATGCAAGGCCTTGGTTCTGTCCGAAACTTGTATTGTCTTTTGTAAGTAGTTGGTTTCCCCAGCAGGCTTGAGTCCGAGGACCATACAAGGCCTTGGTTCTGTCCAAAACTTGTATTTTTCTTCGTAAGTAGTTGGTTTCCCCAGGCTTGAGTTCGAGGACCATGCAAGGCCTTGGTTCTGTCCAAAACTTGTATTTTTTTCTGTAAGTAGTTGGTTTCCCCAGGCTTGAGTCCGAGGACCATGCAAGGCCTTGGTTCTGTCCAAAACTTGTATTTTTCTCGTAAGTAGTTGGTTTCCCCAGAGAGGCTTGAGTCCGAGGACTATGCAAGGCCTTGGTTCTGTCCAAAACTTGTATTTTCTGAGTGAGTTGTTGGTTTCCCCGGAGGCTTGGGTCCGAGGACCATGCAAGGCCTTGGTTCTGTCCGAAACTTGTATTGTCTTTTGTAAGTAGTTGGTTTCCCCAGAGGCTTGAGTCCGAGGACCATACAAGGCCTTGGTTCTGTCCAAAACTTGTATTTTTACGTAAGTAGTTGGTTTCCCCAGGCTTGAGTCCGAGGACCATGCAAGGCCTTGGTTCTGTCCAAAACTTGTATTTTTCTGTAAGTAGTTGGTTTCCCAGGCTTGAGTCCGAGGACCATGCAAGGCCTTGGTTCTGTCCAAAACTTGTATTTTTCTGTAAGTAGTTGGTTTCCCCAGGCTTGAGTCCGAGGGCCTTGCAAGGCCTTGGTTCTCCCAAAACTTGTATTTTCTGAGTGAGTTGTTGGTTTCCCCGAGGCTTGGGTCCGAGGACCGAGGCAAGGCCTTGGTTCTGTCCTAAACTTGTATTGTCTTTTGTAAGTAGTTGGTTTCCCCAGGCTTGAGTCCGAGGACCATACAAGGCCTTGGTTCTGTCCAAAACTTGTATTTTTTTCTGTAAGTAGTTGGTTTCCCCAGGGCTTGAGTCCGAGGACCATGCAAGGCCTTGGTTCTGTCCAAAACTTGTATTTTTTTCTGTAAGTAGTTGGTTTCCCCAGGAGGCTTGAGTCCGAGGACCATGCAAGGCCTTGGTTCTGTCCAAAACTTGTATTTTTTTCTCCGTAAGTAGTTGGTTTCCCCAGGAGGCTTGGGTCGAAGGACCATGCAAGGCCTTGGTTCTGTCCAAAACTTGTATCCTTTTTGTAAGTAGTTGGTTTCCCCAGGAGGCTTGGGTCCGAGGACCGTGCAAGGCCTTGGTTCTGTCCAAAACTTGTATTTTCTGTGTAAGTTGTTGGTTTCTCCGGAGGCTTGGGTCGAAGGACCATACAAGGTCTTGGTTCTGTCCAAAACTTGTATTTTCTGAGTGAGTTGTTGGTTTCCCCCGAGGCTTGGGTCCGAGGACCATGCAAGGCCTTAGTTCTGTCCGAAACTTGTATTGTCTTTTGTAAGTAGTTGGTTTCCCCGGAGGCTTGAGTCCGAGGACCATACAAGGCCTTGGTTCTGTCCAAAACTTGTATTTTTTTCTGTAAGTAGTTGGTTTCCCCAGGAGGCTTGAGTCCGAGGACCATGCAAGGCCTTGGTTCTGTCCAAAACTTGTATTTTTCTCGTAAGTAGTTGGTTTCCCCGAAGCTTGAGTCCGAGGACCATGCAAGGCCTTGGTTCTGTCCAAAACTTGTATTTTTTCTGTAAGTAGTTGGTTTCCCCAGAGGCTTGGGTCGAAGGACCATGCAAGGCCTTGGTTCTGTCCAAAACTTGTATCCTTTTTGTAAGTAGTTGGTTTCCCCAGAGGCTTGGGTCCGAGGACCATGCAAGGCCTTGGTTCTGTCCAAAACTTGTATTTTCTGTGTAAGTTGTTGGTTTCCCCGCAGGCTTGGGTCGAAGGACCATACAAGGCCTTGGTTCTGTCCAAAACTTGTATTTTCTGAGTGAGTTGTTGGTTTCCCCGGAGGCTTGGGTCCGAGGACCATGCAAGGCCTTGGTTCTGTCCGAAACTTGTATTGTCTTTTGTAAGTAGTTGGTTTCCCCAGGCTTGAGTCCGAGGACCATACAAGGCCTTGGTTCTGTCCAAAACTTGTATTTTTTCTGTAAGTAGTTGGTTTCCCCAGAGGCTTGCGTCCGAGGACCATGCAAGGCCTTGGTTTTGTCCAAAACTTGTACTCTTTTTGTAAGTAGTTGGTTTCCCCAGAGGCTTGGGTCGAAGGACCATGCAAGGCCTTGGTTCTGTCCAAAACTTGTATCCTTTTTGTAAGTAGTTGGTTTCCCCGAGGCTTGGGTCCGAGGACCATGCAAGGCCTTGGTTCTGTCCAAAACTTGTATTTTCTCGTGTAAGTTGTTGGTTTCCCCCAGTCTTGGGTCGAAGGACCATACAAGGCCTTGGTTCTGTCCAAAACTTGTATTTTTTCTGAGTGAGTTGTTGGTTTCCCCAGGCTTGGGTCCGAGGACCATGCAAGGCCTTGGTTCTGTCCGAAACTTGTATTGTCTTTTGTAAGTAGTTGGTTTCCCCAGGCTTGAGTCCGAGGACCATACAAGGCCTTGGTTCTGTCCAAAACTTGTATTTTTTCTCGTAAGTAGTTGGTTTCCCAGCAGGCTTGAGTTCGAGGACCATGCAAGGCCTTGGTTCTGTCCAAAACTTGTATTTTTCTGTAAGTAGTTGGTTTCCCCGGAGAGGCTTGAGTCCGAGGACCATGCAAGGCCTTGGTTCTGTCCAAAACTTGTATTTTTCTGTAAGTAGTTGGTTTCCCCAGGAGGCTTGAGTCCGAGGACCATGCAAGGCCTTGGTTCTGTCCAAAACTTGTATTTTTTCTCGTAAGTAGTTGGTTTCCCCAGGAGGCTTGAGTCCGAGGACTATGCAAGGCCTTGGTTCTGTCCAAAACTTGTATTTTCTCGAGTGAGTTGTTGGTTTCCCCGAGGCTTGGGTCCGAGGACCGAGGCAAGGCCTTGGTTCTGTCCGAAACTTGTATTGTCTTTTGTAAGTAGTTGGTTTCCCCAGGCTTGAGTCCGAGGACCATACAAGGCCTTGGTTCTGTCCAAAACTTGTATTTTTTTCTGTAAGTAGTTGGTTTCCCCGGAGGCTTGAGTCCGAGGACCATGCAAGGCCTTGGTTCTGTCCAAAACTTGTATTTTTTCTAAGTAGTTGGTTTCCCCCCGAGGCTTGAGTCCGAGGACCATGCAAGGCCTTGGTTCTGTCCAAAACTTGTATTTTTACTCGTAAGTAGTTGGTTTCCCCAGGAGGCTTGAGTCCGAGGACCATGCAAGGCCTTGGTTCTGTCCAAAACTTGTATTTTTTTCTGTAAGTAGTTGGTTTCCCCGGAGGCTTGGGTCGAAGGACCATGCAAGGCCTTGGTTCTCTCCAAAACTTGTATTTTCTGTGTAAGTTGTTGGTTTCCCCAGTGGCTTGGGTCGAAGGACCATACAAGGCCTTGGTTCTGTCCAAAACTTGTATTTTTCGAGTGAGTTGTTGGTTTCCCCGGAGGCTTGGGTCCGAGGACCATGCAAGGCCTTGGTTATGTCCGAAACTTGTATTGTCTTTTGTAAGTAGTTGGTTTCCCCAGAGGCTTGAGTCCGAGGACCATACAAGGCCTTGGTTCTGTCCAAAACTTGTATTTTTTTCTGTAAGTAGTTGGTTTCCCCAGGAGGCTTGAGTCCGAGGACCATGCAAGGCCTTGGTTCTGTCCAAAACTTGTATTTTTTTCTCGTAAGTAGTTGGTTTCCCCAGAAGCTTGAGTCCGAGGACCATGCAAGGCCTTGGTTCTGTCCAAAACTTGTATTTTTTCTGTAAGTAGTTGGTTTCCCCAGAGGCTTGAGTCCGAGGACCATGCAAGGCCTTGGTTCTGTCCAAAACTTGTATTTTTTCTGTAAGTAGTTGGTTTCCCCAGAGGCTTGAGTCCGAGGACCATGCAAGGCCTTGGTTCTGTCCAAAACTTGTATTCTCTGAGTGAGTTGTTGGTTTCCCAAGAGGCTTGGGTCCGAGGACCATGCAAGGCCTTGGTTCTCTCCGAAACTTGTATTGTCTTTTGTAAGTAGTTGGTTTCCCCAGGCTTGAGTCCGAGGACCATACAAGGCCTTGGTTCTGTCCAAAACTTGTATTTTTCTCGTAAGTAGTTGGTTTCCCCAGGAGGCTTGAGTCCGAGGACCATGCAAGGCCTTGGTTCTGTCCAAAACTTGTATTTTTCTGTAAGTAGTTGGTTTCCCCAGGCTTGAGTCCGGGACCATGCAAGGCCTTGGTTCTGTCCAAAAACTTGTATTTTCTTCTACGTAAGTAGTTGGTTTCCCAGGAGGCTTGGGTCCGAGGACCATACAAGGCCTTGGTTCTCCCAAAACTTGTATTTTTTCTGTAAGTAGTTGGTTTCCCCGCAGGCTTGAGTCCGAGGACCATGCAAGGCCTTGGTTCTGTCCAAAACTTGAACTTTTCTTTGTAAGTTGTTGGTTTCCCCCGAGGCTTGGGTCGATGGACCATACAAGGCCTTGGTTCTGTCCAAAACTTGTACTTTTGTTGTTCGTTTATTTGTTTCTTAAAGGTTAGTTCATCGAATAAAGCGGGGGAAGCGATCTTGATACTTGAAGCCCCTAGACTTGCCATGCCACTGGCATTATGAGGCGTAGCCCCTAGTGGGAACCTGTATCGGAACAAAGACAAGGTGTTGCCGGTCATGAAGGCGTCCTCGTAGACCCTTGTTCAACAGAAACTCAACTCCATCGTCGCTCGAGCTCACGCGTAAGCCTTCCCACAGACGGCGCCAATTGTAGGGTCACGTTCCGAAACGAACCGCAACCGTAGTTGGGTCCGCACGTGAATGGGCCCCGACAATATCATTTGTAGAGAGTGGGTTCGAAAGGCTAAGTCGAGATTACTCGGCGGTTGTCTTGTTAAGTTGTTCCTGCATGGCTTAGAGGTATTCACCCTTTGAGCCCTTTTCTCCGGAGGGACCTCCCCCTTTTAGGTTGCATATTTTTCTTTTATATTAGCATGCGTTCAATTTCCTTCGTCCACGTGTAGGGTCGACCTTTCCAAGATCGATGCTTGTCCCATCAATCTACTCCCGAAATTGTTAGAGATTGTCGGTAAAGCCTAAGAATCCGGTTTTGTCAGGTGCGGCGTCATATCGGTGAAGGGTACTAAGGACAATTTCCCTGAGATATTTTCCGATCCTTCAAGTTTGCTTGTATTCCACCCTCATCTATGGGGCCTCGGATCTGCTGAGGACTATGCGGTCCTCGGCTGTATTTTTGGGTCTCTTTGGGTTCCATATTTCGAGCTTGGGCCCTAGCCTCCTTGATTTGGGCACATGGACTCCTCATAAGCGAGCGGGCCGGGCCCATAAACTATTGGGCCCCACAAGTGTTGTTTGCCTTTAAGAAGTTATATTGATACTAATTTTTAGATTTTTTAAAATATTTATATTTATATTTTTTTTTCTACTCAATTTAATAATAATAATAATAAAAAAATTTGTCAAACTCATGGGTTCAACTTGACCCAACCCAACCCATATGGGTTGGGTTGGGTTGGGTTGAGTTGAATTTTTTTTGACCCACTATGGTGGGTTGGGTCAAAAAATCCTCTCAACCCAACCCATACACACCCCTAACCACATAGATGTTATTTGTAATTCTCCCAAGATTGAAAGCATTTAATTTTTTTTCTCTTCTTCGTATTATTATTGTAATTTGGATAATCTACCATCGTGGATTTTGAAGTTGCAGAGTACACAAAGCGTATAGCAGTAGCACTAAACAGATAAACTTCAACACAGACACTTCGGTAGCAGCCAGCAACAGGTCATTAAAAGATACTGTATGGATGAATAAGTACGTAGAGAAACAATGCAATATTTGAATTTTCCTTCAAAACAATTGGCCTTTTACAATTGCACATTACTGTATATTGTTTACGCACATCTCTACAACATGAGAAAATTGTAAGTAACCAGTACATAAGATGATCGTCTCTCATAAAATTGGCCGCTTCTACGTAGATGCTGATACTATACTAATGTCTAAATGAACAAGTAGGTAGAGAAACTATGTATTATTTGAATTTTCCTTTCAATCAATTGGCCATTTACAATTGCTTCCACAACCTTAGTGTATATTGTTTACACATATCTCTAAAACACGGGGAAAATATATACTTATGTAATGAATAAATAAAATGATAATGTCTCATAAAATTGCCCAATATTGTTTACCCACATCTCTACAACAGAGGAAAAAGAATGTATGTAACCAATACATAAAATAACAATGTCTCATAAAATTGGCCACTTCTACGCAGGTGCTGATGGTATTCTCTTCTAGATTGGATGATTACGAAGCACCTTGACCATCTATGAACTGAAGTCAGTGAGTGTAAAATTCAGATTAGGAAAAAAAGAGAACTATCACAGTACGTATCTGCCTTCAAGAAGCAATTTGTACCATGTTTGGAAGGTTATTCAGTCGTCATATCTTCTGCAACAGTGATGAATTTTTTGCAATCTTAAAATTGACCTTGTCGAACATTTGATGTTCTTTTCAATGAGCTTAAGCTGATACATTAGCTTCTTCCACACGCCTGCGAAGCCCTCCACTAGTAGGCCTAAAACATTTCACCCATAATTTATGGTTATAAGAAAGAACATAGAAGGCAATTATTTCATAAGGAGCTTTGAAATAAAAAGAAGCATTCTTTAAGTCTAAAACCACGTAAAGCCCTATGAGAACTAATGGCATTGAGTTATTTCAGACGGTTAAAGTTCCTTATCATGGACTGCACTTTATCTATACTGAGATGAACCTATATTCCTATATGATTTCAATATAATTTCAATGTCCAATAGGGCAGACTAAGACTTGAGGCTTTGTTAAACCCCACCCCCAAAAAAAAAAAAATTAAAAACAAAAAACAAAAGAAGTTTGATATTTTTGTATATAAAAATTAGATAATAAATCAAGAAAATTACACTTACAGTCCACCTAGAACTTTAATGGTGTCATAGAAGAACCATTGTGAAGTAACAACAGGACCAACTAATAAAAATCGAACAGGAAGACTTCTGGTAAATAGATTAACAAGCCCAATTTTCTTCACTGCCTGAAATACAAATTATCAAAAATTCAAAACCAATTCATGCTAAAACCTTTTAATTTAATGGGTTCAAACAAACCAAAAGAAGCCTAGTTTGCAGGTGCCACCTGCAGCACATTTTCAGACTGTTTGTTGTAAAGAGAGGCAACAATGTTGTCAGCAGGGTTCGAGATGACAGTACCAACAGCTCCAGCTGCATAGCCTGCTAAACAAGTAACACTAAGCTGTTGGGCTCTTGAACAATCTTCTTTTCTTCTTTGAATAATATTGTGATATATCAATTCCACTGAATGCTCAAATGTTGAAAACATTATCATAGAGACTGCAAACCACAAAATAAATAAATAAAATGAGTTAACAAAGAGTGTGCTTGAAGTTAGAATACGTAAATATGCACAGGTTTATGCTTGCTGAATGCCTGATAAGAACCAAGAAAGATCAATAACTTTTTGAAGCCAATAACCAAGTCAAGCATGTAACTAGAAGGTCTTTCAAGGCAGCACCACAGTGGTAAGGTTTTTATTCTGGAAGGTTAAGTGCCAAAAATCTGGTGTGTTTGCCTTTAATTAACTGCAAAAACTACCTCTTTTTTCAAATTTCCATACTTAAGTTACCCGAAATTTTAACTTGGCCTGGTAGGAAGGTCTTCCTACAAGTACAACATTACCATGAGATTATTACAATGTAGCAATTTTTAGTTTTCTATGTTACTAATATCTCTCAATGGTGAAAATTAAGAAATTGAAATAGAAATTGTTCCCTCATATTAGCTTCTCAAATGATTCAACAAAACAACACTGTAATGACAGATAATAATAATATAAATCTTTTTTTAATTTTAAAAAACGTGATAAATAAGTATACTGCAACTTATCAGAGTCGACAGTGAAGTGAAAGCAGAACAGGTAAATTAGAAATAGAATATGCGAACATCACACTCTGTCTGTAATAACATATTAATCTAAACACCATTGTGCTCCCAAAGTGGTACCTGAAGGGCATCAAGGACAGGATTTAGGAGTTATGGACTGGCTCTGGCTAGTAGGGTTTATTTAAATGATGAGAAGACTAAAAATTTGAAAATGAACACAAGCTTAGTGAACAAGTTAAAGAATAATACCATGTCTTCTAAATTGAAATGCAACAACCTGAAAAATCTATTATATTAATAAGCTACAATTCTAGCTAAATAAGCATCATAAAATTTTTGAGAATGTTGTGAGGCAGAAATATTACATGGAATATTTCGACCCCAGAGTGGAAAGAGTCCCTTGTAAAAGCTGCAGTCAAAAAATAACTGGTTATTAAAATCAGAAAGGGCAAGAGAAGAAGATTATCAAGTTTTGGAGTAGCTTACCCCGCAAGCCCTTCAGTTGCATAAAGTTTCGGAAACCCATCAACCAAGCCCTTTGCAAAACTAGGTTGTGTTTGAACACGAATTTTGACAGCTTCGAAAGGACTGAGAGCCACATCAGCAAATACTTGAGCAGATGCACTGCTGAGAAAGAATATGAAACTCTTGTTACCATTATCTATCAACACATCAGAGTAAAGCTTCTTAAAGTATTCATAGAGACCAAATTTGCAGCCGCCTTGAATGCCATATCCAAAAAATTTGCCAGACCAACCTCTCCAAAGTGAAGAAGGTCCTTGTTCTCTCCAAAGGGTTGACAGCCCTGAAGAAATGCCATTATACTTGATTGGATTCACCTAAGGAATAATAAAGCTAAGCAAATCAAAAAGAGCTAAACTCAATGAGGAAAAATTAAATCCCATAGAGCATATCAAAGATAGCAGAAACAGCAGGATCACTTTCACCAATGAAGGAAATGAAAAACTACAGCAAATTAATTTGTAAAATTATAACAAGTAAATGACATTTTTCTTATTTTAAAAGAAATTGAGAATGATAAATTAGTAAACTTGATACTATAAAATATTTGCTAAAATACAGTGATGATATCTTATGCAGGGAATGAGTACGGGGACAATTAATCAATGTATTATTTCTAAAGTTTGTCCCATTCCCATTTAATATATCGTTGGGCAAACCATCATAAGAAACAGAAGAAATGATACTGCTATATTAAATGCAGCTAATTCAGGCAGTGGAACCACCATTACTTTAATGGAATCTCCAAAATTTAGCCCCTTCTTCTACAACCACTTTCCCTCACCCACTCATGGTGACATTCCCTTTTATTTCCCTAATTTGGAGTCAAATCCTATGAAGTATCAAATGCCACTTTAAAGGGAAAAGATTGAAAACATAAGTTGCAGTCACAATGTACTCCATGACTCCTTTAAAGAGAAAAGAGATTATTTTGACTCAACATGATACTAGCCTATGTAGGAAACAAGACCCAACTAGTTAAATTCAGAAATCTCTCATCAAACTCAAGTAAACTCATGTCAAAGACCAACTTTTGGAAAATTATGCGAAAATGATTATTGGAAAATGACAATAACAAACAGAGGCACACTTATTAGCATCCAAACAATAATCATGTCAACCATATTCCAAAATTAAATGACTTCCTAACAAGAAATTGTCTCAAGGAGAACTAATATTTCCTAAACAGTTATAAGACAAACTACTTTCAGTCTTCCACAGAGGATAACAAAAGTAAACAGGGGCAACAAGCCAAACAATGTGTTGCAATACTAGTTAGATGATTAATTCACAATTTCCTAAGCCTAAGTTTTAGGGACAATTGGTAATTTATCATAGTATCAGAGAATACAGTCTGTAATTGAAACAGTCTCCACTCTACGTTCCATTTTAAATGTTACAAATCTCATATGTTAGGCCTCACTTATCAAGGGAAGTATAATAATGGTTAAAGATTAAATTCATAATTTCATAACATCTTAAACTTTTGGAATAATTTATCACATTTGATCATTTAGAAGTAAACAAAAAGAGAAAGAAATGAGTTTTAAACTGCAACAATCAAACTGACCTGCATATTCACTTTCAAGACATCAAGAGGTGTGATAGCAAGATGAGTAGTCCCAGCACTAAGCATTCCTCCAAAAGTGCAAAGCGCATAATACCCAGGTGAAAATTCCTCACAAACCCTCCTTTCAACCCCTCCTCCTCCTCCTCCTCCTCCTCTCATCTCTCTCTGATTCTCTGTCTCCTATCAAACTCTCTCTATTCAAAACTCCAACCAAGAAAATAAAAAAGACCCATCAAAGATTTTCTTAAATTTGAGATGGGTTTGATCGTTGGATTTAGAGAGGACAAGAAAGCAGTTGTTTTTACGTACGTTTCTCACGGGGTTTTGAAGTTAAAAGGAGTTGGATGCCATGGCTGACTTTGCTTGCTTGCTTGTTGCAAATGTAATGCTAGGCAATGTGTCCACGTTTACAGTTGAGAATCTTTGGCCCAAAAACAAAAACGAATACTTTTTTGATGAATGGCTTACTCAAACTCACTGGCCGCCAAGCCTTTAGCATTAAAGAGTCTCACATTTGAGAATAGACCAGTATGAACTAGAAACCGGGAAACCTAACGGAATCGAATATTTGGGTTGTTACCAAATGGACCTCACACAAATTTTTTTTTTTTTTTTTTTTGACTTTTTGTTATGTTTTCCCAGGTCATTCTATATATAGTTATTAGAGCATTTGCATAAAATTTTTTTTACTTATTTTAGTATAAAATACCTATTTTTTTAAAACACGGAAGTAAGATTATCTATTTTATACTGTATTTTATTAAAATATCAATTTTTAAAATTATTTCTCTTTCTTCACATACAACAATCATCATTTACTATTTTCCTTCATCCTTAAGATACCAAAAAAAAAAAAAAAAATTGCCAAATGAATAATGTCAATGCAAATTTACACCATTACTATCATAATTATGTATTTTTAGAGCATTCGCATCAAATTGTCTAAAATTTTATGTCTATTTAAGCAAAAGAACTTACTTTTTCTATTTCAAATAAACACTTTGCAAAAACATCAACATTAAATTATCTATTATACACTATATTTTCTTTAAATAATCATATTTTTTTCACCTAAATGAATGTGAGAGAGAGAGAGAGAGAGAGAGAGTCTAGTGAGGGTAAGAGAGGAAAGAAAAAAAAATGTTAAGATAATAAATAGAAATATACAGTAGCCACAAATATTTACATGACTATTGTAGTTGTTAGAAATACTGAAATCAGTAGTATTGTATTTCATAATGAACGAATATACATGAGTGTCTTTATATCGAAGGCATATGTGTACGATACAAGTAAATATGTGTACAATACAAGTAAAAGTGTAGTACAAGAATGTGTGCTATACAAGTAATCTAGCAATTGAGCCTAAAGCCCACAATATTATACACGTTAACGGCCCCCTAAACTTAAGGTGGATGTGAGACCAGCTTGAGGTTGTTAACCAAATCACGAAGGCGTCCCTTAGGATGTGACTTGGTGAAAATGTTTGCAAGTTGATCTTTGGAGGAGACAGAGAAAAGCTTGAGAGCACCATGGACAAGATGATAACGGATAAAATGACAATCAATCTTGATGTGTTTAGTTCGTTCATGGAAGACATCATTGTGAGCAATATGAATGACACTTTGGTTGTCACAATAAAGAGGAGTAGTGGAGGATGTGGACACACCTAAATCCTTAAAAAACCATCGTAGCCAAAGGAGCTCGGATGTGGTATTAACAAGGACACGATATTCTACTTGATCTTGGAGCGGGTCACAAAGGTTTGTTTCTTACTTCGCTAAGAAACCAAAGAAGAACCAAGGAGAAAGCAATAACCTGTAGTGGACCCGCAATTAGTGGGATCTCTTGTCCAATCAAAGATCGAGAGAATGCACGGAGTACAAGAGGAGAATGAGCCGAGTAAAAAAGGCCATGGAAGAGAGTGCTCTTCAAGTATTGAAGAATGCGAGAGAATAGCGACATAGTGAGTCGATCGTGGAGCGGATGAGATCTTGGCTCACCCGATGAACAACATAGGAAATGTCCGGACGAGTAATCGTGAGATAAACTAGGCCGCCAACCAATCGTCTATAAAGAGAGGGATTAGACAATGGTTCCCCCTCCCCGAGGGTGCATTAAGTTTAACTGGAGTGTTAATAGTCTTGCTTTCAATAAGTCCAACTCGAGACAAAAGGTCAGAGGCGTACTTGGCTTGAGTAATATAAAGACCATCTGTGAAATGAGTGATTTCAAGACCTAAGAAATAGCCGAGATGTCTAAGATCTTTCATCTCAAACTGTTGACTGAGAAAATCCTTAAGTTCTTGAATGCCATTGAAGTCATCACTAATTATGATCATATCATCCACAAATAGGAGAAGCAAAATGGTGCCTTTGTCATTGCAACGAAGAAATAAGGTAGAATCATAAGGACTGGCAAAGATAACCTAAGCGAAAGATGGTGGAGCTGAACTTGGCAAACCAAGCTCGTGGAGCTTGTTTAAGGCCATAAAGTGCATGTCAAAGGCGACAAACCTTGTTTGATTCAACAGAGAAACTAGGAGGAGGTTGCATATAGACTTCTTCACTCAAATCCCTATTAAGGAAGACATTTTTAACATCCATTTGAAAAAGACCTCATTTACTAGCAGCAGAAATAGCTAAGAGGGCACGAACAGATGAGATACAAGTAACTAGAGCAAATGTCTCTTCATAATCGATCCCATACTCCTGTGTAAAACCTTTTACAACAAGATGAGCCTTGTAGCGCTCAATGGACCCATCAGAGCAAATCTTGATCTTATAGATCCACTTACAACCAACCACAGACTGTCTAGGAGGGAGAGTAGACAGATCCCAAGTATGGTTTTTGGTTAATGCATCAAGTTCCTCTTTCATTACAATCTGCCATAAAGGGTCGGTGGAGGCCTCACGATAGATGTAAGGCTCGTGGAGTATAGCAAGGGCAGTATAACAATAATAGTCAAGTAAATGTGCAAGAATAGATCTTACCCGAGTTGAGTGGCGAGGTGGAATGTCTTGTGGAGGATTTTCAAGCGGAGCGCGGGAGCGGGAGCAGGAGACCCAAGATGAAGGTGGGGTAGCTCGTCATCAACCTGTTCATCTTTGACTGTCTAGGAGAAGCATCAAATTTATCCGGAGGTTGGATAGTGAAGTCCAAAAGAGGATCAAGAGTATTTGTAGAAGGAACATGAGACTCATTTGGAAAAATTTCCAAAACAAAGGAGGTAGTCAGGGAAGAACAAAAGTGAGAGAGTTCAACAAACAAGCGGCGTTCCCAAAAGACAACATTACGGGAAACACGAAGACGATGAGAGACAGGATCATAACATTGATACCCTTTTTGAGTTTCGCCATAACCCAAGAAACAACAAAGTCTAGATCGAGACTTAAGTTTGTTGTGCTTATGAGGCTCAAGAAGAACGAAACAAGCGGATCCAAAGGAGCGAATGTGATGATAGTCAGGGGGTGACCCAAATAGGCGCTCATACGGAGTCTAATTAAAGATGATAGCGCATGGAATGCGATTAATGGCATGAACAGCATGAAGAGCAACTTCACCCCAAAATGGGGCAGGAACTTTGGCAAAAAGAAGAAAAGCACGAACAGTGTCAAGAATATGATGAAGTTTTCTTTCGGCTTGATCATTTTGTTGAAAGGTACCTGGACAAGTTAGATGATGTACAGTACCATAGGAATGTAACAGAGCTTGAAAAACATATTGAGTATATTCAAGAGCATTAACAAATTGAAATGTTTTGATACGTTTGGAGAATTATGTTTCAACTATTTTTGCAAAGTTATTGTATATTGGTAAAATTTCAGAATGAGATTTCATAGGAAAGATCCAACTATAACGAGAATAATCATCAATAAAAACAACAAAATATCGAGATCCACCAATACTAGCAACAGGAGAAGGTCCCCAAACATTAGAATGAATTAACTCAAAAATACTATTAGAGATAAATTCACTATTATTGAAAGACAAAGCTAGCTGTTTTCCTAATTGGCATGAAGTACAATCAAAATTGTCTTTGGACACAGAATCCAACAGACCCTTAGAAGTTAAGCTGTTGTACACGAGAAGATGGTGTATGACAAAAACGAGAATGCCAAAGTGCGAGAGAAGGTAAGGAAGAAACCGCGGCAGCTGCAGCAGTAATAGAAACAGGAGCAACAAGTAAAAGATGAAGATTGTCCACAGGAAACATACGCCCAACTCTAGGACCAGTCCCAAGCTCTTGCCCCGTCCTCGGATCCTGCATAATGCACCCGAAATAGTAAAAAATAATGCAATATCCTAGTTCAGCTAATTGTCCCACAGAGCACAAATTATAGGGTAGGTCGGGTATATGAAAGACAGTCGGGTATATGAAAGACCCCAGGAACAGAGAGGTTGGAGGTCGAAACAAAACCTAGACTATTCCCATACATGGTGGAACCATCAACTATATGAATATTAAGAGGATGTGGTGCGGGGTCAAGTTTGGAGAATAAGGACGAGTGAGGTGTCATGTGATTGCAATAGGAAGAATCAAAAAGCCAAGTTTGAGGCTTACCGGGTAGAACTGAGAGAGTAGTGGAAAGAGATGCATTACCGACCATATGAACAACCTGAGCTATGATATCCTGTAGTTCAAGAGGGGAGATGTTTATAGTGGATCCAGAAGACTAGGACTCAAAAAATGGAAGGCATTGGCGGAGTAGGCTCTGTATTAGCAACAACAACAATAGATTGTTGCGGCGGTAACAAGTCTCAATGGTGTGGCCAGGACGCTTGCAATAGTTGCAAAACTTTTTGTTAGTCTGCTTGTGACGATTGCTAAAGCCGGAGGAATCACCTGATTGCTGAGGTTGCTCTATGTGTGGAGCAGAAGGAGTAATAGCCAAAACATTGAGCTTATTCTGAGCTTGAAGGGTTGCAAGACAAGCTTCTTCTCTAACCAACTAGTTTATAGCAAGATATCAAGAGAGGGAGGAGGACTGCGATTAAGAAGCTGACCTCGGATGGGCTCAAAGTCCTTGTGAAGTGACATCAAGAATTCATAGAGACGAAATTCATCTCTAATGGTAGCATATTGTTGAGCATCCTTTGAGCATGCCCAAGTTGGATCAGAAAGGTCAATTTGGTCCCAAATGAAGCGAAGGCGATCATAGTAGTCATTGATGGATTACCTTAGTTCTTGCACGAGTTGATGCAATTCAACCACTAACTGATATTTCATGGATCCGTGAGTAGTGGAGTACCTTTTGGCCAACATATCCCATGCTGATTTTGCATCATCAAAGCCGCCCAACCATTGGAGATGGAAGGAATGGAAGTGTTCCGAATCCATGTGAGGATCATGTGGTTGTGACTATCCCATTCAATCATGCGACCGAGAAAAGCCAAAGATCTTCTTCACTTGCCCCCTTGACAGGAATAGTGATTGCACCAAGACAATATTGCTAGAGCATGCAACCTTTAAGAAAGTTACGCATAGCTTGAAACCAAGATAAGATATTCTTATTCCCCTCCAATATAGTATTGATGGGGCGAGAAAGAAAAATATCATTTTTATCCATTTAGAGACACAATATGCAAAAATAAACTGCAAAAATATAATTTACACAAAAAATTGGATAAGGAGAACCTGGACTGCAAAAGTCAACACTCAAGAAAAGTCAACGATCAAAGTCAACGCGGTCAACGGTCGGTGGGGATGACGTTAGCAAGATGACGTGGCGGCGACGTCAACAGATGATTGGATGTTAATGTAAGCTAGGGCTGATGTGGCACTGCTGGCGACGTCGGCCAATCTGAGGACAACGAGTGGGCTTTGACGCAGAAGCTTTGGGCGGCGCGAGAGGGTGCGTGTGGTCTTCAATGGTTGCGAGGCTTCCACCGACGTGTAGATCGACGCAAGATGATCTCGGTGATACTTGCAGAAATGTAATCGGAGCAATATTCATGGCGGTGATGACACGTGCGGTGGTTTGTGTGGTGTAGGACTCCTCAACGACAACGGTTGTAGGTTTGGAACCCAAAGACAACGGCTGGAAAACATCGGAGGTTCAACGGCAAGAGGTTGCGGCGATCATTGTGACGACGGAAGCGATGTTAAGAATGGAGTAACACTAATAAAGGCAAGACTGCTAAGAAAATGTCAAAGCGTTGGCTCACGATACCATGTTAGAAATACTAAAATCTATAGTATTGTATTTCATAATGAACGAATATACATGAGTGCCTTTATATAGGAGGCATATATGTGCGGTACAAGTAAATATGTATGCGAGATAGAAGAAAGAGTGTAGTACAAGAATATGTACTATACAAGTAATCTAGCAGTTGGGTCTAAAGCCCATAACATTATACACGTTAATAGTAGTAATAATATATATGAACAATGTTATAGATGGATTGATATGGATAGTTATTTTAGCAAAAATGTGTAAAACTTGCCAATTTTTCTATTTTGCATTGTCCGGTGTGAGTGCTTACATAACTTTGCATGACTTGATTTGGGTGAATTTTGTGCTTAGTTGGCTAAAATATGACATTTTTTCTATTATAAAAGTCTTGATGTGAGTACTTTAAGTTCTTATACTAGTAGGGGAGAATTGAAACCATACATGTCTCGATAATGTCATTTCATCCATAATTTAAGGAAGATTTTTTAAAAAAAAATAGAATATTATGTCAAGAAAATCACAATTGGAGAGAGCATGGACTTAACAGTTATATTTGTACAAACTTTAATGACGGGAATGTCATTTATACAAATGTTTGAGGATGAATGTGTTTTGACTTTCCATTCTTTTTTTTTTTCTTTTCTTTTTTATTGGGTATATATATATATATATATATATTTTTTTTTTTTTTTTTTTGAGAATCTATTGGGTATATTTATTAAAAAGAGAAATTACACTTTGCCCAAATGTGATTTGCCCGAAAAACACTTATGGTTTAAAAATTGACTCTTTACCCACATGAGGTAAGCTCCGTTTGTCTCCTATTACTCACATTCGTTAAAAACAGGGATAAATTTATATTTTTGCTACCCTTTTATGTCTCTCTCCTCTTAAACATAAAAAACTAAAAAATTCAAGGGAAAAGAAGATCTAAAACCTAGGTTTTATAAAAAATTAAAACCTAGCCTTTGTTTTGGTAGAAACTAGCAAGATATAACCTTCATATCCCACAAAGGCAATTGTACTTGAATTAGGGGAATTCTCAAAAACTTCCAAGCTTTTCTCCACCTTGGCAACCACGGGGCCAATTTTATCAACTTTTGCTTTCACTAAATCAAAGCTATAGAAGAACTTTCTCCTTCCTGCTATAATAACCCGAGACCAATCAGGCAAGAATGATACCTTTCGAATGGGGCAATCATCAAGGAAGATACTTTGTATCTTGGTATTCTATTTGCCATCAATCTGAAAAAAAATCTAAGCTTTTGATTAAATCCTGCAGCTAGTAGTAATTGTGCATTTCGATGGAACTGAACTGAATTTATTGGACCATTTGAAGCATCCTCTGCATTTGCATCTACAAGTCTTGAATATTCAAGACGTCCACGCAACAATTTAGTGTTGCTCCTCACAACAAGGTCTTCATTTGTTTGAAGGATATCTTCTACAACTTCATCATTCTTGTAATTATAGACAATTTTTTTCTGATCTAAATTAAAAGTTTGGTTTTAATTTTTTCAAAACCTAGCTTTTAGATCTTATTTTCTCTTGATTTTTTAGTATTTTAAGTTTTGAGATAACAGAGACATAGAAGGGTAGAAAAAAAATACAAATTTACCCATGTTTTTAACAGAGCTGAGTAGTGGGAGACAAACGGAGCTTATCTCGGGTGGGTAAAGTGCCAATTTTTAAAACACATGTAAGCAAAGTGTTTTTTGGGCAAACCATAAGTGGACAAAGTGTAATTTCCCCTTATTAAAATTTCTTTTGTGATAGATATATTAGAATTTCAACCTATAATATTCACCACATGATGATTGCTCTTTATCATTTGGCCAAGACACCAATTGGTTTATTGTGTGGGTGAGGGTCGAATCTCATATCTCTTATTCAATGATAAGTGACTTTATTAGTAGAAACCATACATGTATCGGTTGAAAATATTATGAGTTATCGATTAAGCTATAAGGTTTTTAGAACTTTTAGCCTTACACAAAACATTTACCTGTTGTCTAAGTGAGACAAGAATCTATTTTAAAATTAAAATTTCATTTTTTGGGTGTAAGTGAGGGCATTTAAAATTTTAAATTACAAGAAATGATATGATATTGAAGTCTAGATAGATATTTAGATTTGTACTATATTTAAAATTTTAAATCAAACATTAAATAAATCTTTTTCAAATAGAGTTGATCATGTTACTTGTATTTGTGAGCCATGTTAGAGGTTGAGTTTGAAAAGTCTAGTAGACGAAAAATAATAATAGAGCAGGGCAAAAGTGCATATAGGAAAACCAGACCTTACCGATTAAGGGAGAAGATGATGTTGTAGAACTGATGCCGTTAAGAGGGGGAAGAGATTTCAGTTTGCTCTCTTCTGAAATTAAACGACATCTCTCTCTAGAAATTTTGTTTCACCCTAACACTCTCTTTTATTTATTTTTTAAATAGATAGAGATTATTACTATTTTTTAATCATAAACTAAGTCAGCAATTTTAAACTGGTGAAAGTCTTTTAGTGAAATGGTGGACTACTAGGCAAAAGTGACATTGATCACCATGAGGTCCTTATAACTTTTCCCAATAGAGGGCATAAATATCATTTGAATGCACATGTTATATAGTATATATTTAATAAATTATTCCAATATTTTTTGAGGTTTTACAAAATGACACTTCTTTGATCTCTAATAATTTATGATATGGCACCTCTTTGATGGTTGTATAAATATAACAATTAGGTTTTCAATAACCAAATATTCTAGTTTATTTTTTTATAAGTAACCGAATATTTCATTGTAAAAACAAATATCTATGGCAACATGCTTTGGGGCGGTCGACCTGCTTATGGGGTCAAATCAATTCGTTTTGAGAAGAAAACTATATATACATAAGAGAGGAGTGTCAGTCATCCACAAATCTCTAGAGTTGAGAATGTCATTTTGTCCACAATTTGAGAAAAAATCTTTTTTAAAAATAGAAAATTATGTTAGTGAAAGAAATCACAATTTGAGAAAGCATAAACTTAACTATTATATTTGTACACACTTCAAAGACGGGAATTTGATATATACAATGTTTAAGGATGAATGCATTTTGATTTACCATTTTTTTTTTTTTTATTGGGTGTATTTGTTGAAATTTATTTTTTATAGATATATTAAATTTTCAACCAATGATGTCCACCACATGATGATTGCTTTTTACTATTAAGCAAGACATCAATTAATTTATGGTGTGAGTGAAACTCGAATCTCATATCTCTTATTCGATGATAAAAGATTTTACTAGTTGAGTTCGTGTATTTGTTAATTTGAATGCCAACAAAGTAATACAATGTAAGAAATAATATAGATGCATTTATAATTTCATCCTAATATGGCCAACAGTTAAAAGGAAGGTAAATGATAATGGGCAAAATATCAAGGGAAAAAATCATTTGACATGGAGATGGAGTTGCTGTAAAAGGAAATAACACATTTAGTGTGTATTTGGTATGACCAAGTGGCTAGGTGCATTTTTGTAAGTTGAAATTTTTTCCCCGAAGACAAGTTTACTCTAAAAGTATTCATCTAAGAAAAAAGAGAGGTGCTACATCTACAATATTTTTACAACAAATCATAGGTGATTAGTTGTTATTGGTTCAAATTTGAATCTAGTACTAAGATTACTTTTTTGTCCCAATAATAACAATCAGTAACAAACTATCACTTATGATTTGTTGTAAAAATATTATGAAAATATTATGGACATATCATTTCTCAAAAAAAAAAAAAAAAAAAAAAAATCTACTCTAAATTATGTACTATAAATAAGTAAAAAACTAACACATATCTCATTATGTACTATAAATAAGTAAAAAACTAACTATCTCTTTCTTTATTTTTTTTTTGGCTTGCATAGAACTAGAAGGCTACATGTGGTCAGTGAGTATCTACTGTATCAAGCAACCACTGACCAAATCTGAAATCTAATTAATTTTTCGTTTTCTATTCATCATTGTTTCATTTCCTAAAAACAGAGAGAGAGAGAGAGAGAGAGAGAGGCAGTAAATAATATATAGTTCCGTTGTCCATCTTCCATCTCTATTTATTGGTTTTGATTTTGGCTCATTCGTCAGCAGCATGCAGCTGCCACTTCATATAATAGATTTTGGTCAGATACCCCACCTCTAAAGTTCTGTTTTTTTTTAGCTAGATGCTCATCATCATCAAAGTTTAGGTGTAATGATCACGAGCATTGTCATCCCCACACTTTTTTGCTTTTTTTGTTTTAATAATTTTTTTATTGTGATTTCTTTATTTTTATTTTATTTTTCTCATTTTCATAATTTATGGAAAGACGTTGAAAGAAAAAAGCAAATCATAACTGTCTTCCTTCCCAAAACAAAATGTCTAAGTAAAACGTTGGGACTTGATTGAGATGACTGATGAACAAAAATAAATTTCTTCCTCATTTTTCTCATATTCAGTTAGTGTTTCCATATTATTAGAATCTAGTAGTAATATACCATGACAAAAAAGGAAAAATCCGTTTCAGTTATTACTTATTTGTCACAATTCAAAATTTTCAAATGTGTTTTTAAGAAACAAAGAATTAGAAAATTGGGTTAATTAATTCTGTGCAGACACCCCTTCTCCTTCTTTGCTTTTATTTATTTATTTATTTATTTTACAAAGTAAATTAAAAACTGGGAGGAATATGTTAAAGCCTTACAAGCATGAATCCCAAATGGGAAAGGCAGTGGGGATTAAAAAAAAAAAAATTACAAACCCAATTACGTTAAATATCTTACGTCCTATATATACTCCTATAAAATATAGTTATAATAAGAAAGATGAGAGTTGAATTCTTGGACGTTTTTGTTGGAAATACTAAGAAATGTTAACTAAAATACAAGACTATTGACAAATTCATCTTTTTTATATGTTTGAAAATGCCTTAAATCTGTCCAAAATCCACTTGTTTATTTGACCTTGATCAGTTAGATCCAGGTAAATTATATAAGATCAACTTAAAATAAATATTTAAAATAATATTTAAGTAAATTTAAGCGTAGATATGAACTTTCACATTAAATTAAACAATATTCATAATATAATTTAAATATATTTAAACACTATAACTATGCAACGGATATTTATTAGGTAAAAAAACCACTAAAAAAAAAAAACTTAAGTTCAACTTAACATTTAAATTGTTTTATACGACATAGTTTAACTTTAAAGCATTCAAATAAATATTTAGAAACCAAAACACTACCTAAGTTGTTTAACAACTCATCATCAACTTCCTTATTAGATTTAAAGTAGGTGTGCATACCATAAGTTTATTTACCAACTACGTATAAGAGACGATAAATAATGGTAAAGAAAACTTTCTTTCTATAGGTTTTAAAGAGAGTAATAGACAAACACATATTTTTAGGGATGACAGTGAAGCAGAGTGGGGGAGGGCATGGCCATATTATGAGGAGTCTAAATTTTTTGTCTCACTCTTCCTGCTTCACTATATATTTCACAAATAAAAACATGTCACATATCCTTCTAATTTATTAAATGCTAAATTTATGCATTTTATTATTTTAATTACCTAAAATATGATGAGTTATTTATTTATTTATTTTAGGAAATTGAAATAATAGAAGGTATAAATTTAGCATTTAATAAATTAGATGGACATGTGGTATGTTTTTATTTGTGGAGTATATAGTGGAGTAAGAAAAGTGGGATAGAAAATTTGAACTCATATTATAAGTGCCACATTTCTACCCCACCGGACCCTACCTTATTTGCCTCATTTTTGCTCCATATGGTCTCGCCTTGCCTTGATAGACAAGGTAGAGATTTCCCCATCCTCGCTCCATTACCAAAGTGGATTGAGGCATTACCAAAGTGGATTGAGGCAAGGCAAGGTGAAATTTCCATCCAAATGGAAACTATAATTTAAAAATAAATATATATATATATTTATTTATTTATTTAAAGGTATTTCCATAATTTAAATGCATATTAATTCAAGGCTTGGATGTTTAATGTGAAATTCAAACCTTGATATAGGGTTGACTTGGTAAGCTTTGAGGCTTAAGGAGACAATTTTAAGTGAAATGTTGTCTTATATTAGATAACATTGAAATAATTTTATATAAATTTTTACTCTCTTTTTTTTTTACACAAAATTACTAATTAAAGTTTTGCATTTAAATTTTTGCTAAGATCTCATTTTTAATTGATAATATGCCTATCCCCTAAGATTTCTTGACAATTAATTTTAGGTAGGAGAATAAGTTTAGGGGTCACATAGAAAAATAATAGTTTGATGTTGACTACTTATCAAGAAATGTTCTTAGAAAGAGGGACAGTATATGTGGTTGGATGAGGACTAGTCACAAGAGTAATTTTTTGAAAGAGAAAGGAAGAAGAGAAATTTGATGGGAATATTGAAATTTTTTATTATTTTAAAAAGAAATAAAGTAATGGAAGCTTTTTTTTCTATTTATAAGTGAGATAGAGAAAATAAAATTGTATATGTGCCTCTTCAATTTTTAACTAGGCATTGAAACTTCTAAAAAAAAAAAAAAAAAAATGTTATATATTTTATTTAAAATTATTAAATAAATATAATAATTGTAATATAGGACCAAAATTATGAGGCCTTAAATTATATGGGCCTAATAGAAAATTGGCTCAATTGGCAAAGGATGGAGCCGGCCTTGCTCTGACATGTTAAATATTTAAACCCAAACTTTACCCCCATATAATCCCAAACCCTTAGTTGTATAGTTTGGTTTGCTTAAAAAATAAGATGAGTAAAAGTATAATAAATTTTTTTTAACAAGACTTTAAGAAAATAAGCTAAGCTAAGGAGAAAATCAAATCAAGGCTGTTTTGAAAACTCACTAAACCAACCAATTATCATTTCTAAATCTCAAAACTCATGACAGTCTTGCATGGGCATGCAACATGCATGCATGCGCGCGCCCCTAGGCCATGACAGCCCGTTCACGCAACCAAGGCCATGACATGTCTTGTGAGTGGACAGCTCTAATTATTTAATCACATTTTTACTCTCAACTAGTTACTATTAAATAAATAAAAAAAAAAGGTAATTAAGACAATTATAGATTTATAATATCACAATGTTATTATAATATCTTCTCTACTAGTTTAGTTTATTTTTGACTTATTTGGTTCAAGTATAACCGTTTAAGCTACATTTCTTCTAGTCTAGACATAGTTATGCTTTTGTCAAACAAACAAATGTTTTTAAATTGCAAACTCCCATCTTTTTCTTAGCCATAAAATTTTCACTAGTTCGTTGAATCTTGTAAAAGAGAAGGAAAAAAGAGTTGAAACACAAAGAAAAGTGAGACAAACTCCGAAAATCCTTATACGGTTGTAAAAGTAATTTGAAACCCAAGAAGTAGACTGGTAATTAAAGTCTTCGTCCGCAAATTGTATTGGAACTAAACTAATGTCGTTTGGTTTTGGAGCCGAATTTGGTGAAGTCGATTCCTCATAGTCACATCATTTTGTTTTATGACATGGTATTTTTAGAACACACAACACAACTTGTTCTCCTCACTACTTGGGTCTTTTATTATGGTGGCTTTTTTTGTCCTTTTGGTCGTCAATACCTCTATAGAACACTGAAACAGTCACATAAAAAAAAAAATCTTTGTGCTGAGCAAGTGCGCATGCCAAATCACAAAAAACAGCTCACACAGATACATAAAGTATTTTGCAAACACAAATATACACTGTCCTTTTTTGGCTTTTTCAATAATTTAGGTTGTTACAACTTACAAAGCATTACAATTCATTAGTCCAGAGCAGAAGATTCCGCCATCTATTCAGGAACTATTTTGGTGTGATCCCTCAAAAACCCCATTAACGTTTTAGTGATTACTGCCTCTACCTTCTTCTCCATTATTGCTTCTCTTTACCAATCTGAACAAAAATACAAGGTAAAGGTACTAACTTTTTTTTTTTTTTTTTTTTTTTTATAATTTATAAATTTTGTATATTGTTGTTTTTTGGTTGATGCAAAATAATAGAGCGTGAGAAAGGGATAGAGAGTGACGTATAGCTGGAAAATACGATGAGGAAGCTTACGTGCTGGGCAAAGAGAGAGCCATAAGGGGCAGATGTCTTTGTTTTAAAAGCCCTGCCACTGTTTCACTTGGCCTTTTCTCTCTGGCGAATAAAATCACTAACTTTTTTTCGTTTCGGTGATAATAATCTCAAATTTTCTAGACCCTTTGGAGTTTAGACCAAGCTTTTGACGCATAAGTGATTGCATAGGCCCCTGGCTTTTTCTAGATCCTATGATACCTCTCTGAAAGGTGATATAGCCAAAGCCACTGGTTTTGTATTCCCGTTGGATTTAGATAATGGGGTTTAATTTAATTCTTCTGTCTCACTCGATTTTTTTGATTGCTTTATTTTAGTGATTGGTATTAAATCAGTGATTCATTGGATTCCCTGCATCATACAGGTGTTCACACATAATAGATCAGTTTGTTGTTGAATTTGTTGGACTGTGTTAACATGAATAGCTCTGGATTGTTTGATCTGTGATCTGGGTTTTCATCTTTCAGGTTTGTTCATAATTGAGTTGGAGGAGTTGCTATCAAATTTCTATTAAAAATGAGTGGAGCTGTGCTTGTGGCTGTTGCTGCTGCTGTTGGAAACTTACTGCAGGGATGGGATAATGCTACTATCGCAGGTAATATACTGTTTGAGATACGTTTTAAAGGCTTGAAGTACTTTTCTATTGTCTTTTCATGATTAAAAGTCAGATTCTTTAGATGGACAAGTTGCAGTTTTGTGATTCAGAGATTTATATGATTTGGATTTGTTTTCTGTACTAATAATTGAATCTGGGTAATCCTTATCTTTCCTTGATATGACCGAAGTTTCAACCTTTTCTTTGTAAAAGCATATAAGATTTGGTTACTAAATCTCATTCTTGAAAGGCTTTTTCTGTTTTTGATGTAGGGGCTGTTTTGTACATAAAGAGGGAATTCAAATTAGAGAGTGAACCCACTGTAGAAGGGCTAATCGTGGCCATGTCACTTATTGGAGCCACTTTGATTACAACATTTTCTGGAGCCATAGCAGACTGGCTAGGCCGCCGTCCTTTGCTGATAATCTCATCTGTCCTTTATTTTATTAGTGGTCTTGTAATGTTGTGGTCTCCCAATGTTTATGTGCTGTTGTTTGCTAGACTTTTAGATGGATTTGGAATTGGTTTGTCTGTTACTCTCGTTCCTGTTTATATATCTGAGACCGCACCGCCTGAAATAAGGGGATTACTGAATACTTTACCTCAGTTCTCTGGTTCTGGGGGAATGTTTATGTCATATTGCATGGTGTTTGGGATGTCATTGATGCAATCACCTAGCTGGAGGTTGATGTTGGGGGTTCTTTCTGTTCCTTCTCTTGTTTACTTTGCACTGACAGTATTCTTCTTGCCTGAGTCTCCACGGTGGCTTGTTAGTAAAGGGCGTATGCTTGAGGCCAAGCAGGTTTTGCAGAGGCTGCGTGGCAGAGAAGATGTCTCTGGTTAGTTGTTCTGTGCTGTTTTCATGTACATTATTGGTTGTCGCCTCGACTCACAAACTTGATTTTCTTTCATGGAACTTTGTCGTTCATGTGGGAGTTTTTGTTTATAGATGCTTAGTTATGGGTTTTTAGATTTTATTTTGAGATTGAACTAGAATAATTCATTTAGAATGGCAAAATTTGAATTGTTATGGAATATAAAAATAAGGTGAGAACGGAAGAGATAAATGCAGTTCACACACTAAGACCTATGTCCTCAACACCAAAAACCAATCAATTCCTTATTTTCATCTTCAACTTGTGGAAAGTGTCATACTTTTCTAACACCCCCTCAAGATGTGTATTAATCATTGATGAAATGCACAACTTGTAGAAATTGAATCCAAAGCTTAAAACTATGTCTACCAGAACCTTTTGGGTTTCAAGAAAATAAGCCAATAAGGGAATACTTTTTACGAACCGATTTTAGTACCTCAAGGGAACATAAAAATAATGCTATTAAAATGGCAACCCCTCAATGAGAAATCCACTAGAAATCCTCCTATGAAGATGTCTTTATAATATTGATGGGACAAATATCCTTTGCTATTGAGGTACTAGGAATGAGAATTGCATAGGTAAAATTACCAATATGCATGAAGAAACGGTAATATTTCCTATTAAAACTAGGATGAAAAGAAAGGGGGTAGATGATAAAAAACAATTAACAATATTTTTATATTAGAAATCACCAACAAGAAGAAAATAATGTGAGTGAAGAGATTCAAGCAAGGTCCAGTTGATCTGCTTTGATGCCATGTCAACATTTGAAATATTATGGAATGTAAATGGAAGATGAGATAGAGGGAAAAATGGAAGAGATTAACATGGTTTGATCACTAAGACCTAAGTCCACAACACCAAAAGCCAAAGGACTACATCTTTCATTCACTTGATTGATCACACATTACAATGGAATTCATATTTATAATGAGATTTACCGAATTTGAAAATAGGTCAACTACCAATTTATTACATGTATATTTTGATTTTGAATTTCCTTATGAATATAATTGCTTGGTCCAATCCCTTGATTTACTCCAACCAGTCATCCTTGATTTCATCTTCAATTTGTGGAAAGTGTCATACTTTTCCAAGACAGGACATCTAAAGTTCTTAGGTGTTATTGAGTGATATAATTGTTGCTTGATGTCTGTATAAATTCTTTGCTTGGTTTTCACAATAAAGTCAATGCTGAAGCTACTCTGTCCTTGTTGATATATTTAACTTATTTTACATTTTTTTTTTGGGCATTTTGAAGGCTGAATATGAATAAGAAATATCTGGCTTTTTGAGAGAGAGAAGTGAGGCTTTAGCATTTGCTCACATGTATGTATGCAAGTACTTGTATAATGTGAGGCTTCATTTTGGTCTATCACAAGGCTTCTATTTTATAAAATACTATATGAGAATTGTTGGAGTTTGAATTCCCAATGTTTACTTTCTCAAGTCCCTCCGATGCTTTCTTCAAAGCAGCATATCAGTGCATAACATTATATATTGCGTCTGTTGGTATATTTGTGCCTTCAGATGTGTGGAATAGAATGTTTATGCCATAAATTACAACATATTTGATTGCCTTCATAGGCCTTTAAGAAAGGATAAAAAGAGCCATATTTGTTTGGATTTACAACAACTTGGCCATTTAAATTCAAGAACAATAATTATTTATCTTTCTTCTTTTTTAAAAAAAAAAAAAAAAAAAATCAAGAACAACAATTGAATTTTTATTGGTGGTCTTGTTCCTTTTTTGGGCATGTGATTTCTGTTTCCTAACTTTGCTCCTTTGTAGTACTGCTTGATTTACATCTCTGGTAATGTTTCAGATTATTCTTTTGCTTTTAGAACAGTGTGGAAAACTCAATCAGTGCCTGCCATTTGCTTCATTATATTGTCTATCTGATAACTAAGATTTGTATAATGTGTATCCTCTTCAAATGAACAGGTGAGATGGCTTTACTAGTAGAGGGTCTTGGAGTTGGGGCTGAAACATCTATCGAGGAGTACATTATTGGCCCAGACAATGAGATTATGGATGATGACCAGGATCTCTCTGGTGAAAAAGATCAAATTAAGTTATATGGCCCTGAAGAGGGTCTCTCCTGGATTGCCAGACCTGTTACAAGACAGAGTACTGTTGGCCTTGTGTCTCGGCATGGAAGCATGGCAAGTCATAGTGGTCTTGTAGATCCTCTTGTAACCCTCTTTGGCAGTGTCCATGAGAAGCTCCCTGAAGCAGGAAGCATGCGAAGCATGCTTTTTCCGCACTTTGGCAGCATGTTCAGCGTTGGAGGAGGAAATCAACCGAGACAGGAAGAGTGGGATGAAGAGAGTCTTGCCAGAGAGGGTGAGGAGTATGTATCTGATGCTGCTGCTGGTGATTCTGATGACAATTTGCATAGTCCATTGATCTCACGTCAGACGACAAGCCTAGAAAAGGAGTTGGGCCCACCTCCCCATGGCAGCCTTTCAAGCATGAGGCATGGCAGTACTACACAAGAACCAGTCAGTAGCATGGGGATTGGTGGCGGTTGGCAGCTGGCATGGAAATGGTCTGAGAGAGAAGGCAAAGATGGCAAGAAAGAAGGAGGGTTTAAAAGAATTTATTTGCACCAGGAGAGTGTACCTGGATCTGTGCGTGGGTCTCTAGTTTCTATTCCTGGTGTTGATGCCACACCAGATGGTGAGGTTATCCAGGCTGCTGCTTTGGTAAGTCAACCTGCTCTTTATTCTGAAGATCTTATGAAGCAGCATACAGTTGGACCAGCTATGGTACACCCATCCGAAGTTGCTGCAAAAGGGCCAAGTTGGGGTGATCTTTTTGAACCAGGTGTGAAACATGCATTGGCTGTTGGGGTGGGACTTCAAATACTTCAGCAGGTAAAAAAATAGCATCTACTGGAGAACTTATAGTTTCTTTTTATTTGAATTTTAAACGATGTATGTCTATTGGTCTTTCTAGTTAACGGCATGCAGCATGGTAAAGCATCTCCTGCTATCCTCTCCTTTGCAAATCTTTATTTTTGTTTTCTAGGTAGCAGCCGTTTTTTAGGTTTTTTGGGAAATTGAACAGGCTAGGTACAATTTATTCTTCTACAAGCTGCTAAAGGACTAATTAACTAATGAAATATATGTGTGTTTGAATGCATTGTGTTGCATGCATAACATCTACTGTATAAGAATTATGAGTCATTACAAAGCAAAACTCATGAATGTTGACAAAGTACTCGTTATCTATCCACAAAAATATATAAATAAATAAAAATAAAACTCTCATGAATGTTGATGAATCTGAACTTGGCATTTTTTTTGGTTTTGTGACTCATCTGGAGTTGGAGAAGAATATAGCAGGAAAGTCTCCATGCTAGTAGCAAGAAGTAGAAGTGTATTTTTGGTGACTATCCAAGATTGTGTGGGAATAATTCAGGGAAGGGTTGACTACCTTACTACAAAAAAAAAAAAAAAAAATAACCTTAGTCTCAAATGCAATAAATTAAATTTTATGTGCAACTGGCTTATAATCATTGTATTTGAAGCCTTCTTGATAAAATAGAAAGAATCAAATAGGGAATTGGGTTCTTCTCTTTTCTTCCTGATAAATTAAAAAATTACTTTTTTTTGTTGCAACATATTACCAAAATGAAAATTTTCATGATTTTTTTAAAAATATTTAATCTCTCCAAAAAATAGGGGGACAGTAAGGTTGCCTACCAATCACCTCTCTCATACCTCACAAAAGTGGGATTTTTGTGCACTAGGTACAACCCTTTTTTTACCCATAATTTTTAGGATTTTGTGGTGTACTGACCTTGTTACTGGAGAAAACCATTTCCTGAATGTTACTTTCTGTTTCATTTTTGTCTGACCTGCTTCTTATATTTTTTCTTATATGTGCAGTTCTCCGGCATAAATGGGGTTCTGTACTACACACCTCAAATTCTCGACCAGGCAGGTGTTGGAGTTCTTCTTTCAAACTTGGGCCTTAGTTCGTCTTCTGCATCTCTACTTATTAGTGCAATAACAACTTTGTTGATGCTTCCTGCTATAGCTGTTGCCATGAGGCTCATGGATGTCTCTGGCAGGAGGTACTTTATTCCTCTTTTTGTCCATATTCTTTAGTAACTTTTTTGATAAGTATATGGTTTAGTAACTTTGTTGAGAGGACAAAAATGTCTGTTGCCATATGATAATAGATATTTTTTTCAGAAGGTAAAAGCCTAAATTTTTATTCTTTGTACCCAGTTGTATAATTGTAGCTCTTGTTTGAAATTCATAAAATGTTCCTTAGGTGGTTTTGTTGATTGTTCGCGCCTTTTTGAGTTATAACTGGCAATGAAACATGTTACCTAGATTCATGGCACTTTTTGGTGTTTCTAATGGAGAGGTCTAAGTTTCAAATCCCCCCTTCCTTATTGTTGTAAACTTGGTAATTATCGAATTATAATAAATAAAAAACTAGATCTCCATCAGTCCTATCCATATTGGGATATGATCAGGTTGATGCATGGGTCTGTGTCAGGTTTGGGTTAGATGGTTCATATAATTTGTTGCTGCACATGTGAATTTGTTCTTTATTCTAGTTATGCATGGACATACACTAACCCCTGATGAAAATAATGAGTACATAATGTGGTTGACATTGGTGGGACTTGTTGAAAAAAAAAAGTATCTGTACCATTGAATCACAGATATATGTTCATCATTAATGGGCTTCTCTCTTGATCAATCTAACCCCTTAATGAAAAAGCAATTTTTCATTCATCATTGACTTCTAGGAGGATTGACCCTGTTTAGGCTGTGTACGAGGCGGGTCGCCCCATTAAAAGGTCTGCCCAACAACTGTCCCCATTTTAATTTGCTTCAGTTATGAGAAAACCCAAAGACAATCCATCTCTATTTTAACCATCATGGCTACTTATCAAAAAAAAAACCAAAGATATTTTCTTTTCCACTCAAATGCATGTCTTATATATTACTCCCTCCATCATGTTGTGTTTGTCCATCATTTCAATTTAGGATGTCCAAATATATTGTCTGCTATGAAAAGTTAATAGACACAATTTCCATAACTTTCCTAGCCTACCTTTATTTGAAAAGTCAATACTCCCATTGTTTTATTATAGCTTAAATTAAGAAGAGCATTTTTGGACATTAATAATAATTTTTTTTTTTCAAAGATAAAAATGACCTTCCATAAAGGTTGGATTTTCTATGGTGAATAAACAAAATGGGATGGTAATTAGCTTCCCGAGTATGGTGGTACTCAGGAAACTTGTACATATATGTAGATTTGTGTGTCATGTTTCCTAGTCACAAAATATTTTGTGAATTTCAGCTACAACTTGAAAAAAACAAGAACTTAGTTTTAATCTCTTTCATTTTTCACCATTGCACAGTTGGTTAATATTTATATTCTAACTATCATGTTTAAGTAATGCAAAATTCCTAACTGATGGTAAGAGGCATGAGTGGATGGTTCTCTTTTTGAAGTTCTTGAATGACCCATTTGGATCAGTATCTAGCCTGGACAGTCATTTAGTGACAGAATCGTTTCTAGAGACTAGCCAAGAAGACTTGGGACTTTGAGAGAACAATTATTGCCTTTTCTTTTCCTGCTGATTTCCTGTTGAACTTTGTTTAGAGTCTTGTAATGTTTTATGTGCAGCTGGAGTCGCAATGAGTGTTAATTTTGTGTCTTTGTTTTTTTCCTTGGGAATAAATGCTGCACATGTACTGGAATCTGCAAAATTTTGCTTGAACGAAGAAGTTTTCCTGTTGTTTGTGATGATGAGTAACATTAGGGGCTTCCAAAGTCCTTGACATTCATTTCATTGTAAGGATGTCTACAAAGATGTTTCCATGAATGGATGATATGAAAGATGCCACTAAATGCAAATATGTCATGTCATATAAAATCAATATCTTAACTCTGCTAATTTGAGTTTGTTAGTTTGATGTGAATTTGTGTACATTTTCCTTTAATTGCTTTTGTTCTTTCATGTTCTGGTTCATCTCACGGTTTGTTTTTCGTTTTTTCCCATTGCAGGACTTTGTTGCTTACCACAATCCCTATCTTGATACTATCTCTTGTCATCCTAGTCCTTGGAAGTCTTGTGGATATGGGCAGTGTTGTGAATGCATCAATCTCAACCGTTAGTGTTATTCTCTACTTCTGCTTCTTTGTCATGGGGTTTGGGCCAGTCCCCAACATTCTCTGTGCAGAGATCTTCCCCACCCGAGTTCGTGGCCTCTGCATTGCCATATGTGCCCTCACATTTTGGATAGGTGACATCATTGTCACCTACACACTCCCAGTGATGCTCAAATCCATTGGCCTTGCCGGTGTTTTTGGTTTGTATGCGATTGTGTGCCTCATATCATGGGTGTTTGTTTTCATTAAAGTCCCTGAAACCAAGGGTATGCCACTTGAAGTGATTTCCGAGTTCTTCTCAGTTGGTGCTAAGCAGACTGCAGACACCAAGAAAAATTAACTTGGTTGCCATGATGTATTGAAAATTTTGACTAGTGTTTGTCTTTCTGCTTTCATTTGGGTCAGTTTTTTTTATCATATACTTTTTGGGTTATGGGAAGCTTGATTTCTGTAGGATAAAAAAAAAGTATCATATTTTTCTTGTAAACATTAGTTTATGGCTGAAATGAATGACTTTATAGTAGCTGTGCTCTTGTTTCAAAAATGAAACTGTTGAATGACTTCTTGTTATGCTAGGCTGATGGCAGAGGTGTTGCCAGCTTGGGGGATGAGGATGATTTTTTGGAAAATGTACTACAGTGGGAGAAGTGTGTATTGCAAATTTTTTGTTTGCATTTAGGGGAGGTGCTAATGTGCTATTCTCATGAAAACTGAGCAACAAGAAGGGCCAGAGGAAAACCTTACCAAATTTGTAATGAGTTCAATTTTTATTACTAGAGATTAGAATGTATGCATGCCCAGTTAAAATCCATCTATCCCCTTGAGGCCTTGAGCATGATATGAGCAATTCCAATGACATTAGCCATTCAGGGGGGAAAAATAGTCACATTGGCCCACAAATGAGACGATGACATGCATGGCTTCCTCAGCAGATAAACATTGCACACAAACAACAAAACCCAAAGATCCACTTGTTTGGTTTTCTAGATGCTAAGTTAAAAATTTTAGGTGTATAAAAAAAACAAAGTTTGGGCTATGCTCCAACTCATAACAGTAGTGGAATGTACAATGAGATTCCCATATGCTTTCATATGATCTTGTCGAACTTTAGAGGATTACAAGCATGAATTTAATATGTATATCATTGAAGAGTTCTTTGAAGTCATCTATAATGGCTCTTACAAATCTGCCATACATAAGCAACCAAGAGAAAACTAGTCTAACAAATTACTAAACTGTTGGGACTAGCCAGTGTGAAGTCTTCGATGCAAAAGGATTGGACTATTTTTCTTTGTATCACATAATAATTTCTTAGTTTAGGATTGAAAGAGACCCAATTATTAAGTGTCCCATTAGTAATTGAAAAATCTTTTATCAATCTTAGCAAATACCTAATATTAGCGCCATGTCAAGTGATAAGATGATAATCATGCTGCTATGGAGTAATAAAAAACGTTGGCCCCTAATGGTGATAGGGCGGATTTCAAGACTGATTAAACATGGTAACTCATCCTCTAGTTGCTTTAGAGAAGAAAGTATAAGGTTCTAAGATTTGACAAAAGGAATAACATAAAAGAAAACTTGGCTCAACCCTTTTTAATGCCCATAATTGGGATATCAAAATTTGGTAAGACAACTGCATTTGGCCTATATTTGGCTCTAACCTTCTGCGCATGCTTCAAAAAATGGAGTAGCCAGTGAGACTCCCTTAAAAGCTAATCAGTTTTTATTATCTTCTCTTAATTGCTATGTATTTATGTTATTTTATTTTTATTTATTTATTGACTAAGTTGCACCGTATAGCACTTGAACCTTAGTCCCCTCCTCCCAAACCCCAAGCCTTAAGACTTGGGGAGGTATCAATCGAGTCAATCCAACTCACACTGGGTTGGTATATATGTATGCTAATTAAACCATAGTAAAAAGCGTGTATTATTATTTAATATGGCGGTTTACTTAGATAGATCTATAACAGTATAAGTCCGATAATCAAGTTTACAATAATTGAAGGAAAACTACCAACTAAATCATCCAAATTAATACCACATCATCGGAAGGGATATGGTTGTGTATCATTAATTTTCAATTATTTTTCTTTTTTTAACAATTTGATAGTTTTTTCCAAAAAAAAAAATTATAAAATTATAATTTTTATTTAAATATTGAAGATAATTCGATAGTTATGGAAAAATTAACATAAGAAATAATTCAATTAAATGATAGTAACATAAACCATTATCATTGTCTTCAACTGCATTTTGCAATATTCTTAAAGAAAAAATTTGGACAAGAGGAAGGTAGAGGTAGTCAGTACTCACCTCTTCATGCTTAATTGATTTCCATGGACATGAGGTACTTATCATCTCAACTTTTCATGTGCCTCTAACTCTGCAAATCATCTACCCCTACTCGATGTGTTGTCTCGATTGTCGGCTGCGAGATACTTTTCACAACCTTGTTGAAGGTCTCTATGAAGCCTTAGGTGTTTTTTTTTTTTTTTTTGGGTATATATAGGTTGGATCTTTTGTGCAATCATTATTAAGGAAATTGTCTCGTTCCCTTAAACAACGCCAAATGAGGACGTATACATTTGTATTGTCAATCCCAGATCGAAAACACTTGCAAAAAGGAAGAAGGGGATCAGAGAATATAAGCAAGATTTTATTAAATCATTTAGTTTCCTATAAGTCCAAGGTGATTGATTTTAGGTTAAAAGAACTTATCAATAATATATATAAATATATATATATATATATAGGCAAAAATATCATTTTAATCCATACATAACATCCATGCAATTATTTATATATATATATATATATATATAAGGAAAGTCATTTCAGCCTTATCTCCACAACATTTTTTTGGACCATTATGTTTTTATTAAATGAATAATTATTCCTTATGAATAGACTAAGGACATTCCCTTGGTGGAATATCTATTCCTTTACCTTATGTAATAACTTTTAAAAAATTTCCTAAAAAGTAATTAGTTGCCAACAAAAGGAAAGAAAATGTAATAGATATTATTATGGCATAACTATTTAGTTGTTTGGTTATGTTTTTATTACAATGAATAATTATTCCTTATGAATAGCTACTCTTCAAAATGAGGAATAACTATTCTCTATCAAAAGTACTGAATATCTATTCCTTTACCTTATGTAATAACTTTTTAAAAAATTTTCCTAAAAAGTAATTAGTTGCCACATCTTCAAAAGGAAAGAAAATAAATTTTCCTTGTTGTTAATTATTAGCTCTATTTTGAACACCCTAAAATAAGTGTATTTTAGGAAATTTGACTTAAAAATGATTTGATTACACATTCTTTTTATACTCTACTAAATTGTGGATGCTTATTCGGGAAAGCCCTCTTGAAAAGAGCAAGGAGTTTCTCAATCTTTCCATTTAATAGGACGATGCTTCATTCTTCCCGGAGACGGAAAGGAAACTGTTAACATTCTATTCCTAAACGGTCACTAAACTAATGAATAGTAATACTTATTACACTCCAACTTAATGTATTCCTTGTAATACTTATTCCTATTCACATGTAATAATCATTATAGTGTACCAAACGTGTCCTAAGAGTATAAATTTGTTGGAATTGTAGCACACTATATGCACTGCTCACAATATATTGTTGGCATAAATACACTTTTATTTTCCTATATTTTGACATTTTTTCTATTTTGGTCCCTACATTTTTATTTTAACGCCTTTAGTCCCTAAATGAAAAAAACATTTAATTTTGGTTCCTACCGTTACTCACTTAACGGAAGTATTTTACATGGCAAATGAAATATAGTGCTGGCATACTTAATGCTGATGTGACTATTAAAATAAAAAATATTTGGCAATTAATAAATGACAAATCAGCATTTTAATATATATAAAAAAAGCCACATTAGAAAAAATAAAATAAAATAATTAAAATAAACTTACGATTTAACTACTTCCTAGAATCAAAATCCCCGGCCATTTTGAATGAAGAACTTGTTCCTATTAAATGTGGCCTTAATGCAAAAAAAAAAAAATAATAATAAAATATTCTTTTCATTATATTTTTGGAAAACATGTTCTTCACTGGAACATGATTGTTCATGTTCTTCCTTGAACTCTCTTCTCTCTCAGCTCAAAATCTCTTCCCCAAACTCTCACTCTCTCTCTCTCTCTCTCTCTCTCAAAGCTGAAAATCCCAAATCTTAATGGTTTTGTGGGTATTTTGTTCAAATTTGGGTGGGAGTTGTGTTTGTTGTTGGTATGGTTGAGGGATTGAGCTGAGTTTGTTCGATTTTGTGGGTATTTTGTTCATGTATATATGTGGATTGATTTTGTTTTGTACAATATTCATTTATGATTTTTCTGGGTTCGATTATCTTGTGTTCTTATGTTTGATTTTTTGGGTTTGTATGATTTTTTTTTGGGTTTGTATTCTTGTGTGTTCTTGATGAAGAGGATGTCAAATCTTTAATCATGTGTTGTTGATTTTTAATTCTGTTTTTTCATTTTTTTTATTTTGTTAAAATTGATAAATTATTTTTAAAATTCTTAGTTAACGTAAATCTGACGTGACATTTAATAAATAACAAATAAAATTTATTATTATTATTTTAATGACCATGTCAGCATTAAGTGTGTTAGCACTATACTCCGTTTGCCACATAGGATACTTTCGTTAAGTGAGTAATGGTAGGGACCAAAATAGATTTTTTTTTTTTTTTAGGGACTAAAAGCAATAAAATAAAAATGTAAAGACCAAAATAGAAATAGGGTCAAAATGCAGGGACCAAAAATTCATTTACACTTGTATTGTTATGATTTTATGAGTTAGAGCAGGACCATACCAACACATCTTGAGAAGATTGATCAAGAAAAGTCTTACTCTCTTAAAAATTAAATCAATAAACAAAAAATAAAAAAACTAAAGAAGCCTTCCTATGGTATTTTGTGTAATAGTTAACCTTTCGAAAAAGTCATCCCATTTGAGCCATTCTAGTGTTTTCAAAGTAAACATTGAGGTTCAAATTTCTCATCCGCCAATTCTTAAATTATAAAAAGAAAAAAAGAAAAAATAAAAAGAAAGGTTATATCCAACCGTTACCCAAGGTTATAAATCCTATAAGGGAGAGGCTTGGGTCCATCCATCCTCTCTTCTTCTTCTTCTTTCTTTTTGTTTTTTCTTAAATGAAAGGAGAGATTTTATTAAGAACAGCCAGAGGGGGGAAGAAAGGAAAACGGTAGGAGGGTTAGATGCAAAAAAGGCCTACAAAGGCCCGCCGCCTGGGGGTGGGGGGAGAACCCAGCCTCATTCTGAACAACCCATGGAAAAGAAGGCGGGCCATGTCCCACAACTAAAGACCCAAAGATGGAAGTAGCTGAGGACCACACCACATAGAGCAACATTCTTTTCTTTTTAAGGTGCTTTCTTACAAGGAGCAACCAGCATTTTAAGGTTGTCAGTATTAACTTAAGCATTTAAAAATGACCACCATCTTACTATAGTTTAGAAGCAAAATTGTTGAGTATTTGAGTACTGGTACTCTATACCAATAATTATAAGTTATTTAATATATAAAAAATATACGATTTAAGTGATAACAGACCCTTCTATACTATAAGATAGGATTAAGAGACCTCATGAACTGCTGTGCCTATATCGCATTGTTAGGCAAGAAAATCTTAAGAGCATTCATCACAAAAAGAAAAAGAAAAAAGAGAAGACCTTAGAGCCAAACCTATGAACAAAACCAGTCCATTTTAAGCATGGTTAAGCGGTAATGGTATTGAAGAACATCCTAACAACCTAAAATTCTTTCATTTGATGTTGGTTGCACCCGCATTCAGTAGCACTGTAAAGGGTCATAATCATATTCGAGGGAGAGAGACATTATTATCATTTTTATTTAGTTTCTTTCTCGTTCAAGGTGATGCACTTTTCCAACTCTGATCGAATGCTTTTATTGATCACCAAACCATAGCTTAATTTCTAGTATGGTAATATCATTAAGCCACGCATTTAATGCTTAAGTTTATGCTTCAAAAATTTGTAATCCTAGCAAGTAGCAACCACGTTTTCCTCTAATTATCACTTCATTTCATGAGAACATAAGACAGCCTAGTTTCCCTTAATGCTTGAGTTACCCAAACTCTTGACACTAGACAATAGAATTTTGGAGAAAATCCTCACTAGACAGACAATATAAGAAAATTATACACTCAACATTACACATTCATAGAACATGTATGTACTTCTGCCACAGCTGAATGAAGGACTTGTCTCCATAACCAGAAAATTCAGAAACACCAGGTCTACTTTACCTAAGGCCTGGTTATCAAAGTACATTCAAAAAACTGAAGCACTGGTAAACTCTAATCTCATGGTCCAACTTCTGAATAGCATATGAAGGAAGGAACTAGCCATATATAGCCTATGGGGCTTCTTGATCCAAAATGCATACTCAATTTTTTCTATGCATGCCGTGGCAAGCAATTAAGGGAATATGTGACATAATTCTAGACAGCCTAAAGAATAAGCAATTTTTCTATGCATACACAGAAATACTTCAAGATTCAATTTTTATTTATCTAACTGAAATGGGAGATGTGGTAACAGAGAGAATCGTAAAGTTAAAAAAAACCAAAACCTTAGGAAAACATAAAACATCTTCTAAACAAAGGAAGAACCTAATATTAACAGTTAGTTAGAGAACAATTGTCAAAATTGGTTGCTGGTTTCTGCTACACTCTATATATCAAATCAAAAACCAAATCCGAAATCAATGATACTTCACCAAAATACAAAATTTACCCTCTATTGCAATCATCACAACCATGCACTGATTTTGCTTCTACATCAAAGCCAAACACCAAACCAAAACCAAAACCAAAACCAAAGATTTCACCCAAAAAAACAAAATTTACCTTCTATTGCATTCATCATGATCATCCAGGCCTGGGATTAGGAATAAATTTCGTTTTTGGTGAAACCATTGATTTTGGTTTGGTTTATGCAAAACTCTACAACAAACCAAACCAAAAAAACCAATGCTTTCAACAAAAATAACGCCTTCCCCAACCCCGCCACGTCACCTTCCAATACCGCCGCCGCCAACGCCACCGCCTGGCTTGAATTCCACACAAAATCAGCCATTCCTATCTCTAAAGACAATGCAGCCCTCATTTTCTTAGTCGGAGCCTCGAATTCAGGGCTCACCAATATAAAGTAAAGATCTTTCTTTCCAGGGAAATTCAATTTCTTCAAATCCAAGGGCTCGTAGTTTCGAATCAGAACGAAGCCATCCCTTCTCCCCCGATTTCAATCCGGCGAGTTCCAGCTTCTCCTTCCGGAGCTTCCCGCCAATAGTTCGTTGACGGCGATTTCTCCGGCGGCGGCGCTGGTGGCGCTAGATCCGAGTCCACTACCTAAAGGCAAGCCTTTCTCTAGCGAGAGAGAAAGTCCTACCGATCGGATTCCGAGCATGTTCATGACCTCGATCGCGGCGATTCCGGCGCAATTGGAGAGAGGATCGCGGCTGAGTTTTCCGGCGGCGTCGCCGGAGATTTGCGTGATGGCGACCTTTCCGGGGCGGACGGAGAAGTCGACGGAGAGGGAGACGAAGTCTCCGAGACCGTCAACGGCGCAGCCGAGGAAGTCGAACCCGGGGCCGAGGTTGGCCACGGTGGCAGGAGCGAAGGTTTTGACGGAGGCGAATACGGGTTCGGATTCGGGTATGTGGGTGGGTCTGCTTAGCACTCGCTCACACAAACACTGTGACAGTGAGAGTGAGAGAGGCTTTGGGGCTAATATACAATTTACAAAAAAACTACCTTAAATTTTGGATCAATGTCTAGGTGCTACTATTTTTTTTTTTTTTTTTAAGAAAATTTTGATTTGCTTCTTAATAAACATAAAAGTTACTTTTTTTTTTTTTTTTTTTTGGAAGAACAAAAACATTGCTTGATATTGTGAAAATTCCCAACATTCTTCTCCATTTTTTACTACTAATTTTTAGCATTGGCTATCTATATACTACATTGTGCATAAATTGTCATAAACTCATAATATAGTGTGAGATCAAGTGTGAGACTTATGCAATTAAGTGTGCATTTGGATTGAGATGGAAAATTAAAATTATTTTACTATTTAGTTTATTTTTGCTATTATTTATGGTCCCGTTGCACTTTTTGGTACTATTTATGAGTTTTACTGTATTAATTCAACTAACTTTTACCTTTATCTATAGTTCTTTTAACGATAAGTTTTTAGTTTCAGTAAAATAAACGATATCCAAACACATCCTAAAACAAGCTATTGGACATTTTGTTTTGGTTTAAAAAAAATGATATGCTATCGGTTGACTTGAAGTAGGAAACTTTTAAACGGTATTAAGTGTCTTTGTACTTAGAGAGCAAATTTGATATATTTTGAAAATTTTTGGTAATACCTTGTATTAGTCAAAACCTTTACCATAGATTAATCTAGTAATTTAGGGTATGTTTGAATGGAGGGAGAGTTTCTCCTTGGTTTCTATCTCTCTCTCTTACCTATCTCTTACTCTTTTTTTTTTTTTTGAGAAAGAAGACTGTGAATATCATTGAAATCAGCTATAATCGACGAACAATACAGAATGGAGATGTGGAGGAACATCCTCCTTTTACCTATCCCTCTTTTGATGGTTCTATCCCAAATATAAATATATATTTTTTTAAATGTCTCTTTTAATGGTCAGACTATTACGAATTTGAACAAAATAGAAATGGAATCAAACATTGGTTTAAAGGGCAGGGTCTCTAACCTTGGTATAAAAGGAAAACAACTCCAAACTTTTAGCCTTAGAATTGTAAGAGCATTGGCATCAAGTGTGCCAAATGCCAATTTTTTAACATTTGACACACTAAACACCAAAATCTTAGCTTCATGAAGTGTTTCAAATCTCAAAATTTTTTCCAACATGCTATAGTATCGTTCTATCAATAGAACGACACTGTAGCAAAATCTCAAAATTTTTATTGCTTTTTTATTCACCCTGGTGAGCCCTCTCTCTCTCATTTATTGTTTATTCTCTCACTCTCTCTTTTCCTCTCACATGTCTGCATTTTAATATTTGTATATGTTATTTTGATGTATAGAATTAAAGAATAGAAGATGTGATGTATAATAAATTGTAAAACGGTATGTTAAAATAATAAAGTAGTCTTTTTAATATGTTAAAATGACATTTTTTGAACATCCGATGTTGATGCTTACAAAGGAGAGAGTACTAATATTTGAACCAAATACATTTGTGTAGACCATCAAACACTTACAACAATACAAGCTGAAGTATATACTATAACAAACAAAATGGTCTCTACATGCAAAACTATTTGAATTTCATAACCCGTTGTACCTATATCTTGCTTGAAAATTAGTGATATAATTAGGACAAATTAAAATTGTTAGTGAACTGAAATCTCGCAGTCATCCCTCTGCTGAGAACTGTCCATTTGAGTTCTCTTAGATTCATCTTCTTTCACTCGACTATTTGATAGCATTTCCTCCCGTTTTCTTTTTGACTTGCTTTTGTACACATCTTCCCTTTCATCAGCAAATGATAGGAATGTCCGCACACGTGCTGAATGTGAGCCGGCACCTCTAGAAGGATCGGATTCTTCAGGAATTCCATGCCGGCTGAACTGGCATAACATCAAGCAAAAGTATATAAGAAGAGCAAGAAAACATGCTGCCCCACAGATGAGAAATAGCCCCAAGAAGCTTTCTAATTGAAGCTGATCTGATTCATTAGTTGTTGCCTGGGAACCACAAGATTTCCTTGACAACCACTTATCATGGATCCTCTGGAGTTCACCATTCTCTGATAGGGTGAGTATGGCGGTAGACAGGTCCAAGGCTAAAGGGGAGTCTCTTGGAAATGCCTAAATAAGAACACAAAAAGTATAAAAATCAATTGAACTAAACAAATGCGTTTAAGAAGATTATATTGGTATCAATATTGACTGTCAAAAATAATGAGCACAGGATATACTGAAAAATTCCCACAGACATAAGCCAGTTAAATTATGGTTTCTGAGAAGATTGATGATGTGTTATTAGAAAACTCAAGCAAAGGTATAGTTCAATGGCCATGAATATCGGTTTTTGTGTTCTATTTCAAATGCTTTATACTGAGGGTCAGGATATGGCCAACCTTTAAAAGAAAACATCATATATTCAAAGCAATCATTCATTAGCTTCACTTAAAGAGAAGTATGACACCAGCTCTAAGTGCAATTATTTCAATGGTAAATATACTTGAAACTCTTGTACTTAAACCCAACCTTGGAACTTCTTTGGTTTATAGTTCATCTAGAAGCCATTCTTATTTCTTTGCTTTCAAATAAACCCATATTCTTTTTTGTTTACCCCATCTCTGTGTAAAGAATATGGTTCTATCCACCTTGATACTGTCACATAAAATATTCTATATATTTTTTTATTTTTTTTATTTTAACTGTTAGTGCTTTGGTTACTTATCAATTCACTTCTGTGCTAACTAACCTGCACACACATCAACCTTCAAGCATTTAGAATCCAGCTAAAATTTTACACAAGTTTCTATTCAAGGCCATGCAATTTGAAAGATAATAAAATAAACTGGATAAGCAGGTGTAGAAATGACAACTAAATTAATCAACATGTTGAGATACTTACAAATCCCCACCCGCTTTTGGTGAACTCTGGGCCTCTAATTTTAAACTTGCAGTGATCTGACAGGAAGAGCTCTATATATGGCTGTTCATCAACAACAGCAGCAACAGTTCTGTTCTCAAGGGCAACAGCATATTCTTCCGGTGAGCCAAGAGCAATTAGTCTAGATTTTGGGATGTTGAGTTCCTCCATCAAATAGTTTTCAGCAAAAGATCCTACTTGGAATCCTATCCGTTCATTGCTAGTCACCAGGGAATCAATTCCTGTGATGGGGGAGGAAAGCTGTTGCACTGTGAGTATTGATGTCAGGCTTGCTGTATAGCTTGAGTTGATTATGAGAACCACAAAAAGCCAGATGATAATCACAACACGACCAAGTGTGCTCACTGTATTTTCTCCTGGAAATTTGAAGAATCCAGAGTTGGCACTATTGGGTTAGGTACTATTAAGATCCAGTAAAGTAATATATTGTAGACTGTCAAAATGGAAATACTTACTGTGCGCAAAAAACATAGTAGAGAAGCTAAACCTGCAAGATTAAAAAAAAAAAAATGGCAGATGAGACATTACAGAAAGAACTATGTTAAGATGTTGCAAAAAATTCACTTGTCTGTGTTGAACCACATTGTCAGGTTAGATACACCAAGACTGGTTCTTTTATTGTTCATTCATGTGAGGTACACAAATTTTTCATTTTTATTTATTTTTGTCACATTCAACAGAAGTTAGATGCTGGTCTATCCTTAAACATGAAAGCCATATGTTGATACATGTACACAAAAATTTCTGTCTTATATGTCCAATGTACAAGGTTCTCACCATAGTATTGTGGCTACTTGTTTCCTAGGAGGTCCTCGGAATTCATCATTTATTCTATGTTCAAGAATCCACACAACAATTCCAATAATAAGGAAAAAAGCTGCTGTGACAGCCCACATGAATGGAGTAAATGGTCTTAAGAATGCCCAGGCACTTGAATTTGACTTCCTGACTGGGGCCACCACAACTAGTCCTGACTCTATATATGGCTGAGTAAAATCCAGTGTCTTTGTTCTGTTTGTGACAATTGCAATGTCACCTACAACAGCATCAAAAACCTACGAAACAAAGTCACGGGATCAATTGGAGCCATATACAATGTTTTATCTGTAATTGTAAGAAAAAAAAAAGTATAATTTCTCATTAAATTATGCTCACATTTGTTGTGATCATATTTACAAGCTCAGAGTAGCTTGGATTCTTATGACCGTCTCCAAAGAGAATGAACCTATGTGGAACTGCATAAGGAAGCAACTTTATGGCAGCAAGGAAGACATCTATGCAATATCCTTGGACTGTATCAGTACCGTTTACTCGTGATCGTGAGACAAAGTCCTGATAACTAACTCGGTTTGGAACTCCAATTCTCAATTGCCTTCCATTGTTTGCAAAAACCCATCCACGAGGCTTCTTTGTAGTTCCTCCAGGCCATACCACACCATCTAATTGCTGACTCGAACTAGAACGGTTAGGTGGTCTTGTATAAAGTGTCTCCGGGGTCACAACAGATAGTCCAGAATAATTAGACCAGTATCCAATCTGCCTATGACCAGTTTCAATCACGTTAAGAATATCATATGAAGGATGGAATGGAGATCTGTCAGGACCAAATTGAATAGGTCCCGTCAAACCTGTCACATTGGTCCGCAATATGTTGTCAAGCAGCTGCTTCCCCCATCAAAAATGCTTAATGCTCTAAGATTCAGAGTCCCTTTCCCCTTACGATTTAAATAAGAATCGTTGGAGAATGAAATTGTTCCTTGCTGATCAAGCAACAAATCTACTGCACGAGCAATCATCCAAACAGTATCATAGGCATATAGACCGTAAGGGTTGAACCCAATAGAATTATTACTCAGCTTTTGCCACCGTGAAATAAAAGCACTTTTCCTTTTTGAATTTGGTGTGTGTGGACGAAGTGTCAAAACTCCTTGGATAGAGTGTGCAGTTTTTGAAGGAAGTGGTGAGACTGAATCTAGAACAGTAGATAGCCAAGTGGAAGCTATCCAAACATACCCACGATCCATCATTCCAAGATTCTGGGCCTCCTCGAAAACCAGGAGACCTGTTTTGGAGTAGGTATGTAAAACAATTACTCGAGCTTCCATCATTTGAACCTTTACTAGTTGATCTTTAACATCACTTTGTGTTGCTGTAGGGTCAGGGGGAAGTGCTGCTTTATAAGTAATTTTGCAGCGTCTTTCTGCAAGTTTATCACCTAAAGCAGTAATACCATTTCGGCTCTGATCATCATCGCTATAAACTGCAACAATCTCTCCCCAACGAAAATAACTAATCATATCAGCAATAGCAGTCATCTGGAATTCATCATTGGGTGCTGTTTGTACAAAGTAAGGGTATTGCAGAGGTGATAGGGTGGGATCCAGTGCTGTGAATGACAATAAAGGGACATGGAGTTCATTTGCAAGATGTGAGAGTACATGGGCCATCACAGAATTTTGTGGACCAATTATAGCTACTGTGTCAGTCTCCATGTACTTTAATGCTGGAATCAATGAAGAAATGTGAATCATGAATATTATTATCCAACCAAAAATATAAACTTCTACTTAAACAAAAAGAAGCCAAGTACTTATGAGGCCAAATTTAGAAGAAAGCAGACAGCTAAAATAAACAGGCAAGAAGTATTCATGAAAAAGAAAAGTAGAAAAGTTTACCCCCAATGATGCCAAGAAATCCACTAAAGTTGGAATCATGCATAAGTATAGACAATTTAGTTCCACCAAGAATGCTTGGATCAGAATTTATGTCATCCTCAGCAGCCTTAATTGCAATCCGTGATACCTTCCCATTGATCGTGCTAAATGTGAAGAGAGCTCCAACATTAACTACATCAGGTCTTGAAGCCCCTTCAGAGAATATTCCAATATAGAGAGCAAGAATTGACACATGCCAAACCAGATTCATGGTGATACTAATTGATAACCCTCACTGCTGACTGTCCTGAATGAAACAGACCACACTTGCCAGAATGAAAATAAACATAGGAAATTTGCAAACAAAGCTACCAAAAGGTCCAAAACACACTGAATATCTCCCACATCAGCATTATAAGCAACTTATACTAGTATAGGAGCATCTCCAATCAAAAGAAAATGAACTTAGGAAATATGCAAACAAAGCTACCAAAACACAATGAATATCTCCCACATCGGCATTAGAGGCAACTTATACTAGTATGGTAGCATCTCCCATCAAAAGAAAATTTAGGAACACCACCTTAGTGTCCTTGTTCAAGGAAAGTAATATAGGTTAATAAACTCAAAGACAAAGAAACTGAAAAGCATTAGGCAATCCAATATGCTCAGGAAATCTTGAAAAAGAAAAGGAATCACCCTTCTAAGTTCCGAGTGACATTCAGGACCAAAGGCAATTAAATTAATTAAATCTACAATTTGCATTACTTTAACCCTCAAAAGCAACAGGCAGACAATGAGAAACAAAAAACACAATTTTGTCTTACAAAAAGCAGCTAACTTTAAATATAAGAAGAACCCATCAATGGTTAGTACTTCAGGCAACTGCAAAAATTTCACAAAGAATAGATACGCACCTTAAAGAGAGAACATTTGGAAGGAAGAGCTGTAAGACAAACCACCTCCTATTCTCAAAAGAAGGAAAGATACATCAATGCAAAAGAACCAGTGTTAGAACAGTTGAAAAGGAAAGAGTAGTGAATACAAATATAAATAAACAAAATAAAAAAGAGAACACTCACATAAGAAAAGCCTGAGTGCAACACATAAGGAGTGAACAAAAGCCACTTGGCTCAGCAGTAACCACTTTCCCATTATTTAATTATGGTGTGAGAGAATACTTCAGGATATAGAAAGAGAGCAACTTGGTGAGTTGGGTTTCCACCTTGTGGAGGGTGTATCTGAGTCATGACTTCTGAGTTATACTCTACTTCTTGTGTCAGTCACTCTCTAACAAGGGCATGGTTGAATCCTTTTGGAGAAAAGAGACAATGACAACAGAATGTTTAAGGCAAAGTGTGGGATGGAAGTCCAGTACCAGTAAAGGACCATGCTTCTTTGATAGGTTTATAATTTGGAAAACGAAGGGAGTGGTGATGAAGCAACGATGTCGATGCGCACATTGCGCAGTGAAGACAACAAGACAGGCCAACCAGAGTTCAACTAATAAGCAATTACTATAATCAATCAAGGTTAAATCAATGAAGCTTTTTGGCTTTGTTATTAGTTATTACTCTTTACGATGGAGTTTATGTCGGTTTTATTCAAAGTAGTAAATTTTTTTTGGATTCCAAAGCAGTAATTATCTCGGGCTAGTAGATACTTATTTTTTTAGTTAGTAGGTGGGACATGATGACATTTGACTTTTGTGGTGATGATGATATTTGCTATGCTATTAAAAGAAAATGGGAAACGTGCTTGGATTATGATTACATGTGAGGGTGAGAGGAACAGTTTAAGATGTTGTCTCTTTGAGTGGCACAGCCACTTTCTTCTCCAAGATAGTCAAATGAATTGGAGCTTGGAGCCTGTAGTTGTGGTTTTACTTTTCACATTCTAAATGTTTCTCTTTTTCTCCTTTGTGTTTGTCCAAAGGAATCTACAGAGTACATTCTGCGTTATGGGTTAGGAGTTAGGATCCTCTTCACAGACTTCACTTTCATCAATGGATTTGTTGAACAAAATGCTAGGGGACCACTGGAGCAATCAATTCTGAAATGTGACAATAATTAAAAATTGTTAACAATGTCTTGCCCATATAAGATGTAACTATGCCTATGACATGTAGGTTTGTTGGTAGAAACAAGCACCGACATCAAATTTCTGTGTATGTAAATGTAAAGCATTGGATCAAATGGTAAAACTTAGATACTGTTACATATACCATAATTGATCAATACATTATGAAATGTGTTATCTTTTATTCGAGAATAATTATATTAATCTATGTGGTTCATTGATAAATGTCATCATATATTTGAGTTTTATTAAAAATCTAAGATGCAACAAATCTAAGGAATTGTTTGTCATCAAAATATTTCAAGCTATTTTGATGTTGCAAGTTGCAAGAAGAGCACAGACAATTCAGCAACATGTGAGCAGCCAAATATATTGGCAGGTGGGGAATATTATTATTAGGTGGAATAGACAGGGCAAGTGGTGGTCCTTGTCAGCTCTAAATTTCAAAGGCATCTGCAAGGGTCTCTCAATGGAAGCTCCACCATGTTCTTTTAAAAAGGATCAATTGTCCTAAACATCATAAATTACTGTATTTCATAAGGACCTATGTTTCTAAAGCTTGTAGGGCATATCTAAATTTAACCAAAATACTAGTGACAGTTGCTTGAAAGCGACGCCCGTCTGCACATGTCATATGTAAAAATTCGTGTATGATTAAGCACAAGAACTTACGCTTTTTTTTAAATAAATATTTTATATAACCACTTCACATGTCACACCTATTTTCTTACCATTTACTATCTTCATCATCAGGAAATGCAAATATTGCATTTAGGTCATTTTGCATGGACTAATGCAAGTACTCTTATATGCCTATTTTATTTGTATCATTGGATAAATAATGGTAGAGATATTTATTCAAATAAACTAGTTTGAATTAGGATTAGTTTCTATTGATAAATAATAGAAAAGTATTTGTTTTTATCAATTTTAGAGGTTTTGGTTCCCTTAAAGCAACCAACACAAAAATTGGGTACTCAGCAGTGAACGCTAACACTCTATCTAATATAATTATGGCCTTTGAAGTTTGAATTGCTGGCTAAATGGATGCATAGTTATCAAGGCCCTAGTTTTTAATCAATTAATCCATTCAAACCCGATTAAAGTTTTATCTATGAGGTATTTCATTTTGTAACGTGATATATAGCAATAAGAAAACGAAGAAAAAGTGTCCGGTCAATCTAATTGGGTGTAAGAGTGAATTAAAAATTAATATTATATTTTAAGAACAAGATAAAGAAAATAATTTAAGATAAAGATAAAGAATGAACTCGTGGCGTGCGTGTGTAATTATTAATTAAAAAAAAAAAAAAAAAAAAAAAAAAGCTTGTATAGCAAAACAAGCCATGTGTGTAACACTCTGGCATCAACTGCCTAGAATTTGACATTTCTGGGATGAGATAACCAAATCAAATCTCCCTTTTTTTTCTTTTCCTTTTTTGCTGAATAACCTAATGAATCTCACATTTTAACAGATTCGTCTGCATAATCATTAACCGAACATTTCATTGTTACAAAAACTGTCCTTGGTAATATTTCTTCTGCCCATAAGTGCTGTCCTTGACTTATAGGTCCTTTACACAAGGTAAGGACCCCAAAACAAGCACCTGTAAAGTGCTTCTATCATTTCTTTTGGTTCACTATCTATCAATTTCAAATTCTTTAAGACAATTTTAAATGACACTTCATGGCTTGAAGAATATACAGCAAAAAGAAATAATTCATATAAGCGACATCTTAGCCACATTCAAGTTTGATAAGGTGAAGGATGCTTGATAACAATTCTAGGCATTCAGAAGTCTAAAACTAGAAATTGGAGTTTGTGTTCCTTCCACTGAAGATTTAGGGATTGTACAATTAACATGTCTGATTCACCATATGGTTGCCCAGGTTTGCACAGCTCCAGAAAATGCACCTTGATTTTCTGTATGGTGTCAACTTTGCTTGAACATGTTTGAAAAGAGGAAATATTTCATTTTCCTAAACTAAGCCTGCTCAATTGTATTGTAGAGATCAGAAAAGCATGAGCAAATGAGCCCAATTTAATTCACAAGAAAAATCAACAAGTGATTTTTCTAATATTTAAACCAGTCAATCTTGAATTCTTTCACTTTATAGGTTTAATTTACACACTTGTATATATAATGAGCCGTATGACAATTACAACAAGCTTACCTCAGTCGAAAATCCTCTCTCCGGTTGAGAGTAATAAAAATCCAAGTGAGCTGATGATGCAGAGCACCCCCGGTATCATGAACACTGATTTCCAGCTTTCTGGACTCAAAAGATCTGAATTATCAGTTTTAGCAGCTTCAAGAAGCCGCCCAGTAAAATCAACTCCAATAATGCCTGCTAATGTTCCAGCAGTGTTAGAAACTCCCATCACAATTCCTGCATATCTTGGAGCAATATCCATGTGATTCACAGCAAATCCAGCTCTTCCTAGTGCCAGGAAACCAAGTGCCAAAGAAGAACAGAAGACAGCCCCACCAGAAGTGTGGAAAATAGGAAGTGCCACCAATGCAACAGAAGCAACTACAAATCCTATTGTGTTTAGGAACTTCCTGGTTCCAGTCACAGACAAGATCCTATTGGTGATCAAGTGGTCAGCAATTACCCCACCAACATTTGAGAATATAAACATGTTAAGAAAAGGTATCATCTTATAAAAGCCCATTTCCTGAAGACTAAGCTGAAGGCCTTTTTCAAAATATGTTGGCAGCCAATTCATCAACACATATAATGTATAATGGAATGTGAAATTGTTTGCCACAATTGCCCAAACTGGTAAGCTGACTAAAATGCTCTTCCATGGTATTTTAGCACTTCTGATAGAACCTCCTCCATTCTCCACTTTGATCTTCTGACTCTCTTTTATTGACGAAAATAACTGTCCAAAACCAGCAGCATTGGATTTTGGATGCTCAGGCAAAGGAGGGTCACTGGCATAGTTTAACCAAAGCACTGACCATACAGCACCCAATGCTGCTTCAGCAAGAAAAACAGATCTTGGGCCTCTGAGCTTCACAAGGCTTGGGAGGACAAGCATTCCTGCAGCTGCACCAAGGTACATCCCAGATGTTGCAAGAGAAACACATCTAGACCTCTCATGAGGTTGAACCCACTGTGCTAACACAGTGTGGATAGACGGAAAGATAAACCCTTGTGCCATGCCTACAAGAAAGCGGGCTATCACCAAAACTATGACATGATTTGGATCTGTTGGGACAAAACCACAAGTTAACGACCATAACATAAATGAGACAAGGAGAACACATCTTCCCCCTACTCTCTGAGCTGCCCATCCTCCTGCCACTTGTGAACAGGCATATCCATAGTAGAATGTAGAAAGTATTGAACCTTTAATTGATTGGTTTACACCAGCAGCATCAGCCTCGACAGTGTATGCAATTGAGAAGCCCACGCGTTCTACATAGCAAATAAACGTACTGATGAAGGTTAAAAGGACAATCATGTAACGCTTAGGGAGTTTCATCCTCCTCAATAGTTGTTCTTTTGTGGAAGAACCACGTTTATTTCCACTATTCCCTCTGCCAATAAGCCTCATTTCCCGAAGCTCATGTCTTATCAATCCTAACATGGAGTTCTTCAGGAGAAGATGGCAGCAATTTCATGCCCTAACAAACCTCTGTTGAAGAAGATGGCCTAGAAAGAAAGAAAAAAAATAGACATAATAAAAGGAATATCTATGTCATTTATATCAGCATGTATGCAGATATCAAGGCACTATCAACATGCAAAACATGTTCAAATTGTTTAAGGGAATGTAACAGGCTATCAAACCTTGTAACTAAACAACTCATAAAATTTAACAGATACTATTTGATGTGCCCGGCATGTTGGAAGAACTGGCCATTTCAATGGACCCAACTCTCAACCAGGTGAATCCTTGAGTAAAAACCAGATGCAAGTTATTTGAATGCATCAATACAATACACCCACTTCTTCTCACTCGGCTAGAAGCAAATGGCAAATGATCCCAAACATTTGTTAGAATTACTTTTACAACCATCTGAGGAATTGCTTATTAGTGCAGTATCAGCAGGGAGTCATCACCCAACAACAACCTACCTTATTAGTCCCAAAATTTTGAGGTTGGTTATGGTTATGGATCCTCAAAAGACTAATCAAGGAAATGGTGGATCCATTAACAATAAAGTGACTAACTTTTACATCGGCGGTAAACCTACCACAACCCTCCACCATGCCCAAGACTAGCTTTGAACAAATATATGAGACTAAACACATAAGGACAAAGCTTGGCTCCAAACTAATTTGGAAATATTTTTTTCAACCTATTACATAACGATTTATAAGACTATTCATGTTTATTTAAACAAGTCACATGACTCACTAGAAAAGTCATGTCATTAAAACTACACATGAATGGTTTCTTCAATAACCACATCATGGGGTTGGAATAGGGTAGCTCAAAACCAATTTCGAGCCAAAGTTTTTCCAACGTGAAATTAGTACCTTAAAAAAGGTTTTATATGTAAAACAACAATTTCAATGATTAAGCATTCATGATTATGATTACAAAATTCCATAATCTCCCAATGTTGGATGAATTCTCCAATACATTGTTGCACTGTTGTAGTTATGGATTCTGTCTCTCTACCCTCCTTTTTCCACCTCAAAAAGAAGTTTCGAAGATATTAAACCAGCTCAATATGTGCTTGTCTTACCTTTAATCGACTGTTTTTTAAGCCTAAGAACAACAAACCACGCATTGGAATTATTCATTCAATCAAAGTAAATAATAGAAAAAATTTTTTTTTTCCCCTTTTGTGTTTAAATATGACAAATAAATTGTAGGCATGCCCAAGAATATTTAAAAAAACAGCTCCGAACAAAACACTTTCAAGCTTCAATGAGTGACACGTAGTAAAAGATGCAAACCTTGATGACAAAGAATATATTGCGGCTCTAAAACTGACTTTCTGTGCTTTGCCTTCATGTCCCATACCCACCCAAGTTTTCCATATTAGATGGCAACATATGTACAAGAACTCTTTTGATCACATTCAGGTGGGAACTTTTTATTACTGTTTTCCAGTCTGTGTAGGTTCGATTTTTGTTACTCTAACGTAAACAAATTCAGATTTAGTCCTCAAATGTCAAAATGATAATAATTTAGGGATAAAACTTAGCCCCAAACCCATTTAAAGTTGTTTTCCTCAAATTCACTATGTGGCTATTGAAGTGACTAATTTGGGGACGACAAAAATGACCTACCCCACTCCACCTTAAACAGATTTTCCCCAACCCAAAGAGGTGATCTGTGGGTACAGGTTTTGCGCATGCTCCCTTGAATGTGTGTATACAAATGTTATTTAATACATATTTCACTTATTTATACGATACATATAACATTTTCTATACATATCTTAGTTACACATTTTTTAGTATTATCTTCAAAAACACTTGTGTCTACTTCTGTTTTAGTACTTTCATAGTCACCCCTTTTCCTTTATCTTATCAATGTCAAAGCAATCTCATTAATATTAGTAAAACAGTACTAACATGCCCCAAACTTGACTTGCCCTACTACCACCTTGTACAAGTTTTCCCCACCTTAAAGAGGAGGCAAGGCAGGAATGGGACACCCATGATTCGACCTCACCCTACTCCATTGCCATTAATCCTTAGAAGCCATCCATATGTAGTTTGATTATGACTTGTTGAATGAGTTATGTAACTTGTTTAAATAGTATATATTAATAGTTTTATAAATCGTTACATAACCAAACAAGTTTAGAGCCTAATAATGTCCATAATTTAGTAACTCAATCTTTCTTCTTCTTCTTCTTTTTTACTTGACTAAGGAGATACTAGTTACCGTAATTTTTTAAATACCAAAGCTGAACCAAAACCATAAAAGGACAAAAATGGGAATAGCTCATATATAAGGAACAAAAATCAAATTAACCCATAGATGAAAGGACAAAATTGTTCAATCTTTGAAATCTCAAGAATCAAATTTGGATCTTATAGATTTGAAAAATCAGAATTGAACTTAGCTCAAATTTCAAGGACTAAAAGTATAACATTTTACCATATTTGTTTTCCTTTTCACATCGTTTTCTCTGGCTTGTTTTGGTTTTCATTTTCAAAAATGAAAAACCATGCGTAGAAAAGGAAACGCATCAAAAAGCATGCCATGTTTGTGTGTGTGTTAGGTAGATGTTGTAGAAAACATGCACTTTTCTTTCATCTGTTTGATGCATATTTATTGGCTCATAAAAATAAGAAACACGTTTTGAATTGCCTCTTCTCCATCTGTTTTCTATTAACTTATGACTTATGTTGAATTATCAGATGAGAACAAATTGTATTATTAACCTTTTCAAGTTAGGCATTGTTTAACTTATATGTAAATCAATGGTTGTTTAACTTATATGTAAATCTATGGTTAGACTACATTATCTCTTTATTTTTTATATGCATGAGAAACATCGAGACTATTTCATCTATAAAAATATTAAAATTTAAGTGTTTTTTTTCTTCTAACTTTAAAATTCTACACAAAATATAAGTCAATAGATCAAAAGGGAAATTACATCCTATTAATAATAAATTTAGTTTGTATATATAAAATATAGAGAGCATGTATCAGTGTATCTAATAATAATTACTAGTATCACGCCAGGATAAATTACACCATATATCCACAAAGCTTTCTTTATTTATTTAAAATAATTTGACTATAATGATGTGTAGTTATCGGTCATCACTCATCAAACATGACAACTTAAAAGATGCCTCTTATACACTCATCAATAAAAAAAGATGCCTCTTATACAAGACACTGAAATGCAGGGCCCTCTTGATAGGTTCGTTTTAATTCTTAAAAATCTACAATCTTCATGGTGGGGTCATTTCATTTGCACATTGATTAGCTTCTTTGAAATACTTGACCAGAACTTGTATTTTGTTTTCTCACGTAACCCTTTATTAATTCTAGTTTTATTGTCTGTACCAACTACCAATTCTTATATTTATAGTACAGTATATTTTTTGGACCTTGATAGTTGCTTCATCATCACTTTTCCAAATTTTAAAAGTCTTCTTAAAGACCCCATCCCCCCCTTTTTTTATTTATTGTTGTTTAAAGCCGCTGTTGAAACTTGAAATTAACAATGTTCTGAAAATTTAGAATTATTTTAAAACTTTTTAAAGTGAAAGCTTGAAATTTACTACTGCAAGCTTCAAGGCTCATAAAGACAGGAGTTTAATGTGACACCATGTCGCCTTAACAAGTGTTAATATCCAAACAACAAGCACTTCTCATGGAAGCGTTAAATGTACTTATCATGTTCATTATCTGTGCAATCCAATTCTAAATAAGAAATAGCATGACCTATTCATCAAAAAAAAAAGAAAAGAAAAAAGAAATCACATAGACCTTGTAAACTAATGCAGTGTAAATATTACAAAGCATTGCATAATTGATTTAATGTCACTGAGAACTAACAAAGAACAAATTAGTATATAAATTAATGGGTATGCAATTGTAATTATTCGAAACAATTGTAGCATTTTTCTTTAAAAATTAGCACTTGAATATCTTAAAGAAAAATAACTAAATATATGCTAAGATGGAAAAAATTTGGGACCTAACTGGGAGTCTTGGCTATCTAATCAGGATCAAATTGTCAAGAAATAAAGCTTGGAGGTTTGGAAGCAACCTTAGCATTTAGCAATGAAGAGAATGGTAGGTTTTTGCTTTGGTTGAAGCTGCTGGCAGTAGTAAATAATTATCGATTGTATGAAAACTCAATGTATACCTTAACATCGATCTGGATAGGACCTATAAAGAGGAGAAAAACTTGCTCGCTACACCAGGACAAACCAATGACGACATTCTCTTCTTGGTTTCCAACTATGGAGCTAATCATTTAAAGTAATATTAAAATTTGATGGATAGATGGGGTTGGTGGCAGTAAATGCAATGGTGAGTTGAGAAGGTTGTATTATAATTTATACAATTATGCACAAAGTCTGGTGTGAGAGTGAGACCATATTTTCCATGACTCTCGAGCTACTCCTAATGATCAGTTTTACTTGGCTACTCTTTGCAACCGAAGGCACTTGTCAGCATTTGGTCCTCCCTGCATGCGTTTAATCAACACATAATACGCTTACGGCCACACCCAAACCTACATCCAATTCACAACATATATATTTGAATGTCAAGTTGTGAAGGAATTTTAGCACACTTACACATGGGACCACAATGAACCAATTACAAGGTAGATTTGAATGCATACTTGGGTGTGCCCTTAGACTTTCTCCTTAATACTTCTATTTGATAAATAATAAGATAGGCATAATATGAATCTAGTTTTCCTTCCAATAGTATGAATTTTTTTGTCTATGAGTCTATCATGATTAGACAAGAATTAGCTCTAGTGCTTCAATGCATTGGAGTCAACATAATGCAAACATGTGATCATATCATGTCAACTCCGGTGCATTGAAACTAACCCTTACCAGTTACCATCATGGTTTAGGTTGTTGGTCTTAAGGGCCGAACTCCCCTAAGTTATAGGCCAAGGTCATAATGCCCCACGGAAAGGTTCATGTTACTTTTGTCTGTAAAGAAGCAAGCATTAAAATACTAATGGGTTTTGGTAAAGACATTGTTGCCGTTTTGTAAAAAGTTGAATCTAGAGTCGTTTCCACTTGTGTTGAGGGTGACTTATCTCCAACATTAGATAAAGAATGAAATTACTACTTAGATCTTTTAGTAAAAGTTAAGACATGAATTTTACTTTTTTAAAGGAAAGTAAAGACATGAATTAGCTAGCTGTAGCTGTAGGGAACCTTTTATGTTGTATTAGATTTAGATCCTCCTAACTTTGTTGCAAGTCAATTATTGATAAAGATCTTCATAAAAAAAAGATAATCGATAGATATGTATGGGTGTCAACTCAACTATTGAGACTTTTGTTTTGTAATTAAATTTCCATTAAAAACAAAAAATCTTAAACGGTGTTAGAAACGACGTTTCTGTGATAAGATTCAAAGCAAATAGCAGCTGCACACGTGCCCCCACCCTACACATCCAAATTCCAATGTGTCAACTACTGTCAACTACCTTTTACTCTTACCTATGAAAACTGTCCCCCACATCTGACCGTTTATTTCCACGTACAAACAATCCAACGGCCAGGATATCTCTCAGCCGCAATTGTTGAAAAAAACACTCACTCTTCCAAATCCTATCCAACTACGTAAACTCAACCCCCCCAATCCCACATAGCCACGTGCTCAGAAATCACAAAAGTACACAACTATGTCCTACACTTTCTTTAATTTCCAACCCCAATAACAGTGTCCTAGACTCCAAAAAGTCCTAGTCCCTAGTCCCCATTATCTCAAAGTTGAAAGCTTTGGAGCTTTATTTTTGTGCCTTTGTGGTTGTCACTTACTCCTCCTTTTTTTTCATTCTTTCTTTCCTTCCAGGAATCAAGCATCATTTTAAAGAATTGTTCACCATAATTGTACGGCAAGTATAATGAGTTTATGATTATCTTATTCTTCATCTTCTATCTCCTGCACATATGAATCTTATTATATCTATAGTTGCCTAGTGTTTGATTTGTCAGTTTCTTCTGTTTTTAGGATTCGTATTGATTTGAAATTAGTGAATTTTGTGAAATTCGATATGGGTTGTGGATATTCTGATGTTTGTGATCTGGGTTTGTGACTATTCCTATGAATTTTTATTTACATGTTATTCTTTGGGGGAGAATATATCTTATTAAGCTTTTTTAGCTTGTAAGTCCATAACTTCAGCTCAACTTGGGTTGCACATGGTTGTAGTACTAGCAATTATGGTAGAGATGGGTTCAAAAGTTTCTTGGATTTTTCTACCTAGCTTTTTCCATATAAAGGAAAGAAATTAAAGCTACTTTGTACTCTTTTTCTTTCTCTTTCTTTCCTTCTACTAGCAATTGGTCATTTACCAATATAAACCTCAACTTGATTGGCTTGCTTTTGATTCAGATTGAATGGATGCAAGTTTTAAAATAAAAAAAATGGCTGCAGGGACTGAATACCAACCTCATCTTTCCATTTTAGAAGATGGTTGCAGAAAGGGGAATGTGACCTCAATGAGAAATGATAAATCTGAAACTGCAGAGAGCACAAAAGTAGTGCTCATGGGGAAACCTCCTCGGTACCTCCCACCAATAAGACACTGCATGAGCTCAACTCAGTTGGCTTCTACTGCTGAAGTGGTGAGAAAAACTATATTGCAGTGTTCATCTTCTTTTCATACTGAATTTGTATTATATGTAATGTATTGCATTTTGATTTGTGATCCATTTTGCTTAGGAATTGGATAGTGGGGTTGTTAGCACAGAGTCACCATCAGATGGTAATGCCATGTTTGTACCTGTTTTTCGTTCTGGAAGCTGTTCAGAGATTGGACCCAAACCTTATATGGAGGATGAGCACATATGTATCGATAATCTTTTTGAACATCTAGGTTCAACTGCACCCTTCCCTTCTCCTGGAGCTTTCTATGGGGTCTGTATTTTAATTGCTGGAATCATAGATTTAGAGTTTTAATTCTAGATTGCCGATACTTAAATTATAGATTGGTAAATAAGCAATAGACCAGTGGTGATTGCACAATTGCCATAGCATGCCATTGGCTATGTGATCTGATCATTACTGTCCTGCTGCAGGTGTTTGATGGCCATGGGGGTATAGATGCAGCTTTATTTGTGAGAGAGAACATTCTTCGATTTATATTGGAGGACTCTCATTTCCCCATTTGTGTGAACAAGGCCATTAAGAGTGCTTTTCTGAGAGCTGACCATGCTTTTGCTGATGCAGCTTCTCTTGATAGTTCCTCTGGCACCACTGCCTTGACTGCCCTTATTTTTGGAAGGTACTGTTTCAGTCTGAACTTGCTATTTCTGTTCATTGTTTTAGAAAAATTAATTTCCTGAAATTCAGTATTGGATGAATTAAAATCTTACCACATAACTGAAAATGATTTTCCTATGATTGTTGGCTAGTATCTATGAAGTACATAATACTAGTATCTGCATTATCCTTCAGGCTTACGGTATCGTCAGAAATTATTCATGTCCACAGGAAATAATAATTGATCAATTGGCAATGAAGATATTATGCAGCCTATATGTGGAGGAAAATGATTAATGAAAATATTGACTCTGCAAATATAACAGTTACTTTTTACTCTTATCTTGTTCAGGTAATAACCATGCTTGGTTAACTGTGGAATAAAACTTCACTTGCCACTAAACTACTTTTGCTGTTTGGGGCCATCAATAATGTTTTCATCTCTGGATGTCTTCAATCTTCATTATGACTTTCTAGGTCCTGAAATCATGGTTGGGAACATGGGTATGTTATTTTGGGATTGGGTTGGCAAACACTACCGTCCATTTTAGAGACATGGTTATGGTATAACTTAGTAATAATGATCAAATGAGTGATACTAGGGATACTGCAAATTTTATTATGTAACTAATTGTTGAGAAGGCATCAATCATGCTTATTACCACACTAGTTTGAAAGAAATTTGCATTAAAATCGGTAGTAGTTTTAGCGTCTTTCCTGTCAGTTTTCCTTATCAAATAAAGTTAAGATGAACGCTTGCTACATGAAGAGTTTTAACCACTCAATATAGGACAGTCTCTGGATGCAATGTCTGAAGAATTTAGCTATGATTATTTTGTGTCTCTAGGGATGAGGCCACTTATGTTTGACATATGATCTCTCCTTCCAGGATGATGCTAATCGCCAATGCAGGGGACTGTCGAGCTGTGTTGGGGAAACGTGGTAAGGCAGTAGAGCTGTCCAAAGACCATAAACCCGATAGCGTCTCTGAGAGACTAAGAATTGAGAAGCTTGGTGGTGTGGTATATGATGGATACCTTAATGGTCAATTATCAGTGGCTCGAGCTATTGGAGATTGGCACATGAAAGATCCCGAAGGCTCATCCAGTCCGTTGAGTGCAGAGCCAGAGCTTCAGGACATGGTACTGAATGAAGAAGATGAATTCCTTATACTAGGCTGTGATGGCCTATGGGATGTGATGAGCAGCCAGTGTGCAGTAACAATTGCAAGGAAAGAGTTAATGCTTCACAATGATCCGGAGAGATGCTCAAGGGAGCTGGTTAGGGAGGCACTCAAACGCAATACATGTGATAACCTGACTGTTGTTACTGTGTGTTTCTCCCCAGACCCACCACCTGCGCTTGAGATCCCAAAATTCCAATTCAAAAGGTGTATATCTGCAGAAAGTCTAGATCTTCTCCAAGATCTTCTGGACAGTAATATATGATTAGATTTGATGGATGCTTGATAGCAAATTTGAATGATAATACTATGAATAGCCAACCGTGGCATGCATTTGATCTTGCTCAAATGAAAACTTGAAATAGAACTTTTATTCTCCATGGGAGATTGGATGTCCTAGAGAAAGGAAACCTTGTTTCATTTTGAAGATTCATGTTACCCTTCGTATGAGGTCAAGACCTTTCATTTTTTAAGCTTCCCGTACCACCTCCCTGGATACCCACAAGACCATCGTAAGTTAAAAGCTAAATTTTGTCTAGGTATTGTACCTTAAATTCCCTAGGTAAATTTAATCATAAGATTACACTAGTTAATAAGCTACATGGATGTATTTAATTGTCATTAGGTAAAGATAACATCATTTTTGTTTCATTGACTGTTGATCATCATTGCATAAACATGGTTAATTCAATTGGAAAACTTAAATTACAACATTTAAGGAACAGTACCTAAGGTGCAACAACAAAACATAACAATTAAATTCATGGTTTTGCACAAGATCACTTTCCAATGATGCACCTTAAAGAGAATATTTTATTTATTATTTGGTTTTTTGGTTTCATTTCAAAGAAATTGTAGTACACTTGTAAGGAACAAATAATTGGCAGCAGAGCAGAGCAAAACCTACTGACAAAATTACTAACCCATTGGCAAAAAGAAATACAAGCCTAACCCGAAGAGGAAAATGGAACTCGAATATAATGAACAACGTGTACAAATGCACAGAAAACTGCATTTGGATCATGAATTATCTACTCGTTGTTCTGCATAACTATGATAATTGGTTACACATGCACAGAAAACTGCATTTGGATCATGAATTCTCTACTCGTTGTCGTTTTGCAGAACTATTATCACATTCATCAGATATATTAGTAATCTGTTTCTCATCATTGCAATCAATTGTTTCCTTGCCATCATGTTTAAAAGTCCAACCAGGAAAATCGGACTCTGAGAACAAAGAGGTGGGAGTAGCTTTGTAGAATGCCAGTGGAACCTGTTTTACCCTTCGCCTAATCTGCAATATTAAAGGAGAAGCTTTGAGGGAACTTAAAATGCATAAAAGAAAATGTTTTAGCATCCAAAATATTAACAAATACTTGACCGTACGGTGTCCTTGAATTATTTCACCGGAAAAAATAAGCTTTAACTAATTTAACAAACAGCTAATTTGAGCCAGCATTTAAGGTGACTAAAGGCATAGATTTGAAATATGGTACCACTGTGAAATATCCTAGTTGAGCGCACACAGAAAACTGTCTCCATGATGCAATTAAAGTTATCTCATTTAATTTTCCAGATAAGTAATACTGAAGCAACCCTGTGTTAAGCTTCAAAGATAGCACTGTTAAAATGCATCTAGATAAGTATGGGCACATTGACAGGTACTCAACTACCAATCATGCTCCAATCAGGGTTAAAATAGTATTTCATTGTTAAATCCAGTCAATGGCATAAAAAGCATTTTTTTTTTTTCCCTGATTAATGGAAAATTAATAAAAAAATTTCATGTATTGACAGACATGAGAACATTACCTCATCCCCAAAAATTGTTGCATATGAACCAGAACTGAAATCTTGAACTGTCATTTCAGTCGTTTTAGCTCTGACTGTCAAGTCATTCTCAAGTGATAAAACAAACCTAACACCATAAGGAAAAAATACATTACAAAATAGAATCAAGCATTTGTACATGCATTACAAAAATATATGTACATTTGAATATGTACATGCAAATGTAGGGGTGCGATAACAAGGATCAAAGCATGTACCTTGAGACAGCAGGGCAGTAGTGGTGACGGAGGGTATCAATCTCCCAAAGGGAACTTTCTGTTCCAAAAATGTTCATCAATATGTAAAGTTACAATAGAAAGTAATTGCACCACTCAGAGTGAGCAAATATATTAACGAATGAAATCAAGCAATGTAAACTGGAGAGAAGACATGGAGGATCCGTGTGATGTTCACATTCATTGCTTACATGATACAGGGATCACACTAATTTATATCTATTAAAACAGGATGCCTTCTTAGGTCATCAAACCTGACAGTACTAAGGAACTAAAGAAGAAAAAAAGAGTTTTTAGGCTTCCAAGCCAAACAAACAAAAAAGTACAGAAGTCATGAACTATACTTTTGAGTGGTTATACTTAGTGAGCCTAGTTGCATCAAGAAGATCAATCCAGCCTCAAAGCTAAACAACATAAACCATAGAGGTCAGTTGTATTATAATGTTGAACCAAAACATCTTAAATGTGAAAATAAAAGTCCAAATACATACGATCCCTTTTCATCCCAGTTTAATGGCTCTACAAGTTTTCCAAAACATAAGAGTGTGCAACTAAGCCTAATAAAATTCAACCTATGCAATAATTGGGAGCATCATAGTTATTTGTACCAATCTGCAAGCACTCAAGCTCTGTATTCTTCATCTATGGGTAAGTAAGATAATAGAAAACAAAAGTGCATGCAGAGTGATGTGATGGATAAACTCATAATAATGCATTTCACAACTACTTTGGGTTGGCTAAGGGCAGTAAATTAGCCAAAATGAGAGAGGAATAGAAAAAGATTCAAGAAGATACTTACTCATGGCCTTGGACTTTATAGGATTACTTTCCTCATTGTCAAAATGATCAATGCCTAGTTTCCTGCTGGACATATCTGCATCTGTTTCTTTTGCGGTTTCCTCTTGAACTTCCTGCACAAAATTCTAATTTAGCCCTTCTTACAGAATGCATGAAAGGTAAAAAAAATATTTCAACCATTGGAAAGAGTTATTAGTTGAACTTAAAATTATGATATTTAAAGAATTAGTGGAAACAGGGTCAAAACCATTCATTCACCAAAGTTTAGAAAGTAAAAATCTGAGTGGCCAAATCTAATTTGGTGAACCTTACGTGCTTTTTCTCCATTGGATTGAACATACTGGAAACCAACCAATCTAGTGTTACTAAACTGACAGCTATTAATTACTGAACACACAACCAGAACATAATAGGACTCCAAGAAAAAGTTTGCCATTTCCATTCATAGTTCAGAATTGTAAACAGATACAGCTTCATATGCAGCATGATGCAGTGTCCAAAACTCCTGCTAAAAGAGTAACTCTCACTCTTTCCTCTGTTTGACTTCTAATCATCCATATATTTCATTTCGTACATTAAATTTGATCCTTTTACTGTTGATACCAAAGCGTATTTTTCATAACTAACATTAATTTTAGCAACTCTTGTCAACTTCATGGACAAAAGCTACAACTTTAGCAGCAAAATGCATCATGGAGCTGCAAACACCCATGCCAAGTCTTCAATTAATAATTGCAAAAACATAGTGGGGGCCAATAATATTTTTTTTGATAAATAACGTAAGAATATTATTAATAATAGAAGTGGGGGCCAATAATATGACTTGGTCTAATTGTATCATTGAAGTATGTGCTGCACCTCTAAATTTTCTTGTACTATCAATCACACAATCAGGTGGCAACTTTATCATTATACCATGTAGAAAACCTTGATATTCTAAAACCCAGCATATTTTCCTCCATACCACAATTATAAAGCCTATCTAACATACTGGTATTTACCATGTGGAAACCAATCTATTTAACTCCAATTTTTATGTTATGTTATTCTGCATTAGGCAACAAACAGAGAAAAAGTTTCAAGAAACAAGCAAAGGAGATGCAATTTATGCAAAATATAGAATCTACCTACAATCCCACTCATAAAAATAAACCCAGTGAACCCCACTTGCACCAAAGTCAAATGGATCATGGGGAAATTGAACCAAAAAAATATAATTGAAAGTAAATAGTAAGATTGTATTGCTACCCGGTGCACCAAACAGTTGATTGAAGGATGTCTTCGTAAAAGATTGTGAATCAGAGCTATAATAACCAATGCTCCTGAAGCAGGAACTGAAAGCGACAGCCGACTCAATTTCTTAGCAAAAGCAGCTGCCAAATATGCCGGGAGAAGTGTAGACTTTAAGCAAGAATCAAGAAGCTACAGAAAATACATTGCATTCACTTAGAAAATAAGAAATTGCTCAAGAAGAGCCTAAATTCCAACGCTAAAGCATAAAGTGTAAAGATGAACTATGTAGTTACCTGGAAAAATTTTGCCCGATGTTTTGCCATGAAGATAGAAGGGACCAATAAAGCATAAAGCTTTTCAAAAAAGTTAGGGTACTCTAAACCATACTGTGTCATGAGGATGAAGAGACTGCTAAGAGCCATGACACTGACAACACCACCAATGTCATATGATCTTGTCAAAAAATCACTGCACATTGTCAGGGAGTAAATTAGACACAAGTTCACCATTCAAAAGAGAAAAAGACGCAAGATGTAAAATATGAAACAATACGAAATCTACTAAGTATGTAAATTTTACCATAACATTATAGGATTAGACAGATAAGGAATGACGGCCTGGTGAAGAGTCACAAGAACCTGAACGTGAGAAAATAATGGAACACCTTAAGATAAAAAGAACAGCAAAAACAAATAATAAACATGCTGAGAGAGAGAGAGACTACAATTACCAAAAACCAATCAAATTGGTGCTAATATTAAGAATGAAGAACTCAACTCATAAATTATTGTTTTATATATATAAACATAACTCATGCACCCATATGAGATTTAAACCATTACCTTACCTTCCACCACTTTTGGGGGCAGAAGATACCATTTGGTTCAAATGCAATTGGTGTGAGAATGAAAATTATATCCATCACAAGTTGTACATAAAAAGATATCGGCTTTAAGATTATTAGGGGGAAAAGAAAAAAGTTACAAAAATGACAAGAGAGCCTATTAGGATCTGAGGATCCAAGTTTGATTGCCAGGGCATTTGTTTTAATTCTAACCTCAAGACTAGCCATAACAAGTAAGACAACTTCATTTCCATGCATTTTGACATTTAATAGATTATGCTTAAGAGCACAATATGCTGTTTCTAACATATTATGAAAAGTTTGAGGCTTACCTCCTTGTATACATCAAGTGGAAGCTGTAACCTAAGAAATGAAATCCATGCTTTTGTAAATTTTAATTTCATCTTTTTGGCAATCTTGGCAGCAGACAACACCTAAACACAAATACACAATATCAAAAAGAAATATACGAAAGAATATCAGTGGACATTATCCATTTAAGCATAATAATACAATGGAGTTTATAAATGAAAAATAAGAACTAATTTAACCAATAGTACAAACATTAAAGAGCCTGCACAAGTAAAACAATAGCAATTTACATTATTCTTCTTCTTCTCAGTATGGAGCTGTTTATCTTCTGCCTTTGGATTCCCAGAGAGCTCTTTACTATCACCTCCTTTAGATAAGAATCTTAATCAGTAAAGAAACAAGCAAAATTAAAGCTTAATTGAGCCCAAATAACAAAAGTTGTACAGTAATTAAAATTATGTATTTCCATCTTCTATGTTCACCAGGCAGTTAGCATTAATGTCGGATAATAATCATGTAGGTGCAACTGAATAAAGGCCATATAAAGGATAAACTAGATTGATACATACTAGTCATGAATACATATATATACAAACTAAAGGAGTTACAACACCATATATTGGAAGAAAACTGAAAAGGAAATGATAAGCTCCAAGAGTAACCAGCAAGCAATCACCTGATCTGCTCCACATCTCGAAATCTGATTTTTCATCTGAGCCTTCAAGTGGGGGGATGTGCGATATAACATAATGTATATTGTGAATAAAAATCTCCAAGCTGCAAGAAAAGTAAACTTCTTTTACATAAATTCAACAGCTATCATCTAGATCCTGATAAAGAAGAGCACAGGTAAGGGGAGGAAGTAACAACTACATGAAAAATACCTACCTAGATTTTGAATGACCCTCATCGTTGCTGTCTGCATTCACATCTCCGTGATCTGATGAGGAAAATCAATAAAATTTTCTTAAGTATATACCAAAAAAAAAAAAGAGTTAGCAGACAAGCTTCAATGTGGTGCATAGCAGGAAAAGTACCAGAAATGTCTTTTTCCTCCAAAGTTCTAGCAAGTTTTTCCAGGCTAATGTAGGTAAAATAACTGCAAGTGAAAAATAATAATTCAAAAAAAATTATTTCAACAGTAAAAATTAAAAACAGAAGATAACATTTAAGTTAACTACAATTTTAAGATACCAGAAGCAAGCAATCGAAGTGAAACCTGAAAGAACCATATAGACACAACAGAGACTACATCTATCCTGTCCTACTGTGAATACTAAGTAACAACATGTCAACATACCACATTATCATCCAAAAGCAAAATTCACAAACGTTGGTATGTAAGAAAGTGATCATACCATACATCAATGTACTTGAAGTATTTTGACACAAATCAAGTCTACTATAAAATTAACATACACCATGACATAGACACAGCAGAGATTACATCTTTTCCGTCCTACTGAGAACGCTAAGTAACAACATACTACAGTAACTACACCATCATCTAAAACTGAAATTCACAAACATTGGCAGTGTAAGAAAGTGATCATACCGTACATCAATGTACTTGAAGTACTTCGACACAAGCAAGTCTACAACGAAATTAACCGGCACCGTGGAGCGAACCTGCAACAGAAATGTCCATCCACATCACTAAGCGATGTAACAAATAATAACAACATAAAAAATTAAAAAATAAAAACCTCAGAAATTGTCCAAACTTACAATAGCATGTAAAAGCCTGTGGTATATAGCAGAGTGAAACCTCCCACCATTTGCAACTTTCACAAACTCCATCATCGTATCCAACACAACCTCCTATTCAAATTACCCCAAAAAAAAACCCCAAATTAGACAAACGCACAATCAAAATAAACAAGAGTAAATTATACTTTTGGGGCATGAAATTTGGTGAAGCCTCAACTTTCGTCACTCAAATTTAAATTTAAAAAAGTCCGGATTTTGACCCTAAAATTTCAAAAAAAATGAACAATTCAGTCCCAATAGAACCAAAAATTGTTAATTTTTTTAAATTTTGGAGACCCAATTCGAACTTTTTAAAGTTGAATGACCAAAAATCAAACTTAGAAGCATAATTTAACCAAATAAACAAACAAACAAAGTCTAAGAACACTATATTTTTCATAATTGACATGCCCTGTAGTGATTGACAGATAATAAAAGTCGTGTAAGTGGTGAACCAAATTGGAAGTGACTCGTCACTCCAATCACAACAAATCATGTCAGCAGTTACGAAAAAGAAAATTAAAAATTGGGAAAAATATTGTGTCCCTGGCAATACTTCAATAATAAACAAACAATTTACAAAGAAAAAGAAACAGACTTTGAGGGTTTCGTCGGCGAGAGGAGAAGCGGCGAAGTCGATGAGGGAATTGACGAAGATATCGAACTTGGAACGGACCCAAGTGTTGTAGATGAGTTCAGGGTCGTCATCGCGGTGGTTGGTGGAAGAAGGCTTGGAAGAAGGGAGGTCGGAGAGGATGGGAGCGAAAAAGGAGTGGAGAGAGAGGAGGGATTCGAGAGCGTGTGGAGGAGGCGAGGTCGGAGACACGTGGGAGAGGAGGATAGGGAGGTTGTTGATGTGAGCTCGAGATGAGAGCAGCTGGTGCCCTAGGGTTTTCAGCTTTGACAGAGAGAGTCTCTCTTTCGATTTCGATTTCGATTTTTTCGATTTGTTTGTTCTTTGCGTTTTTTGAAGCAATGGAAGCCATAGCTGAACTCTCTGTGTGTTCTCTCTGGTTAGGGTTTTTGGAGGAAGTAGAAAAAGAAACAGGGTTTAAGAGGGAGGGTCTGTTTGGATGCGCGGGGTTTTTTATTCTCTTGTCACGAATGGGAATGTGACTGAATTAGTACATGGAACAGTTGGAAGTTGGAACAATATAATCTTCTTCTTCTTCTTTTTTTCTTTATTAGGTTCCATATATTTCTCTCAAAAAAAAAAAGGTTCCATATATAAATATATATATATATATATATATATATATATATTTATTTATTTATTTATTTTGGGATAATTTCATATTACGTTCTTGTGGTTTGACTTGATTTCATATTGCCTACATGAAATTTAAAAATTATCACTTTACTCAAATGAAATTAGTGATGTTCGGTAGCCTGTAACCCACTTCATTATTCTCCATTAGAAAAACACTATTAACTGTCTTTCCCTCTTCTCTCTATTTCTCTCTTCTCCCTCTCTCCCTCTTCTCTCTATTCTCTTTGTTTCTCTCTCATTTATTTCTTCTCGTTTGAATTGGTGGCTTGGTTCTGGTGGTTGGTCTCGGTAATAGTGGGTTTCACTGATAGTGAGTTTTGGTGATGTGGGTTTCAATGATGGTAGGTTTTAGTGGTGGTTGGATTTAGGGGTGGCGTTTTGGTGGTTGCTAGGTTGGGTTTCAATGGTGGAGTTGAATCGATGGTCGGGTTTTGGTGGTGGGTCTCTATGATGGATTTCAATGATGGGTTTCATTGGTGGGTTGATTTCAGGGGTGGCAATTCGGTGATTGCTAGGTTGGGTTTCAATGGTGATCATTTGGGTGTTGGTTGGGTTTTACGGTGGAGATCGGGTTTAGGGTTCAATTCTCTCTTTTCTTCTTCGATCATTTGGGTTTCGATTCAGATTGGGGTTGGGGTTGAATCAGTTGGGTTGAATTGGTTGGGGCTTGCGTTGAATCGGTTGTAGGCAAGGTTGTGGTGGCGGTGGGTATTCCAAATTGGTTGCAAGTGATGGGTATTTTAGCTATGATGAGTTCTATGGGTTCGGATTTGGCTAGGTTTGGATTTGGGATTTCTGTTTGGTGTTCCAATGGTGGTTTGAGGTTTGGTTTGGTGTTTCAATGGTGTTTAAGAGGTGATGGTCGTGGTGGTGGTGGTGGTGTTGTTTGGTTGGTTTGGTGTTTCTAGGTGGTTGGTTCGGTTATGCTGGTGATTCTCAATGTGAGTTTAGTTGTTGAGGATAGAGACAGAGATGAGAGAGAAATCAATAGTTTTTTATAGTATTTGTTTTGTAATTTATATTATTTTATTGAGTTATATGTAAAAATAAAAACTAAATTGTAGAGTGAGTTGTAAAATGGGATGGTAAAATAGATAAAGTAGATTTTTAGAATGTAAAATAGAATTTTTTTGCATTCTCGGATGCTAGTACTCTAAATGGTAATGGGTAAATGATTTGTTTCAATCAAACTAATGAAAGAAATCCAACAAAGAACTAAAAGATGGAATCTTTTTACCTTAATATTCGACAAGCATGTAACCCATACAAACACATTAAAATTAAACACAAATTTTATTATAAAAGTATAAATTATTAGTCAAATTATTAAAAAAAATTTCATGTAACACATGCATACTTATAGATACATTTAAAATTAAACACAATTTTTATCATAAAAATATAAATAATTAGTCAAAATTTTTTTTTTGAAGTAAACGTAATTAGTCACATATTAAAATTCTTACCTAAATTTAATACTACTTATGGTGATCTTTATTGTGTGGTGATTTTTATTGAGTATATGTGTGTGTGTGTGTGTGTGTGTGTGTGTGATTGTTTTTTATTTTTTATATTTTTTATATAGTTCATTAATATTAGATCCTTAGTATTTTGCACTCACTAACTCACTTGGTACAAAGATTAAAAAACTTAAGTGGGCACATAGCACAAACTTAAGTGTATAATTATGGTGTGGTCTCTACATAAATTTAGACACATGGCACAAAATTGAATTCTAATTTCAAATTATAATTGAACTTTCTCTAAGCTTTACATATATATATATATATATATATAGAGAGAGAGAGAGAGAGAGAGAGAGAGAGAGAGAGAGAGAGAGAGAGAGACTACAAATGTTGTGTTAATTGCATCCGGTGCACCTTTACATTTTTAGGGTGAAGCTATTTTAACTGCATGTCATGTTTTGAATAGGGTGCCACATAAAAAGTCACATACCGCACCTTTTGAGATGTGGAAAGAACATAAGCCAAATTTGGAATATTTGAGAGTATGATATTGTCTTGCTTATGTAAGGATTATCGACCCTAAAATACCTAAATTAGGTATAAGAGCTACTACTTGTACTTTTCTTGGTTATGCGATTAAAAGTGCAGCCTATAGATTTTTGATCTTAAAAACAAAATAATTTTTGAATCTGGTGATGCAATTTTTCATGAAAAAAAAATTCCTTTTAAATTGAAAAATAGTGGGGGTGAAAAAAATATTTTGTCACAACCTAGTTAATCTACTTCTCATTTACAAAATCAAGAAAATTTTGAAATGGGACCTAGAAGGACTAAAAGAGCTAGAGTTGAAAAGGATTTTGTCCTGATTATTATGTTTTTAACATTGAGGAAAATCCCCAAAATTTAAAAGAGGTTTTAACATCACCTGATGCTATATTTTGGAAAGAGGCTATAAACGATGAGATGGAATCTCTAATTTCTAATAGAACTTGAAAATTAGTAGATCTTCTACTAGGTTATAAGACTATAGGTTGTAAATGGGTTCTTAAGAAAAAGTTGAAACCCTGTATGTAAAAATTAGTAGATCTTCCACCAGGATCAATAGATAAGTTTAAAGTTAGACTTGTTGCAAAAGGCTTTAAACAAAAAGCTGATCTTGATTTCTTTGATACTTTTTCTCCGGTAACAAGAATTATATCTATTAGATTGTTAATTGCTATTGTTACAATTTTTGATTTGAAAATTCATCAAATGGATGTAAAAACTGCTTTTCTAAATGGAGACCTAGAGGAAGAGATTTATATGGATCAACCTGAAGGCTTTGTAGAGCTTGGACAAGAAAGTAAGGTATGTAAGCTAACTAAATCCCTATATGGCTTAAAACAAGCACCTAAGTAGTGGCATGAAAAGTTTAATTTTTGCATGATTGAGAATGGTCATAAATCAAATGAATGTGATAAATGTATTTATTCTAAATCATGGAATAATTTACATGTTATTATTAGCCTCTATGTGAATGATATGTTGATTTTTGGCTCAAATATGCATGTTATAAATGAGACAAAATATGCTCAAAAACCATTTTGATATAAAAGATCTTGGTGAGGCTAATTTTATTTTGAGCATGAAAATTACAAAAACATGTGATGAAATATTTCTTGATCAATCCCATTATGTTGAGAAAATATTGAGAAAATATAATTTTCATGATCACAAAAGTGTAGCTACTCCTTTTGATTCTAGTGTTCATTTATTTCCTATGAATAATGATGATGAGATTTTTAATCAAAAGGATTATGCTAGCATCATTGGTAGTTTGCATTATGTTACTGACTGTACTAGATCCGACACTGCATATCATGGCAGATTTACTAGCAAGCCTAGTAAAGATCATTGGCTAGCTATTGAGCGAGTCATGAGATATTTAATTTGGTACCAAAAGTTATGGCTTATTTTATAAAAAATACCCTGCTGTGATTGAAACTTTTAGTGATGCCGATTGAAATACTTTGTTAGGTGACTCTCTCTCTACCATTGGTTATATTTTTACCTTAGGTAGTGGTGCTATTTGTTGGAAGTCTAAAAAGAAAACAATAATTGCTAATTCAACAATAGAAGCTGAATTAATAGCAGTAGCTTTAACTAATGAAGAGGCAAATTGGCTTAGAGACTTGTTATATGAAATTCCACTTTGGGAAAAGCCAATTCCACCTATATTAATTCATTGTGATAGCACTGCCGCAATTGGTAGAGTTAAAAACCATTACTACGACGGTAAATCTAGACCTATAAGAAGAAAGCACATCATGCGTGCGATCTTATTTGAGTAGTGGCATCATAACCGTGGATTATATTAAATCTAACGGTAATCTTGCAGATCCATTTACCAAGGCATTGGTAAAAGATAGAGTCCGGAATACATCAAGGGGGATGGGACTAAAGTTCATAGAATCATGAGCCATGTGTGAGGATACCCAACCCAAGGACCAAAGATCCCGAGAATTAGGTTCAATGGGAAAAATGAATCATACGATGGTCGTAAGAAATGCACTATTTATTTATTTTGTAAATAATTTTTTTATTGTTCATCCTTATGATATAAGTGCATTTATCCTACAATGTGAAGAGGTTGAGTAAAAAACTCTTAATGAAATTTGTAGCTCATATGAGTGGGGTGTCAGAATTATAGGAGCACCCTTGACAAAATTTCACCTATGTGAATGTGGGGGTGGGGTTGCTTCCTATGAGATTTGGACTTAATCTCAAATACACTCATGAAACCGGGATCAGCACACGGCCGTAAAATACTAGCTATAAAAGCTCATGTCAACACCTGGGTTGTTATGTGTAACCAGTGACACTTAATTTCCCTAAAGCAGTCCTAGTTCAAGTCGAAGACCACTATGACTCTGGAGTTGAGATAGTTGTTTTACTAAGTGAAGGTTCAATGCATAGCACACCTTCATGATGCATAGTGACCCGTCTTTGTTTGGTAATCTCTCTTTAACTAAAAATTTTAATATTAAAATAAGTGGGAGATTGTTGGAGTATTTTAATATTAATTAATTAAAATAAATAAATATTACAACATAAATGTAAAGACGTGAGAGTGAATTTGGAAAATGAGGAGTTAGTGAAAATGTTTAATCCCACATTGAAAAGAAGAAAGACTATTTTATTCTTTTTAATTGTGGTGATTAATGGGTTAACATAAATTGTCTCGGATATTGGGCTAGATACGTGCGCAAGGGGGAGGTGAAGGGTGAAGGTATCAAAAATGGAAATGAAGGGTGTTCTTTTTTGCAAGGAAGGGTATTCTTTCTGGTGGAGTTTTGGGCTTGAACACTTTGTGCAGAGGTTGTTCTAGCCATACGACACTTGTTGGGCTGTTGTATCTTAGGAGAGACAAGTCAGAGAAGGTTTGCACCGGTTACAAAATTTAGCCAACCAAAGGCTTGAGTCTCCTTAAAGAGAGCAAGTGCCGCGCCTCAGTCCAAATAGTGTTGTGTAATTTCTCTCTTTAAATTAATAATATTCAGAAGTATTATTCAGTTTCTCTTTGTGTTATTTCTATTATTATTGTATTTTCACCAACAGATAGCTATGTATAGAAAGAAATTTACATAAAAGGTTCACTATTTAGAAAAGCTTCTTTCCAATTATACATATATAATACAATATCTTGAGAGGAATCGTAATCTAAAGCCCAATTTACTTCAAATCGACAAAAAAAAATTGTGTCAAAAGCCTTAAAAAATATCAACTAGAACCTAATACATGATTTGATGACTTGATGAATATAAACATGCCAATATCTATTTATATCTAAGAGAATATGAATAAAAGGCAGTAAGAACAAGATAAGGATTTAACTAGTGATACGTACTTGATTTAAAACTTAAAAATTTGTGCTTAAATTTTTAAACCCATTAAGACAGCCCTCAAAATTAAAACATGGTAGTACATGAATTTCATATCATGACTATCAAAACTCAACTATATCGATCACCTTGTTGTCCAAATGGAGTATGACCCAGTTTTCCCAAAATTAGGTTAACTAATATTCATAATTCCTAAGTGATTTATTTATTTTTATTTTAACTATGCTTATATTTATTAAAGCAAAACAAAGAACTTAGGGAAAATCGCCAAATTAAAGAAGAGAAGACATTAGCATAGGGAACCTCCCTGCTACATCAACCAAATTACAAATCTAACTACAAAAACAAAACAAGCCAAAGTAACTAGCAATGAAAAATTGCACGACAACTAAACAACACATCTATTCGGATGGACATCACAATAACATTTTGAAAAACACAACAAAGACAGGGGTTCTAGGATCAAATTAAAATACCACTTGGATCAATCCCCCAATTACAACATATAGTAGCATTTGAAAGAACTTGATTTGAAACCCCAGCCTAGCTTTGACATCCTTAATGATTGATGCTTCTCTTGAGTTGCTCTTTAGTCCCATTTTATCTTCATGAACTACAACATTTTTTGTAGCTAAATGTGATAGACTGTTGACCACCAAGCAAGTTTGCAGCCTATTACTCTTAGCTTCTTCCCTTTTAACTCTCTAGCCCCCCAAGCAATCAAATTCTCCAACACAAACTAAGCATTTGGAACTAGACACAACTTCATCATGTCATCCTAAACTCTTCAAGTGAAAAAACATTTAAAGAAGAGAGATGATCTCTACTTTCAATACAATTTCTACAAAAAAAAAAAAAAAAATACATAAGCTATTACCCAAGTACCTCACTTGACCATTCTATTTGGTGTGGAGAGTTTGTTGTTTACAACTAAGCAATCAATAAACCGATGCTTTGGGATAGTTAAATGAAACTAAAGCAAATTCTTAAGCGATTTACATCATGACCTTCATAAATTTATTACCTAAACCATCAAATATCAATAATGAAACATATCATAGGTCTCAAAATAAAGTTGTTGCAGATTTGGATTAATTACTCCAAAATCTTTTTAACGATGTTGCCCGTACTTGAAAGTTTTTAAGCCTAAAACCAAACACTTAGGGACCCAATAAATTTGGCCTAAAATGATTAATTTCCTCATGACTTTGGCTATAAAATTAAAAGAACTAGAAAATTAGAATTTTCTAGAAATTATAATTTTCTCCGAGTTATAAGTTCTACATGTTACCTCAATTCACTCTGAATTTCGTGTCAAAATTCCATGCCAATCTCAAGTCATGCTAAAATCAAGTCAGTATACCCAAATGGCAAATCTGTCAAAAACAGGGTTACAACAACTTTTCAAATTTTTGTAAAATTTCTTTTGAAATTGTCCAATGTAGAAAATTCACTCCTAAGTCCTAACTCAGCCCTTAATTCCTTAATATTTCAAGATTTAAGCTCCCAAATCAATTACCCAATTATCCAATTAAAATCGGGCTTTTGTTACTTATAATCCCAAATTCTCTCACAATTTCAAGGTATCCCTTTAGTATTCTACAACAATAGCGAATAATAATAAATCCATAAAAATTGTATTCAACATTTCAATGATCAAAAGATCAATTTTACCCTGAAACTTGGAGAGACTAGAAGGTTGGTAGAGGAGTGGCTAGGTTTGACAGCTAAAAGGTTCCTACACGGCTAAAAGATGAGGAAGATGAAAACTTTCTTTTTTTTTTTTGGAAACCTTTGGAGGAAAATGAAACTAAAAAGAAGAGAACTTGTATATCTCAAATTACATAACTCTTTGGGATGAATAAGAATAGATTTTATTTTTACATAACAAGACAACCACAATACAAAAACCACACAATACACAAACAGACACATTAGATGAAGCCGATATCGAAAAGCACACAACAAAGGTCCATAGTACTCAACTACCAGGACTAATGTTAGGTCCAATGTGCACAAGCACTAAAATACCTCCCTTTTAGCCCCAACCATACCCCAAATTTAAAACAGGCTTTTAATAAGGTGACAAAATCCAGCAACTACCTTACAATTTTGCATAAATCTTAACCCTCAAAAAAATTCTTTTTGGGTCCATTTTACAAAAAGAAAGACCAAAATATTTTGCAAAATAAAATTTAATAATTTAAAGAAGAAAAAAAACTCCACAATCCATGATAAGATCAATTCAAATGGATTGGGCATATACTTCATAATAATCCAATAATAAAATGTTGACACACACATATATGATAAAAAGTGAAAACTATACTTTGTAGGGGCGCTTTTTGAAGCTCAAGCCCAACAGGCAGGTGATTCTGGCTCAAAAGTCCCTCAACAATGAATTTGTAGAGAGTAGGTTACAGAACTAGGTCTTAGACAGTGGGGACATAGTTATGAACAAGTCATGCAACCAGTTGGACGTAGAGATATTTCTCCAAGCTTTTGGGGTAACAGTCCCTGGGTCAGATCTTCCGCTTCCTATCTCTGTCTCTTTTCTCTTTTTCTATCTTTTTCTTCCTCCCGCCTGCGATCCCCTGGCCATGGGGATTTCCTTCTCTTATATAGCACTCTTCCTAAGATCTCAACCCTACACTTGTTAATCATCCGGGTCTCCACTTGAGTGCCCGTCCCATAGGACATCCTCCCTCTTTTTCTCGTGAGTTGCATTGGCCAAGACAATTCTCAAGCTCCTGTCCCTTCTACATTAATGCGGTGGAAAAGTAGTTCCTTGGCATTTAATGCGGCAATCGTGGTTGCCCCCTCCCGAACGTCATGCACTATTTCTTCGTATTGAACGACTTTTCACCATGTATAGGGTGCGAATCGAGGCACCCACTTGGCGAGTCCGAGGAGGTGCTCCTCCTCGGACGCCCCTAAGCAAGCCCGGCCCAACATGGTTGGGTTGGGATATCCTATGCCCATGCCTTTTCTTCTCGTCGTGGTTGGGCTTAGTACATGTACTAGGGCCCAAAGATCGACCGACGGATTTTACCCCCACATATACTTTATTAAAATTTAAGCCACATTGTAATGCCCCAATTTGATTGATTGTGTGATGTGTGTGGGTGTGTGTGAGTCCCACATCGGGTATTTACTTGGTTGAACTGGGCTTTATTAACAACTACAAGGAGCCTCAATTGTGACTAGTCCTTTTGAGGTATAGCGCAGATGTGGCTAGCGCTTTTCCTTGGGTCGTTACATATGGTATCAGAGCCGGCCCGGTAATCCCGTGTGGACTCTGAGACACTACTCCACAAAGTGGGCCCTAACGAGGACGTTAGGGATTTAAGTGGGGGAGATTGTAATGCCCCAATTTGATTGATTGTGTGATGTGTGTGGGTGTGTGATGAGTCCCACATTGGGTATTTACTTGGTTGAACTGGGTTTTATTAACAACTACAAGGAACCTCAATTGTGACTAGTCCTTTTGAGGTATAGCGCAGATGTGACTAGCGCTTTTCCTTAGGTCGTTACACACACAATCTAGAAGATCGCCAAGTTTTACAACTAAAAACATGACCCAAAAAAAAAAAAAAATTACAAAAAACAAGAAGTAGAGCCACCAATCTCACATCTCAATTTTATTTTATTTTATTATTTTTTTTTTTTTTGTGAGGTAGGGGAATGAATGAGATTAAATTTTATTCAACATAACGACCACAACACAGATCATAAAATACGCACCCCAGGTCCCCAGATGAAGCCATAAGGAAACACACTGCATAACAAAGGGCCAGTTGAGAAGATCAGTAACAAAGCCCATTTTTGGGCCCATAGTACTACAAGGAAGGTACTATAATTGCCCCAAGAATAGGATTAAGCCCTGATACTCTACCAGTAGGAAAACTTGGCCCTCTCGTCTGTCGAAAGTCCTCAGACCATGCTATCTTATTGAACTAGTACCTTTAAAAAAAAAAAAAAAAAAACGGCAGCGTGGAATTCTAAGTAGTAATATAGTAGTAAGGAGTACTTTTTGCATGAACGCCATTTCCAACGGATATAGAACCATCAACAGAGGCTACAATAAAGTTGTCATCAGTATTCTGAAATTCGATACCCATTTGGTTGTCGGTAGTGCCGTCGCCGCCAGTGACGCTGCTGCGAACCACAGTTTGGCCACCGCTTTTAAAAAATCTTATACACTTGCAGAGTTTAGCAATGAGGATCAGGAGTTTCACGATGTCCATAACCTCTTTAACGCTCAAATGCAAGTTGTTGCAATACTTGCCAGTGGTGGCTCCAGGTTTGTTTAGGTTCATTAAGAAATTTAAATTAATTTTTTTTTTAATAAAAGAGAACTTGAATATATTAAGTTATTGACAAAAAAAAAAATTACAATTTCCTTCTATAAATTTTTAAATTTTGAATTATTACAAGTTAGTTCATTATGAGTATTTATTGTCAATGTAGATAGCTATAACCATTTTATTTTGTTAAGTTTGTCTAATGCAAGGTTTTGAGATTTGTTCATAGTGAAAAATGCTAATGACATAACTTATTCACATGGCAAGTTATGAGTGGTAAAAAAAAAATGATGAGTTTATGTGGGTTCACAACTCCAACACTTACAACTCGTCATGCGGGCGAGTTGTGACAAATGTTGTGTTATTTGTTATGGTTCTAGCATGTTTGTGACAATCGTGAATATGAGTTATATGTAGTCCATTGTGCACAAGCCCTAAAATAACTTAGACAAAATTTGGTTATAAACTTGGTTGTAACCAATGACTACAACTTTACTTTACTTTTTTTTTTTTTTTTTTTTGAATGTGAATTTAGACAAATCAACCATTAGATAGTTTTTTTTTTTTTTTTTTTTTTTTTTTTTTTTTTTTCATATATTCTCAATACTTACAAAATTTCTAGAAAATCAAAGATCAATAGTTATCATATCAATTAAATATTTAAATTTTCAAATTTTTTAATATAAAATTGTGCATGAAAAATAAGTTCAAAGATCGAATAGTAATTAACATTTGATTGGCATGAAATTTTACATGCGTGTTAAAAGCTTAAAAAACATATAATTTAATGATTAAATTTTCAAAATATGTAATTGTTTTAATTGTTTTAGTGCAATTATAATCATTAACTACGATCAAGTTTGTAGTTAAACTTTATTCAAATACCTTCCCTTTTAGGCCTAATCCTAGCCCAAATTGACTTAACAAGATCACAAAATCTAGCAAATAACTTACAATTTTACATAAATCTTCACCCTCTCCTTTGCTCAAAAAAGGGGGGGGGGGGATCTTCACCCTCTCTTGGGAATATTCTTTTGGGGTCCACTTACAAAAAAAAAAAAAAAAAAAAAAAAAAAAAGAAGCTTCTTTGACCCAAAAAACTAAAAAAAAAAAAAGCCACAATCCATGCTAACAATTGGTCAATTTAGATAAACTCAAATGGTTTGGTCATATGCTAGCATAATCAAATGATAATATATATGTATTCAGCAAAAAATATTAATAATATGATGATGTTGACAAAATCGATGCTTTTATTAAGACTTAAACCACACACCAGAAAACTACGAAAACTTTTACAAATCAACACGTTACAAAACAAGAAGCGGAGCAGCTAATGTTACATCTCAAACAGTTTAGTTTTTTTTTTTTTTTTTTTTTTTTTTTTTTTTTTGAGGAATGAGATTAAATTTTATTCAACCTAAAAATCACAATACACTGAGTAGGTGAAGCCATCAGGAAACACACAGCATAACATAGGCCCCGGTTGAGAAGATAGCAACAAAGCCCATTTTTGGGCCCATAGAATAATGGGGATGGGCCTGATACTCTAACAGAACACATTAACAAAGGCGTTTTGAGGCGTTACCAAGGTAAAGCTCCACCACCCTCCCTGATTGAGGAGAAAGGTGTTTTGAGTCTTTTGAGTCTCAGCAATAACATTTTGCCATATCAGAATATTTTTTAAAAGCTAATCAATAAACACATTCACACACAATTCTATTCTCTTTTCAAGCAATATATATATAAAACAAAACAAAAATGTACCAACACTACATAGTACGATATGTGATTTTGTTAAATTATCAATTGTCCCAAAAACTTAAACTATTGGGATATGATAAATTTAATCATTTAACCACACAATTTTAACACTCATCCTCACGTGTGGGCTGAAACTATCTTTTTATAGGTGAGGCTCAATATGTGGAAATTTAAATGGGAGGTAGAGTAAAGGAAACAGGGATTGAACTCATAACCTCTTGCTCTAATATCATGTTAAATTACCGATTGTCCCAAAAATTTAAGCTATTGGGATATGGTAAATTTAATCATTTAACCACGCAATTCTAACAGATTCATATCATATTGTGTACAAAAACTTTTATAAGGTTATATTGGAAGTACTCATGAATTGTATGTTACAATAATGTATATCATATGAATCATATCGTATCATATTGTAAAATCATATGTATCATACAACACGTAAACATGTGGCTTTAAAATTGGTATTTTTTTAATTAAAATTTGTGTTTTTATTTGAATCCAACAAGCTATTAGACTTTTTCTCCAAAAAAAAAAAAAAAAAGAAAAACGAAAAACAAAAAACAAAAACAAAAACAAGTTGTTAGACTTGCTTTTAACACAAAACTATTAGGTTACTTAATTGCTCCAATAAAATAACATGTCTATAAATTTTTTTTTTTTCTCCTACAAAATTTGGACTATATACTTGACACATTACTTTTATATTTGCAAATTTATTTTCTATACTATGAATAAGGTATTAAATGATAATATAATAATTATTTTTTTTCATTATTATTATAAATCTATGAAGCAAGAACCCAATAAGAAATATTAAAAAATTTATTGAAATAAAAGAACAAAAAAAGATAGTAAATATTGATGAGAAGAAAATTTCAATGAAGAACATGGTGATAACATTGACTGAGAAGTTTTTTGTTTTTTTTTTTTTTTTTTTTTTTGAAAAATAGAGTTTATTAGGTAAGATGATGAATATGATAAAAATAAATTATAAATTTGGTCATTTGTCATGTATTATCACTTTTGAGTTTAATAAATATGAATGTGTACATTATAAATATATGTTAATTTGGTTTATTTAGTTAGCTTGTTAAATATTATTATATTAGTGATGATTAAATTAGTCATTAATTGAATATATTTCGAATTTATAATGATCATACCCTTTATATATATAATTTTTTTTATAAATTTTATTAAGTGTTTGAGTATCTTACAAGTTACGATATGATATACAATATAGAAAAATAAAAAATTGATTCACGATACAATTTACATTTTGACAACTATGATTACTGCCCTCTCATGTTCTCATGGATACTCTCAAATAATGAATAGCCCTTTCATGTTTCCGGACCGGATTTGATTGAAACAAACTAATATAATTTTAAAAATAAAAAAATGTTCACCTTCTTTACCCAAATAATGATTGAATTTAAACTTTATCTACAATCACAATCAAATGATATCTACAAAACAAGTAATTTCTTGGATGAGTAAGACTTAAGATATTTTCTGATCTTTCAAGTTTGCTTGTATTCCACTTAATCCATGAGACTTTGTGCTATTCCTTAGGTTCCTCTTTTAAGATTCCCTTTCATGTTCTCACGGATACTCAAATAATGAATAGCCCTTTCAATATTTTCTCATGTGATAAAAATGTATTTTTTGTAATTAAGTAGCCACATATCTAAATATTAAGATAAGAACTTAAGGAATAACATCTAAGATATTGTACCTAAATTTTGTCATTCCTAGACAATGTCAAAATATTGTCAAAGGAAAACATTGTCATGAATGATAAATTATGTGAATTTCCAAGACTACCATTAGTGAAAATTTCAATAATGCCATTATAGAGTCAGCCGCAACAGACATTGAAATTACAAAAAATTGACGATGATGCAACCAAACCTCATCAGAAAAAAAAAAAAAAAAAATGGCATTGAAATTTCTTTCTTCTTCTTTTTACACCATTCTAATGATTTGGAATATTTTAGAATATTCCAAATCATTAGAATGGCGTGGTCAAAACAGTACGACCGTAAAATAAAATATTCTAAATCATTAGAATGGTGTAAAAAGATTATGGAATCTCGTTAATTAGGTGGATTACTCCTTTACGGTTTGGAATATTTTATTTTAGGGCGTAACACAACCCGACCTTGGGCCTTGGAATTAATTGTCTAAGGGATTGGAATCTTTTTTTTTTTGAGGGTCAGCCGCAACAGACAATGAAGTTAGAAGCATGGTTTTAAAAACCAAACCGGACATAAAACCGTTTTTTTTTAAATTTTCGGTTCAATCCCGATTTTTGACCGGTTTTCGATTGTTGACCGGTTATTAATCGGTTTTGGGTATTTAACCGGACCGGATTGACTTCCGGTTCCCGATTGAACCGGCCGATCCGGTCCAGTTTTTAAAACAGCGGTTAGAAGGAACAAAGGAGCAAACACGCAAATTTGGTAATCTTATTACTGGTAGGTCCCACGTCAGATTTGGTAATATTTATTACTGGTGGGTCCCACGTGATAGGAGAAGCGAAACAGGGAGGAAAGACTTCTTTACTTCACCTAACAATTATAAAAAAGTGACACCATTTGCGTTACACCCATTGCGTTTCAGAGTTTCACATTCATCTTCATGCTTCAGAGTTTCAAGCCTGTCATTGAGTGTTCCAAGTGCTTATATAGCATCTGAGCTTCAAGCCTTCCAAATTATCTATGGCACGTTGGGCTTTTGCAAATCCTCCAACTCCTCTCACCGCTTACACTTTTGCAGATTCTCCTCCGCCTCTGATCGGGTAACACTATCTATATATAGTTATTAGTAGTTATTATCATTTTTTATACATGTGTTTGTGTTTTTCATTAATTTACTGTCAATTTCTGAATCTTTTCTGGTAATGATGCACAAAAAACTTCAACTTTGTAACAGGGAGGAAAAGCTTCTCTTAGGCATCAAAATCGCTGTCGCAATGGTTGGTTTCATGATCTTCACTGTCATACTCATTCGTAAACTACACGAGTGTGATTCCAGCAGCGGCAGCAACGCCAGCGAAGGTGGCGGTGTTATCAACGGTCAAGTCAGTATCCAACCTCCAACTCTGAACACTGACAGTGTCTCTGTCATAGCCTAAGCTGCCTGATATTGTCACCCACGTAGTGCTTAAATTTACGCTTTACATCATTTGGAGCTTCCACGTCCAGAGGAAGATTACGTTGATGCAAAAAGTAGATTTCCATTTTGTTGGTTGTTAGTTGAGAATAAGCAAGCATGACTGTCTGTGTCAGTGGTGTGAGATTTGCTGTTTGTTCTGTATTTGTCTTCTTTTTTTTTTTTTTTTTTTTTTTTTGAAGTGTGTTCTGAATTTGTCTTGATGACCTCCGTACCCTTTGCATATAATTATTTAAGTTGTCATTCTAAAGAGGGAGAATATTTCTACACATGTATGAGACTTTTAAGGTTTGATTCTTTTTTTTTTTTTGATAGGATTTAAGGTTTGATTCTTAATGTACAATTATATACGTGCGCGTGATTTGATAACCTATTTTATGCCTATTGCCTAATCCATTTGAGTTTATTTGAATTGGGAAATTTAGAATATATAATTTGGGCACCATGGGATTTTTTGGCTAAGAGGTTTTAGGGATGAAGATCCATGCAATTAAAATCCTTCCTTCAGCATATTCAGGATTCACACACGTAAGAAAGAGTGCGTATCACGAAGAATTCAAGAGTTGTGCAAACTGGTGGAAGAATTTAGTTGTTTTTTTTTTTTTGGGGTTGTTTTTTATTTGTTAATATTACTAAATATTATTTTTGTTCATTGCATTTAATTGGTTTTCCTTATTTTTTTAATTTTACTTTTTTTTCTCTAAAGTTTTATCACTAAAAAAAAAAAAAATAAAAAAGAGATTTATTTTTACTAAATTTTTTTTCGGTTCACTGGAAAAAAGTTCGAAATAAACACTAAAAATAGATTTTCGCGTCAAAGTATGGCCTACTTTATTTGCAGTTACTTAAAAGTTTAACCAATACAACCTTAAAAAAAAAAAAAAAACAGTACGTTCGTTCCAAATATTTATTTATTTATTTATTAAACTATAAAAAATTCGTTTAAATATAATTTATTTTATTAAAAATTAAAAATATTGTAATAAAATAATTTTTAAATATAATACTTTCTAAATATTTTTTGGGAATAAAATGGTTAGGGTCTTTTAAATAATATAAACAGTATTTAACAGTGCTCCTTGTCGGCTAGAAGGCTAAAGGCTGAAACGCCTGCAAAAAAAAAACGCCAGATTTTGAAAAAAAAAAAAAACGCAAAACGCCAGATACAGATCTTCGACGACGAACTGAGCGCGGTGGTCGGCGATCTCAACTCCGCCGCTTTTTCTTCCGATTACAGGTCTGTTTGTTTCCGCCCAAAAAAAAAGGATTTTTTTAGTAAAGAGACTACGAAGTATGAAAGCAGTAGTATAATTTGGGAGCTAGAGTTTGTATACTCTGGAATTAGAATTGCATACCTATCTCTTGGAATCTGAAGTATGGGTTGGGTCTATGAGGTTTGAACATATTATATTGAAGAAATGCTTAAAATGGAGTTGATAAGTATTTCATTAGTATCAATTTAAATATGGATTGGATCTATGAGGTTTTTTCTGATTTGGTTTAATCTGAAGTATGGGTTGTGTTGGTTCTGTTATGCATTCTTTTCCATTTTGATATAAACCAACATCTTTAGAGTTTACATTGATTATGGTGTGTTGTTTGTGTGTTGGTTACAGGTGTGGAAACATTTCAAGAATATAACAAGCACTAACCACATAAAGAACCATAAACCATAAATGAAAAAAAGTTTTCTTTTTCTCTTCTCTTACTTCTTGTCTTTTTTACTTTCTGGACACTCTGCACAGCTTCAATTAAATAGAAATACCCTTCTTGTATGCTTGATTTATCAAATATGGCCCTCGATTGGTTTATATGTTTTTCATGAATTGAGAAGATGTAAAAACAAATCAAAAGCTCGGCTCTTTTACTAATGAAGAGTAAATTCAAATAGCTTTGTGGTTTTATTTGAAAACTCTGTGTGTGTATATACTTTTAATAGCATATAGGTAACATATTTCTGCAAGCAAGTCAGGGAAAAATGTGCATTATTGTAATTTTATGTTTTTGAACAATTCTAGTGTTAAAATATGATGTAAAGGGAAAAACTTGTATGGTTCATATCTTGTGGCAGAGGCTGTTAGGGAAGAAAGTTGTATTTATTACCAGCACAGATAACCATGGGGAGAAAATTGCTACTACTGCAGCAGTCCGGGGTTCTGGCCCAAGTGAACATTGCGATGTTAATTTAACAAGAAATAATGCACTCTGGAAAGATGTGATATTAACCCCAGATACTAATGCACTCTCAATTTACTTTAGCCTGACTTGTTGAATGTTCCAATTGTTGTGCATATTTTCCATTTTTTTATGATCTCCTTTGTTTTATTGTTTACGTTCTGCCTGAAGTTAGACATATCTTATGATAAGTTCATTCGGACAACCGATCTCTCAGATCCCAAGCATGAATCAATTGTGAAGGAATTTTACTCAAGGGTTCTTGCCAATGGTGATATATATATATATATATATATATGAAGGATTTTATTGTGTCTACTGTGAGGAGTATCAGGAAATATTTGCATTTGAACTTGTAAGTGTGGATGTAGCAACATTATCTAAATTTAATTTCCCTTATCTGCTTATTGTTTTTACATTCACATACATACTTTTGGATCAGTGATGGGGTTATTGCAATATCTATAATTGAGCATTTGAAAAAAAGTGAGTTCTTTTATTTTTGTAGGTGCTAGTATTTATGTAGAAAATCTCCTTTGATATTTACAAGAACTTGTTGAGATTACTCATTATGTGGAATTCCTTTTATTTGTTGTGGTCATTTTGTTTGAGAGAGGTTTTGTATGTGTACCACAATAGTGTAATGTCTTTAGCTCTATGAATCTACAGGATGAGAAAGAATTGCTTGATAACAACTGTTGCCCTATGCACCTGAAGTCATGTGTTCTGCGGAAAGAGGATAATTACTACTTTGCAATATCAAAATATAAAAAATTCTTGGAAGAAACTTTGACACAAAATCCAAAATTTTTTTTCAGCCTTCTTTCCGGTTAAATGAGGTGAGATGGTAGGTAATTATGGAAAAACTTAGTCTAGCGTGTCCTAAATAGTTGTCCATGAGCTTTACTGTAAAAAGATTTTCTTAGGGGCTGCGTTCAGCATGATTAGTTTCCTGCTAAGAGCCTGAGCATGCTGATTGACAATGCTGTAAGCTTAATAATTGGCATATTGAGTATATACTGTTGTAGTAAATTTGTATTAGCTATTGCTATAGTTATAGACACATGACAGACTGCCTTTGATAGTACTTTCCATTCAAGATATTATTTTTGAAGAGTCATTACGCCATGATTGCTAATATATTCCTTAAAATGTTTTTGTGCTGAACCAACAATACTTTAAATATGCCTTTTGGGTAAAGATTTATTGTTGACATGCCCTGTATTGATAGTGCTTCTGCTCTCAAATGTCGATCATGCTTGGCAGGGGAATCAGTTTTTATGAATTTAATCTAAAATTCTCTCTGCATCTCTTTCCCCTTGGCAATTTATTGATGAAATGTTAGGAATACTCTTTTTGTATCTTGCTATATGGAATTTTCTATTAATCACTTCCATAATCTTTTTTGCTTGAAGGTGCAAAGCTGGATCAAAAGTGGCTTAAGAGATTTTTTTCCGTTTCCGAGCATCAGTGGATTGGGGCATCCCAGTTCCTAATGACAATAAGCAAACCATATATGTGTGGCTTGATGCATTACTAGGGTAAAGTTCTTTTCTTTTGTAATTCGAAATTTGCTAAGCTTCTAAGTTCCTAATTTGTATTACAAATGTTTATTTTATCTATTTATTTGTTTTATTACCACAAAACGTGTAGTAGACATCAGTCAATTTCCAACATATGAAACAACTGTTTGTATATATATATATATATATATATGCGTGTGTGTGTGTGTGTGTAAGATTTATGAAAGCTTCTGCTTTATATAACATTAGCAATCTTTATCTATTGACTTTTTATTTCATTTTTCTGTTGAACAGATATGTATCAGCACTATCAGAGGATGCAGGGCAAGCCAATCTACAAAGTGCTGTTTCTTCAGGTTGGCCTGCCTCACTACACTTGATTAAATAAGGTATAAGCATCTTCTATGCTTATTGGAAAGTTCGTGTAACTGGCCACTTAATAGCTGTACTAAATCTATTATCTTCATTCTAATTATTAAAACCTAATATAAGCTGTAAGACCCCTGATTCATTAATGGATAATTTTGCAAATAATTATCTCTCCAGGTAAGTGCCATATTTAAGTTTCTAACTTTGGATCGTACATGCTGTGAAATATGACCTCATATTTTTTGCTCAAATTCTATTAAATATTAATAGTGCTAGATTTTAGTTTCTTTTGAATGAAAAGTAACACTTAATATGAAAATTCCTTAATTGGTTTTGCTGCTGACTGCTGCTGTATGAGACCAGTAAATATGGAATGACATGAACATTGGTGAGAGTGAAGCAGACAAAGACCACACGCTGTTGGAATTGGAGAGGCAATGCTTAGAAGTCTACAGACCAAAGGTTGAGGAGGCTGCCAATGCCAAGGCACGCCTCCATTGTCTGTTGCAGCGGAAGAAGCTGAACTTGCCACTCTCATGGCTGAACGCCTCCATCAGGATTTTGGATTATTGTGGACTTGGTGAAATGTGGTATTTTGTTATTTTGCTTGGATGTTTTAGTTTATCATGATAGGATTTTGGAACTATTGCGGACTTGGTAATATACTAATTTGTGGTCTTTTTATTTATGTGTGGTTGTGGAACACGTTGAAAGAGACTGAGCATTTTATATAATATTGAGTTTTGAGATAGTTTAGACTTTGTAATGTGGTTCTTTAGAGTATGTGTATGGTTGTGGTATGTATTGAAATGATTAGGTGCAAGGTATCTAATTTTGTGTTTTGGAATATAATTTCCAGTAGGTTACGTAATATAGTGTTTCAAGCAAGTTATATAACTCTTGTTTCAAGGGTCATAAGCCACACTCCTGAAAGTTGCAGAGATTTACAACAGTAACACATTATAAAATAAGCAAAGCTGCTAAAGTCAAATATCAAATACATTGTTTTTGGTTATTAATTATGACTTGAGTTATTCAACATTGATACATTATAACCACATACAAACCATATAATACGAACTAAACAAAGCTAGACGGAAACACATTGCATAACAAAAAGTTCGATTGAGAAAGTCACAAACAAAGTCGATTACTAGGCCCATATTTATGCAAGGGATAGTACAATGGGTCCAAGAATTGGCTTGGGCTTGAGACTTTAATAGTAGGCAACCTTGCCCTCACACCTGTGAAACACCTCACACTCAGACCATACTACCTTATTTTAACTAACACCAAATACGCATCCTAGAATGAATTTAAATTAAGCTATAATTCTGTAAATATGCATGATCTCCCTTTGAGGGACAATTCTAATCTTCATTGTTGTACTCATTGTTAAACTAGGTGATTGTGGAATTAATTCAAGCTATGGAATCGGCATTAGTCACAGTGACGGTGGTAACCAACATACTATGTAAGGCTCCACATCACTTAGAGCTTCAAGAAGAAGATTGTGCTGCTTGTTCTGTGTATTATGTCCCTGTGTTACGTTTGCTGCTTGTGGTGTTTTGTGTCCTAGAGGGCAGAGTGTGACAGTCTTATTATTAAGGGTGGAGATGGAGAATAGCATGGCCTGAATAAATCTCAAGTCTCCTATATATACATATATACATGTGTTTAATTAGTTTCCTTTTTATGGAGTTTCAAAAAAAAAAAAAAATGATGCCTTTAAGAGTTCTAAAACTTCACCGCACAATGTCTTTACATGGAAAGTAACTTATCTTTTTTAAGGGAAAATTATTGTGTAGTTCGGAAGTATACTCTTTCCCTCTCATAAAGGGATGGGTCCTACCGTACACTTACATAATTATATATTTAATTGAAAAAATTATCTTTAAAAAATTCTTATTATTTAAAAGAGAGAAAAAGAGTATACTTGGAATTGGTAGACGTTAATTACATGCATTCTTAAGGTTTAGGTTTAAATCTAACTGTGGGGCCATAAAATTTGTGACCCTGGCCCACTTTACATTAGGGCCCAAGGCCCGAGCCGAGGAGAGCATTGCCGAGGACATATATGAAAGTCCAAATTGCCTTAAGACGCAGGCCGAGGAGGATTCCGTCCTCGGCATCCCGTAATATCCTAAAGGAAAAGACGAGCTCGATCGACAGAGCGGGGCAAATGAAAAGCTGCCAATACTGCAATAAAGAACTCTGCGTCTGACAGTCCATACTCTTCACCATGCTCTTTAGTTTTTACAACCACCCCCAACCACTCTAGGTATGGGCTGATGGGACAAGTCTCAACTCCGAAAAATGGAGCTTACACGTGGACACCGGAAGGAGGGTAAAGGCTAGTATAAGAGGGAAAGGGAACCAAGGAAAAAGGCCCAGGGGAAAAAAGGTCCGGAAAAAGAAGAATAATAAGAACACTAAGCTCCTCGGACGAGGTCTAAGAGCCACTACCATTCAGGTCACATTGGAAGAAGGTCTTGCTAGACACGCCAGGTTCACCCTTGTGTAAACTTCCATGGAAACCATGATTAACCGCTGTCCGGTGATCAAGGCCTAGCCTTTCAAGCCCACACTCTACAAATTTTATTGTTTGGACCCTTAACGTGCGAATCCAATATCATTTTGGGGTCGTTACAAATTGTGTCCTTACACTAACCGTATTATATTTCACTCACACAAAAAAATCTAACTGTATTATTTTTATTTTTATTTTTTATTTTGTAGGATCTCATTTTATAATGTCTAAATGGCATGTATCAAAATTGACATTCTTACGGTTTGTATATTAAAACGAAACATTTTAATATTAGTTAATTTTGATTTGCCATTTCATAATTACCTCTAATAACACAAAATAATTCATCAAAAAATTGTATAACATATCAAATTATCTATGCAAAACCAAATCATAAACATTTTTAATATTACCATATATATAATAAGGAAATTAATTTTAGAATGAATTTATAGTTTAGCCTAATACACCAAATTTCAAATATCAAATCAAGAAAATATTTATGATGAATCAAATAAATAACTCAAATTGCTCCAATTTCTCTTGACAGTGATATCAAATAAAAGAATCAAATCCAAATTCCATATTCTAAGAATAAAATTAGAAACTTAAGCCAAGAAAAAAGCTTAATGTTTTGTTCACATACCACCAAAATTTAACGGAACAAATTAGAATAAACTAGAATTTTGGCAGAGATGAAACATATGAGTGATTCGTACCAATTAATAAACCATAATATAATTTTTTGGTTAGAACAGAATTGATAACATTGATGTGTATTAGACTATTAGTGTTTGATTACATTACTGAATGCTTAATCCATTTGAATTGATTGTGATATAAAAATTTTCATTATCCTTTTCACAACTTGCTAAAGTTGTAAATTGAAATTTGAGTAACATCTTGTTTACCATGCCCTTGAAAATATTTTATTATAAATAAATCACAATAAAATATGTTGTGGATTTGGGTGTGTGAGTCTGTCCCTAACATTATTCAATCATGTTAATTGGTGAAAAAATATTAATATAGAAATAGATGCTGACGTTCTTGGACATTTAACTTACTGACCCTTCCTCTATTAATCTCATGTTAAAACTCCTTTTGAATGATTGCAGGAACTTCATCAGAGGCTTCCCTACTTGCACAATGACTCATATTTTTAGGAAAGTTAAAAGATGTGATGACAAGCTTGCTAAGACGAGAGTGATTTAGTTTATTGACTTCCTTATTTTGTATGAACCACTGCATGTGGTTGATAATTTGCTAGCTTTTGACAAAGAAGAGCTCTTTTGTAATAGATTGGTTGTTGCATAGTGGTATATATTCAGTGTGTTTAACCAAAAAAAAATTGGTGAAAAAATGTTTTTATGTCACTGATAAATCTTATTGTTTTGTGGATTGGGTTAAAAAAAAGGTGGTCATTTTCAGTTTTTTGTTTATGTGGGCCAACAGAATATTCTCAGAGACTATAACTTGCCCTCACGCACAAGTTCTATTTTCGGATGAGGGTTGCAAGGAAGTCATTGGATTAAAGGCTTGTGACCTATCGTTCGCTTTTATTGTCAAGCTTAAATTAAATTTGGGCTAGGATTGCCCTCACGAGGGAAGGTAATTCAAGAATTGTGGAAACTGGGCCTATAAGGTGCATCTTTGCCTTGTTTCAAAGTTTTATTTTTATTTTTTCGCCCAAAATGATAGATTGTATTTATAATGAATCAGAGTTTACTATGGTAAAGAGAATAGAAGGTATGTTCTTGAGCCAAACCGAGGGTTTCTTTGTCTCCTTAGCATACAGAGCTAATTCTTGAGTCACCATATTACAGTATCTAGGAATGGAAGTATAATAAGAAATTCATCAATTGGAATATTCAAAATAATATCTCTAGAGGGCAATTATCTTTAGACGAATTTGATTTATTGACATTGAACAAGATGACTATAAAACTAGTGAATGTTTCATATTAAGAGTCTGAATTATGTAAGTAGTGATTCACACATCAATATTTTACTTAAAATTTAATACATTTTACTATACCTAATAACATCTCAATAAACTCCTAATTTGATTGGATTTATTTATGGGTATTAGATTTTTTTTTTTTGATTGAATTATGGGTATTAGAATTGATTGGGTGTAATTGTGCTTATTTTTAAATATATAATAAGATGGTGTGACATGTTGGGATTAGAGGAATAAAATATGAGTTTTACACCACATTCTTACAAAATTTAATCTCTTATGTTAATTTATTACACATCCATCTATTTTACATAAGAAAAAAATAACTTGATTAAATTAGTACAAATTACACTTTATAAATACACTAGTCGCTAATCCGTGCTATGCATGGGAACCTACTTATTTGTATGGTAGAGTAAATAATTTTATAAAATCTTAAATTGATTAATAAAGTACATCATTACATGATTTGCTCTTGTATGACTTCAATTTGTGTCGCAATTTGATGAAGAAGGCATTGCTTTAACGTGTAATGTTTTACAAAAAATTTGTCAGACAATTTCAAATACTATAAAAAAATAACTTAAAAATTCAGATATTAAAACTTTTGAAAGACCAAAAAATATTAAAGAATCAAATGATTCATGGCTTAGAAATGATTGAAATAAAACAAAATATATATGACTAAAAAATAGAAAAATATAAGAAAAAGATTGGATTACATTCAAAAGAATAATCCGTGGTCATTTTGCACATTCAAAAATAATAAGTAGAGTGATGATAATTGTCATAAGTTTTTTGGGGTCCCTATCATAAAATATCATTTTAGTGAAGTTCTAAAGAGAGATGATTGTTCATATGGCTTCCAGTAATAATAATAATAATATCAACGTTTAAGTTGGACTTATTAGAGTTATTTATAAAGTTAATGGATAAGAGTTTCATTCCTTATTATTTTTGTTAAAGTTGGACTTTTAGAGAGATAGAGTTTCACTCATTGTTAAGTTTGGGCTTAAACAAAAATAATTTTATTTAAATAAAATGATAATTTTATTTAAATTGGACTTATTAGAGAGATAGAGTTTCACTCCTTATTATTTTTGTTGAAATTGGACTTTTAGAGAGATAGAGTTTCACTCATTGTTAAGTTTGGATTAAACAAAAATAATTTTATTTAAATAAAATGATAATTTTATTTAAATATTGTTTTAGAAAATTATGAGAGTTTATTTTGGTTATTTATATATATATATATATATATATATTAGAAAATATGGGAGAAATAGTAAATGTAAGGACCAGATTTGAGTCCTTGGTCCAAAACAACTAAAAGATGGAATCCAACAAAGAAATAAAAGATGGAATCCTTTTACCTTAATGTCCAGTTAGCATGTAACCCATGCAAACGCATAAATACATTTAAAATTAAACACAAATTTTATTATAAAAGTATAAATAATTAGTCAAATTATAAATAAATAAAAATAGCATGTAACTCATGCATACTTATAGATACATTTAAAATAAAATGCAATTTTTATCATAAAAATATAAGTAATTAGTCAAATTAAAAAAAAAATATAAATATAATTAGTCACATATTAAAATTCTTACCTAAATTTAATACAACTTATGATCATTTTTTTTTTAATTTTTAATAAAATAGAACGTGTTGTGATCTTCATTGTGTGGAGATTTTTATTGAGTTTATATATATATATATATGTGTGTGTGTGTGTGTGTGTGTGTGAGAGAGAGAGAGAGATAGATATTATATATATATATATGTGTGTGTGTGTGTGTGTGTGTGTGTGTGATTGGTTTTTTTTTTTTTTTTTTTTTTTTAATTTTTTTTATAGTTCATTAATAATAAATCCTTCGTATTTTGCACTCATTAACTCACTTGATACAAAAATTAAAAAACTTAAATGGACACATGGCCTAAACTTAAGTGAATAATTATGATGTGGTCTCCACATAAATTTAGACACATAGCACAAAATTTGATTCTAATTTTAAATTCTAATTGAACTTTCTCTAAACTTTATCTATATATATAGTGGTTTTTTTTTAAAATTTTTTTATAGTTCATTAATATTAAATCCTTCGTTTTTTGCACTCATTAACTCACTTGGTACAAAAATTAAAAAACTTAAATACAATACTTATATGCTGTATTTAAGTTCCCTTTAAGATTTTACCATGTGGATTTTTTTCCCATAAGAAAAAAGTGTATTTTTTAGTTAAGTATCTAAATGACTAAATTTTAAGAACAGAATATAAGAATAAGCACCAAAAAAGTATTGTACCTAAGTTTTTTCTATATATATATATATATATATATATATATATATATTAAAGACTCTTGTAGGTGACTTGAAATTGCAAACTAATTAGCTACCCATATTTTTTTCTATCTACACACACAGGAACAGGAAAGACACGGTCTTGCAAGTGAATTGGGACCAATTTCAAAAGTTTCGGGCCAAGAACGGAAGGATAGGTGACGAGTGGGTCTGGTGAACTGCGTATTTCTCTCTCCTCCTGCCATCGGGTTCATGGGATTAGATTTGGTATTTTGAGTCCATGTGCATCTCATGTACTATTTTATTAGCATATTAACAAAAGAATAACAAAGGTATTGATTTGGCTCTTGCTTAAAGTTTAAGGAGTAAATTAGTCAAAATAAAAATTTGAGGTGTCATTACCACTACTCTAAAATTTGAAAATTTTGAGCCTATTGCCTCTACTTTTAAAATTTGACCCTATTTTTAAGCCAAAAGTTTCCCTAAACTACCTGAAAATTTTACTCAATCTGTTAGTAATTTGCCAAATTCAAAATTTTAAATTTTACAAATCTTGGACGTTTGAAACCACAATACCATAGGATCTGTTTCTTTTGTTTTCTGTTTCTTGTTCACCCTTAAATAAGACTCACACACCAGATGTCGTTGTTGAACCGATTTCAAACCTCAAAATACCATAATTTTCGTAGTTGCAAACCTGGATTGTCACATGTTTCTGTAATATATATCCAACTTCACCACCATTATCTTTTCTTAACAATAAAAAATTCAACAACAAAAATTTCATGCACTTGCATGAAAATTTTATTATTCAACGTACAAAACAATAAACTGTTCAAAATCATTTGCCAGAAAAAAGTATTAAAAAAAAAAAAAAAAAAATAGTAACATCTTTCAACGACATTATGTTGTTGGCAGAGTCTGATATAGACCCATATGAACATTTCAGAATTGGTCGCAACCCTGATGGCACTATCACTCGATATATGAACCTCCCAAGGATCAAGGCAAGCCTTGTAGCCTCTCACGGTAACCCTGTGGTCTCCAAAGATCTCACTCTCAATCCAAAAAACGAAACCCGAGTTCGAATCTACATGCCTACGTCCAAACTGTGTTCATCAAATGATGATACAAGAATTCCCATCATAATTTTCTTTGCGGGTTCTGGATGGATCTCAACTAACTGGGACACTGTCCTCGTCCATTCACAATGCTCAGCGCTCACACAAGAAGTTCATGCCATTGTTGTCAATGTTGACTATCGCATCGCCCCAGAGAATAGGCTGCCGGTTCAATATGAGGACGCAATGGATGCGGTTCTCTGGGTTAGAGCACAAGCTTTGGATACAAATGGTGAGCAATGGATTAGAGAATACGGAGATATTTCGAGGTGTTATCTACATGGAAGTAGCAATGGTGGTAACATGGTATTTTTCACTGCGTTAGAAGCAACGAGGATGGAGTTGGAGCCGTTGAGAATTGCTGGGAATATAATGAACCAACCCTTGTTTGGCGGGATGGAAAGGACTAACTCAGAGATGCAAAGCATTGATGACCCGTCGTTCCCCTTGTGTGTACAAGATATGTTCTGGGAGCTCTCTTTGCCAGAAGGTGTAGATAGGGACATTTGGTATTGTAATCCAATGGTGGAGGGTCCTTACACAAGCGCCATTAGCAAGCTTGGTAGGTGCCTTGTGATTGGGTTCTGCGGGGACGCCCTCATCGATCGGCACCAGGAGTTTGTAACCATGTTGGTGAAGCATCAAGTCCAGATCGAAGCACAGTTTAGCAACATTGGTTTCCATGCCATCGAGCTTATAGACAGGGATACTGCAAATGAACTTGTGGAAATAGCTAAAGGCTTCATAAACAAAGCATGAGCTCAATTGTTACTAATGTAAATTTGTTCTTAATTAGCTAGTGATGTTAAATGCTTGACTTGTTTTTTAGTTGATAAATTAGAGAAAACGTATGAATGTGTGATCTGATAATCATGTATACATTTTATGCAAAGGTTAAAAAAATTATTATTATTTTAAGTTTATTTCTTCCAAATGGTGAAAGAAAGAATCTCCTCTAATTAATTTAGTGGCTGTTCAAATGTTCATCCATATATATGTTTTAACTTTTAATTAGTTGAGTGATCTAAATAGGTCACATTATACTAAATTTCATGTGAAATATAAATTTAACTTAACAATGGATAAAAGTAATGGAGATTGGAGAGATGATTAGGAAACTTTGCGAATTTTTTATTTTGCAATAAGGGATAAATTATTTAATTTAATTTAGATTGATGTGGGCAAAACTTTTTTAGAAACGTGTTTGTAATATTATTTGCACAATTTTTGTAGTTATATGGCTTCAAAAGGCATCCTTGTTAATTTGAATATGGGAAATAAATTGGATGGGAACGATTATGAAATCTGGCGTCATAAATTCCAAGATGTCCTAAATCAACACGATCAAGGTCTTGAAGATCGCTAACCCATTAATTAGCTGACCCTAGTTAAGGTAATATCGAACAACATCATCATGATTTTATTGGGTCCAAATCTTCTGTCTCACTTTTCCTACTCGATTCTACTCTATACTCCACCAATAAAAATTTGTCACATGTTCACCTAATTAATTAAATACTACCATTATTGATCAATGGTTGTATTTAATTAATTAGGTGAACATGTAGCAAATTTTTATTGGTGGAGTATAGAGTAGAGTAGAAAGAGTGGAACAGAAAATTTGAACTCGATTTTATTGCCTTCGAGAGTTGGCTTTAGAAAAATCAAAGCACACACTTACAATATTCCCTCCATCCTAATTTGTTTATTCTCTCAACTTTTTAAGGAAATATCATTTATTGTCTTATCTCTTGTATAAAAATATATAAGTTTCCAAAATTACTCTTAAATAAATTTATCAAAAATGGTTTTGGAAATAAAATAGAGCTATAATAGAAACATTAGTAAATTAATGGTTTTTAATTTTAGAAATAAGACTATTTTGAGACATTCCAAAATGGAGTAAAGGACAAACAAATTAAGACGAAAATAGTATTATGCAATACATGCACAATGTTGTGATTGGTGAGCTAGAGGAGTATCAAATACCTTGAGATGTGTAAAGCACTTAAGATGAGGTATGGTGGGACTTCAGCCTTTAGTTATGATGAGAAGTGAAATCTAGCCAAACTACAAGTAGATAATTTGTAATAATTTTTTTATATATTAAATTTTAAACTTTGGTCATTTTTAAATATAAAAAGTATGACTAGTAAGTTGCAATTGGTAGAGGATAAGAGGATTAAATCAATTGAACCACTTTTTTTTTTAATGGAGTTGGATGGAGACCAAATATTAAGAAGAATACAATAAACCCATCTTTTACTAAATCAGGCTAAGTAAAGACATTAGGATTTAGATTGAAGCATTAAGTTAGACAGGTAATAGGCAAATAATTTGTTAATTTCAGTTAGATCAATGAAAGAAATCCAACAAAGAAACAAGAAATCGTAAACTGAACGAGAGAGAGAGATGAAAGACTCGGTCTTACAAGTGAATTTAAACCGATTTCAAAAGTCTTGGCTAAGAACGGAGGGATATGTAGTGGGAAGGTCCGGTGAGTCGTATGTTTCTCTCTCCTCCTACCATTGGGTTCATGATGGGATTAAATTTGGTATTTTGAAGTCCATTTGCATCTCATGTGACTATTTCATTAGTATAATAATAGAAGACTAGAAGAGTTATTAATGATTTGACTCTTACCTAAAATTTGGAAAGTAAATTAACTAAAATAAAAGTTCAAGGTGCGTCATAGTTACTATTCTAAAGTTTAAAGGACATAAGATACTATTCTAAAGTTTAAAGGACATAAGAGCATTCTTCTCCTAAATAGTTGAAATAACACAATACATGGAAGGCAAGCACAAAAATCAAAATATGCATTTGTATCATAGGATTTTGAATCAACGCATTTAAACATTAAAAAAATGCTACTAAAATTTAACAACAATTTATAATTTGAGTTTTAAGGATTTTACTAAAAAAAAACTATTAGAATTTGACATGACATTTAACATATAATTATTTTTCAATTTGCATGTTAATAAAGCTTAAATCCATCCAAAAAAATTCCATAAATGAACAAAAAAAAGGTCATTTGATTTATTAGTATTAACATAAAAAGGAAAAGTTAGTTATTGATTTTTTTTTTTATTGTTTAAAATATCATTTCTATAAAAAAAATACAAAATATTTTAAACTAGTTTTTTTTTTTTAATTAAAAAAATTCTAAGTGCATATTAGAAAATTTTAAATTTTATTATAATATAAATCTATTATATCTGAAAAATCCCACAAAAATAAAAATTCAAATATCAAGTCAAAAGTTCAAACACATCCAAATCTTTTAACCTACCTATTATGCTATTAAACGGTTACTAAATGAGTTATTTTAGAGAAACGAAAAAAAAAAATTCCAAACACATTCAAATCTTTCAACCCACCTATTACGCCATTAAACGGTTACCAAATTAGTTTCTCTAGTTACACAACAAATGTTCAAACATATCCAAATCTTTCAACATACCAATTATATGTCATTAAACGGTTACTAACTGAGTTGTTCTAAAAACACAACAAAATTTCACAATATCTTCATAACGAGTAAGGTGTTAACCTAAAATGAGTTAAAGTAAATTAATGAAATATAAAATAATAAATTATATCAAGACCCATCACAACTCAAAAACAAGGATATTGTAAAACTGGTGTAACATTATACTGTGTCCTTGGACTTTCTCTTGTTAAATTTAAAACTAACTCCTTGGACTTTATCTTGATAAATTTAAAACTAACCGAATCGCTTTTATTTGTCCCCTCGAATGTTCTCCTAAACCCTTGCTCCTTCCTTTAAAATTAGGCACTTATCCAAAAGTTTCCCTAAACTAACTGAAAATTTTACTCCATCTGTTAGTAATTTTCCAAATTTGAAATAAATTTTTTTACAAATCTTGGACGTTTGAAACCACAACACTATAGGATTTGTTTTTTTTTCTTGTTCCACCCTTAAATAAGACTCACATTATTCTGTACAGCATTAGAAAATTTCAAACCTCAAAGAGTCAAAATACCCTTTTTTTCGTTGCAAACCCGGATTTTCTCGTGTTTCTGTAGTATATATTCAACTTCCCCCACCATTATCTTTTCTTAACAATAAAAAATTCAACACCAAAATTTTCATGCACTTGAAACATTTATTATTCAACGTACAAAACCCTGAACTGTTCTACATCATTTGCCAGAAATAAATATTAAAAAAAAAAAAAAACTAATAACATCTTTCATTCATAGATTATGTTGACAGATCATTTGGATATAGACCCATATGACCACTTCGGAATTGGTCGCAACCCTGATGGCACCATCACTCGATATTTGAACTTCCCCAGGATCAAGGCAAGCCCTGTGGCCTCTCATGGTGAGCCCGTGGTTTCCAAAGATCTCACTCTCAATCCCAAAAACAAAACCCGAGTTCGAATCTTCATACCAACGTCCAAACTGTGTTGTTCAAAGGATGATGATACAAGGATTCCCATCATAATTTTCTTCGCGGGTAATGGATGGACCTTATCCAACTGGGACTCTACCCTTGTCCATTCACAATGCTCGATGCTCACAGACCAAGTTCATGCCATTGTTGTCAATGTTGAATATCGCCTTGCCCCAGAGAATAGGCTGCCGGTTCAATATGAGGACGCAATGAATGCGGTTCTCTGGGTTAGAGAACAAGCTTTGGATCCAAATGGTGAGCTATGGATTAGAGAAAACGGAGATATTTCGAGGTGTTATCTGCATGGATGTAGCAATGGTGGCAACATGGTATTTTTCACTGCATTAGAAGCAACGAGAACGGAGTTGGAGCCGTTGAGGATTGCTGGGAATATAATGAACCAACCCTTATTTGGTGGGATCGAAAGGACTAACTCAGAGACACAAAGCCTTGAGGACCCTGTGTTGCCCTTGTGTGTACAAGATATGTTCTGGGAGCTAGCGCTGCCAGAAGGTGAAGATAGGGACATTTGGTGTTGTAATCCATTGGTGGATGGTCCACATACAAGCGCCATTAGCAAGCTTGGTAGGTGCCTTGTGCTTGGGTTCACTGGGGACCCCATCATGGATCGGCTACAGGAGTTTGTAGCTATGTTGGTGACTCATCGTGTCCCGATCGAAGCGAAGTTTGACCATACCGGGTTCCATGGCATCGACATGATAGATCCAACGAGGGCAAATGCTCTTGTGGAAATGACTAAAGAATTCATAAACAAACCGTGAGCTCAATTGTTACTAAAGTAAATTTGTTCTTAATTAGCCAGTGATTTTAAGTGTTCTACTTGTTTTTTAGTTTCTTATAAAAAAAAAATTGAAAACAAAAAAAAAAAAAAAAAAAAAAACTTGTATTTTAGTTGATGAAAGAGAGAAAATGTATGAATGTGTGTTTCATTTTATGCAAAGGTAAAAAATATATATTTCAAGTTTATTTCTTCCAAATGGTGTAAGAATCTCCTCCAATTAATTTATTGGCTGTTCAGATGTTCATCCATATATATATTTTAATTAGTCGAATAAGTCACATTATCCGTAATTTCCTGTTAAATATGGATAATAGTAATAGAGATATGATTAGGAGGAAACTTTGCAATTTTTTATTTTGCAATATATATATATACACACTAGCTTCATCGTACGCGCTTCGCAAAAAAAAAAAAAAAAAAAAAACTTGTTTTTTATATAAATTTTTAGACAAAGTTTAATTATAAAATTAGTTGTAGCCTAACTATAACCTTACTCAATATCTTTTTATTATTTAACAAAAAAAAATCTTTATATTGAAGGTAAATTTTGACAAATTTACCATTAGATTATACTTTCTTCTTATATCCTTCATACTTGCAAAATTTTTAAAAAATTAAATATCAATAGTTATGTCATCAATAAATTGTTTAAATTACAAGTTTTTATAGTTTAAAATTATGCACAAAATATAAACTTATAAATCATATAATAAATAATATCCGATTGACATAAAATTTGACATGTGTATTAAGAGCATAAAGAACATGCAATGATCAATAGTTAGATTTTCAAAATATTTAATAATGTTAATTTTATTGAGTAAGGTTATAGTCTTAAGTTACAACCAATTTTGTAATTAAACTTTGTCCTAATTTTTATTTTGAAAAGCTAATTTATAAGTGAATAAAGTAATTTGAAAATCAATAGGAATGTGACCCTAGGGCACGTTTGGTATACTATAATAGACATTATAATGTAATAGATACTCCTATGACATAACTATTCAATTGTTTGGTTATATTTTTATTACAATGAATAATTATTCATTATGAATAGTCATGAGGCCAAAGAACTTGTGACCCCGACCCACTTCACGTTAGGGCCCAAGGCCCGAGCCGAGGACATACAAAGAAAGTCCAAATGGCCTAGAGATATTGCCGAGGACGATTCTGTCCTCGGCATCCCAAAGCGCTCCCGAAAGAAAGGGCAAGTATGGTATAGAAACAATTTAAGGAAAAGCTGAACACCTCCGCATTGATGGAGAAAAGACCCCTGAACAATATGGCGACAAAGGACAAAGGAAAGACTGTCATTACTGCAATTAAATACTCTGCGCCTAACAGAGCAATGCTTTTCAGCTTTTACAACCACTCCCAACCACTTTGGGTATGGGCTGATGGGACAAGTATCACCCTGGAAAATTGAACCTACATGTGGAAGTTGGAGGAAGGGTAAAGGCTGGTATAAAAATGAAAGAGAAGCAATTCAGAAAAGGGGGGGGGGACATATTGTCTCCCAAGCCATTGAATCCTAAAAAATGGAGAATAATAAGAATATAAAGCTCCTTGGACGAGGTCTAAGGACCGGAGCTGCTCAGGCCATGCCGGGGGAAAAGTTTTATTAGATACGCTAAGTTCACCTTCGTACGATTACTTGAACACCATGGTCAACCACTGTCCGGTGACCAAGGCCTAGCCTTTCAGCCAACGCTCTACAAATTTTATTGTTTGGGCCTTAAACGTGCGAACCCAATGCCGCTTTGGGTTGTTACAAATTGAGTCCTTACAATTGGCGCCGTCTATGGGAAGGCTTGTGCATTGGCACAAGCGGTGGTAGGATCAAGCCCCTGTCAAACAAGGGTCCGCGAAAGCCCCTCCATCATTTCCAAAGAACCCGCTATTGTTGCTCTAATATAAAGTCCCACTAGGGGCTACGCTTCAAAGTGCCCGTGGCATGGGCAGTTCTAGGGGCTTCCAACATTAAGTCAACACCCCACACCTTGGCCGAGGGGCTAGTCCTCGATACTTAAAGAAAATCTAAGTTTTGGACAGAACCAAGGTATTGCATGGTCCTCAGATTCAAACCTATGGGGAAACCAACTACTTAAAGAAAATCTAAGTTTTGGACAGAACCAAGGTATTGCATGGTCCTCGGACTCAAACCTATGGGGAAACCAACTACTTAAAGAAAATCTGAGTTTTGGACAGAACCAAGGTATTGCATGGTCCTTGGACTCAAACCTATGGGAAAACCAACTACTTAAAGAAAATCGGAGTTTTGGACAGAACTAAGGTATTGCATGGTTCTCGGACTCAAACCTATGGGGAAACCAACTACTTAAAGAAAATCTGAGTTTTGAACAGAATCAAGGTATTGCATGGTCCTCGGACTCAAACCTATGGGGAAACCAACTACTTAAAGAAAATCTGAGTTTTGGACAGAACCAAGGTATTGCATGGTCCTCCGGACTCAAACTTATGGGAAAACCAACTACTTAAAGAAAATCGGAGTTTTGGACAGAATCAAGGTATTGCGTGGTCCTCAAGGTATTGCATGGTCCTCAAGGTATTGCATGGTCTTCGGACTCAGACCTATGGGGAGATTAGTCATTGGAAAATGGATTAAGTCCTAGATAGAATGGAAATCCCGCCTTGTCCTCGGATCCCCAGCTCTAAGGAAACTAATGCAAACGAGTGTTTAGGCCCGGTACAGTCATACCTTGGTCCTCGGACCGGATGTCAAAAATAGTTACGGCTATAAATGTTGTCAGGAACGTGGCAAAGCACCCTAGTACTCGGCGACCCTCTCGGATAGTTCGTTTTGGGTTACCCATCCTCGGATGATCACCTCATATGCAATACAGAGCATTCAACTGTTATCTCGGTTAGTCTTATATGTATAACCTTCTTCAAGTCGGCATTATTGTGTCCATTAGTCTCAATAAGTCCAAAATAATAGCTTTTTGTTAACAAGGGTTTCAGCCCTAGTATCGTTCAAAAAAAAAAAAAAAAAACGGCACATCCATTCACAAAATAACTATTGCAAAAAAGAAAGAATACGTAGAATAAAATAAAGTCATTTTTTATTAAGGCAAAGAAATAGTACAACAGACAATGAGGGGTTTAAGCAAGCCTATATCAAAAGTCAACTACAGAAGCAAAAAGAAAAGCAAAAAGGAAAAAGATACAAAGGAACGATAAATCTTTCAAAATTTTGCTCTAGTAGCGACTAAGCATGTCGGGATGGCCCCATTGATGGAAGGGGAGAAGAAGCAGAAGAAGAAGCGAAAGCACCAGGATGTCCCCAATGATGGAAGAGAAGAAGAAGCGGAGGCAAAAGGGGGCACCAGCGAAGGAAGAGAGGAGGAAGCGGGGATGCCTAGTCCTCGTACCAACTCTGACTCCCATCAGGCAAGTGCCATATTAGCAGCACTCGAGAGAGAGCGGATGGTACCGACGATGAGAAACCCTAGTCTTTGTCACACCAAAAATCTGATGCGACCAACACATGCTTCGGATTTTGGCTAAAGGAGGAAGAAGCTTCTTTTCCGCCTTATCAAGGGGGAGAAATGTCTTGAGTCTCTGTCTCCCTTGCCCGGATCGGGCCACCTTGAGTTTCGGGGAAACCCAATGCTTCCGGAGAGTGTGTGGTCTCTTTGCCCTCATCCCAGACTTTACCATATCACACCCTAGGGCTTAGTCATACTAGTAACAGGGGCTATGGGCACAACTGCAAAGTTAGGGATTTGGAAGGCTTAAAGGGTTTGAAATAAAGAAAATGACCTCCCACCGCACTTCTTATATGGGGGGCAAGCCTGGTGGCATTTACTCTGTACAAATCTCTAAGAAAAGCTACAAACGAGATAAGTTCCACCCAACTCCCAATGCCACCTTCAACCGTTGGTTTGCGTCGCCTCGTAAAGGGAACTTATTAAAGATGCGCCTCGTGCACCGAAACGGCAAGAACGCGACGTGAGTAAAGTTAAGGGAATGTCTCATAACCAGGAGCATGTCCCAAGAAAATGAAGGGGCAACGGCATTGATGAAGGACGAGGCTTGGCAAGCCGTGACATAGGCCCGACATCACCAAAACCTTCCTCTCCGTCCGAGGGGCCGGACAGCAGGATTTTGAGGGGCTATTGTGGGGCCGGAGAACTTGTGATCCCGACCCACTTCACGTTAGGGCTCAAGGCCCAAACCGAGGAGGGACATTGCCGAGGACATACAAAGAAAGTCCAAATGGCCTAGAGATATAGCCGAGGACGATTCTGTCCTCGGCATCCCAAAGCGCTCCTAAAAGAAAGGGCAAGTATGGTATAGGAACAGTTTAAGGAAAAGCTAAACACCTCCGCATTGATGGAGAAAAGACCCCTGAACAATATGGCGACAAATGACAAAGGAAAGACTACCATTACTGCAATTAAATACTTTGCGCCTAACAGAGCAATGCTTTTCAATTTTTACAACTACCCCCAACCACTTTGGGTATGGGCTGATGGGACAAGTATCAACCCCGAAAAGGTAAACCTACATGTGGACGTTGGAGGAAGGGTAAAGACTGGTATAAAAAGGAAAGAGAAGCAATTCAGAAAAGGGGGGGAGGGGGACATATCGTCTCCCAAGCTATTGAATCCTAAAAAAGGGAGAATAATAAGAACATGAAGCTCCTTGGACGAGGTCTAAGGACCGGAGCTACTCAGGCCGTGCCGGGGGAAAAGTTTTATTAGATACGCTAAGTTCACCCTCGTGCGATTACCATGAACACCATGGCCAACCACTGTCCGGTGACTAAGGCCTAGCCTTTCAGCCCACGCTCTACAAATTTTATTGTTTGGGCCTTAAACGTGTGAACCCAATGCTAGTTTGGGATCGGTTACAAATTGAGTCCTTACAATAGCTATTCTTCAAAATAAGGAATTACTATTCCTTATCAAAAGTATTGAATATTTATTCATTCACCTTATGTAATAACTATTTTTAAAAATTTCCTAAAAAGCCATTAGTTACCATATCTTCAAAATAAAATAAAATAAATTTTCTTTATTGTTAATTATTAGCTCTATTTTGAAAACCCTAAAATACACTTATTTTAGGAAATTTTACTTAAAAATGATTTAATTACACTTTCTTTTTATATTCTACTAAATTGTGGATGCATATTCAAAATTCTATTCCTAAATGGTCACCAAACTACTATTCTCATATAATAATCATTACAGTGTACCAAACGTGCCCCTATTTTTTAGGCAATATTTCAGTATGAGTTAGAGTTATATTTTTACCAATTTTCCTTTAGTTTTGTCTCTACATAAATATAAGGGTGTAGGGGCTTTTTTGAATAAAAAAAATGAGGAACTCAAATAGGGGAAGCCCTTTAAATAGTAGTATATATAAAGCTAAGAAAAAAAAAATCCAAATAGTCGTTAATTAGACAATTTTGTACCATGTTTCTCTAATTTCTTCTTAATTTTGATGTCAAATGAATTATTCAACGCAAAATATAATGAGGAATTTTTTTTTTTTTTTTTTTTTTTTTAGTTTTTATGCATGAATTTACACTATTGTGAGAACGAGAGATCCAACAAGTTAAAACTTAAAGAGAATATAAATTTTTTAAATCTTGGGGCCAAGTGACCTTCATTCATAATGCTTAGTGTGGAAACCGAGATGAATACTTTATCATCACAATTATTAAATATTTCCGTGTGTAAACACGAGTTACATACTAATATATATTTAAAGTTAAAGTTTAGAGAAAATTCAATTAGATTTCAATTATGGACTAATTTTGTGTCATGTGTCCATTTAAGTTTTTGAATCTTTATGCTAAGTGAGTTAATGAATATAAAATACTAAGAGTTCAATATATTAATGAACTATAAAATAAAAATAAAAAACCAATCATATATCTATTCAAGAAAAATCACCACACAACAAAGGTTACCACATGTTCTATGTTATTAAAAATTAGAAGAAAAAAAAAAGAGCATAAGTAGTATTAAAATTAGGCAAGAATTTTAACGTGCAACTTATTACAATTACTTTTTTCTAATGATTTGACAAATTATATATATTTTTATGATAAAAAAACCATGTTTATTAATTTTTAAATGCATCTATGTGCATGCATGAGTTACAAGCTAGTAAGGGATAAATTATTTAATTTAATTTAGATTGATGTTGCAAATCTTTTTTAGAACATGTGTATAATGTTACTTACACAATTTTTGTAGTTATATCTTATATGGCTTCAAAAGGCATCCTTTGTTAATTTGAATATGGGAAATAAATTGGATGGGAATGATTATGAAATATAGCATCATTAGATCCAAGATGTCCTAAATGAACACGATCGAGGTCTTGAAGACACTAACCCATTAATTAGCTGACCCTAATCAAGGCGATATCGATCGAACAACTTCATCATGATTTTATTGCCTTCGAGAGTTGGCTTAAGAAAAATCAGTGCACACACTTTACAATATTATGCAATACATGCACAATGATGTGATTGGTGAGACGTTGGAGGAGTATCAAATACCTCTAGAGATGTGGAAAGCACTTAAAGATGAGGTATGGTGGGACTTCAGCCATTAGACCATGCAGGTTGGCCATTAGATCTACAAGATGCTCTCTAAGCATACCAAGAAGCAAAATATAGGAGTGAAAAAGGTACTCTCTAACTTAATTAGTTTCCCATTGTGTTTTTGCAACCATTCAAGTTATGGTTGCTCATTCTTCTCCTATATACATACAACAATCAAGCATGTAGCATGGGACTAGGTCAAATTTGTGAAATGCCATTGGATACCAATTAGGATAACTAATAACATAATTATTAATTTCAATGGACAGGTCTATTAATAAAAGTGAACATATATAGCTAGTAATAAGACATGATCTCCATGTTTTAATTACATTCTTAATAAGAAAATAGCCCAAAATTGAGGATGAAAAAAAGAACTAATAAATTGAAATCCAAATATTTATATATATATATATATATATATATATACACATATATTTATACAAGATAAAAATTCTACTCTAACCTAATCTAAGTGTATATGTGTGTGAATCTCCCTCCTAGAGACTTGAATCTTAGTCCTTCCTCTCACAATTTACAAGCACTTAATATTTATAGAGTGACCATCACGTCAAGGGTGCTCAGTGATCCAAATATTTATCTTAACACACATCTTTAATAAGTAATAATTAGTTCCAAGATCCAACAAACTGCCAAAAGATCTATTGATAAAAGTGAACTTTGAAAAATGATGAAGGGAGCATGCATCCACTGCTTCTTCTTCGATAACCTCAATACTCCTCAACTCTTTCCTCTTCACGTTGTATACAAACAACTTGTGGCAAAACTGTATCATGATTTCAACTGAATAAGAGTGCACACTATGGTATATTGCAAGAGGTAAGAACTTATCATGAACGAAACTCTTCAAACTTGTTGGCTTGCAGGTCATCGATGAAAGGCGTAATGTATATTGCTTGATCCAAATAGGTTTAAGTTTATCCCAACCCTTAAGATCCAAAAATCAAATCTATCCTTGGAACTTGGACTAGCATAACAAAGAAATCCATTGAAAGCTAATAACTTGCAATTGAAGAATATTGTCATGTTGCACAAGCTGGGTTTAGACGGCAACTCAATTCTTTTCCCAAGCTTCTCACTTGATATGTCTATCGTTGATACATATGCCATCAGATCTGTTTCAGTTTTTGAAATCCAATTCAGAGCCCCATTACACACAACTCTATCAAAGTCTACTGTGGGATAAGTTGGAAAGTTTACTAGGAAAGAAAAGCTCAATTCCCTCCAAGTAGGAGCTTCATTTACTTCATCATCATTACTATCCAGAACATATATATAGCACTTCACAATATAATTACGCAAACAAAAGCAAACGACCTTGTACTTTTGGATGGAAACATCATGTACCAATGAATAGTAGTTTCTTGAACTCGTTAGTGGCACAAGAGGGATGGTGGTCATCTGGTCATTGCTATTATTATAGACGTGGAGATTGCTATAATTTGTAGATTTGTGAAGTATCAGCCCATTATAGGCATCTTCAATTCGAAAAAATGTGCACCAGGAATTTTCTAATACTTTACCTGTCCAATTGCCATTGTTGACATTCAAAACTAAATATTGAAGCCGATGAAATTTTCTAATGATGAATACTTGCTTAAATTTGTGGACGAAAGTTTGGATCATGAATCATTCTAAACCAACTTTTGCAAACCCTCTCACATTGGATAAGGCTTTCTGCTGGCAATCTTGCTAATATTTCCAAGATGACATCTTGACCCAAAGAGCAATTTTCATCTGCTATTTGAGAATGTGATTCATTTTCCATGATCAACTTTACTATTGAAGTTTTCACTGCAATTTAAATTTTTTTTTTTAAAAAGTATGAGTTACAAGTGCTAAATTACCGATTGTCCAAAAAACTTAAGCTATTAAGAAATTGTGAATTTAATCACTTAACCATAATATTCTAACACCCTCCTCACTTATGGATTTAAACTTTCCCTTAATAAGTGAAGGCCCAACAAGTGGGAATTTAACATTTTAAATGGGAAATAGAGTTAAGACAAGGATCGAACTCAAGATTTCCTGCTCTAATACCATGTTAAATTACTGATGGTTCCAAAAGTTTAAGTTATTAGGAAATTGTGAGTTTAATCACTTAAGCATAATTCTAATAACAAGGAACCAATTTTAATTATGTTGACTACCTTTCTTATAATACCCTTTTGCTATGTTTCCCACCAAATTTTATAAAATTTATTAACAAAAGAAATAAGAACTTTGATTAGTTAAAATGAAGGCAAAAAATAGGTTTTTATTCTTATTTTTTTAGGCATAATGGGGCAAGGGGGAGTGATAGAACCAGAAACATGATGCAATACAAATAATGACATTAGTCATGGGTTATCACTTAATACCTTAGAGTATTCCCATTGGATAATACAAACAAAAAACACTAAAACTCTATATAGGTGTTGCTATTGCATTCTTTACTTTTAAAGATTACTCTAGTGTTGTGTATCTTTGTGAAAACTAATATTTTATACTCTCTCCTTTGATTTGTCTAAGAAGAAGAAAATAATACTAAAAAAGTACGTGGGAGAAAAAGAAAATATATTATTTTAGTGTGATGATAAAATGACGAAGGGAGCATGCATCCACTGATTCTTCTTCGATAACCTCAATACTCCTCAACTCTTTGCTCTTCACGTTGTATACAAACAACTTGCGGCAAAACTGTATCATGATTTCAACTGAATAAGAGTGCACACTATGGTATATTGCAAGAGGAAAGAAATTATCATGAACGAAACTCTTCAAACCTGCTGGCTTGCAGATCATCGATGAAAGGCGTAACGTATATTGCTTGATCCAAATAGGTTTAAGTTTATCCCAACCCTTCAAGACCCAAAAATCAAACCTATCCTTGGAACTTGGATTAGCATAACAAAGAAATCCATCGAAAGCTAATAACTTGCAATTGAAGAATATTGTCATGTTGCACAAGCTGGGTTTCGATGGCAACTCAATTCTTTTCCCAAGCTTCTCACTTGATATGTCTAATGATGATACATATGCCATCAGATCTGTTTCAGTTTTTGAAATCCAATTCAAAGCTCCATTACACAGAACTCTGTCGAAGTCTATTGTGGGATGAGTTGGAAAGTTTACGAGGAAAGAAAAGCTCAATTCCCTCCAAGTAGGAGCTTCATTTACTTCTTCATCATTACTATCCAGAACATATATATAGCACTTCACAATATTATTACGCAAACAAAAGCAAACGACCTTGTACTTTTGGATGGAAACATCATGTACCAATGAATAATAGTTTCTTGAACTCGTCAGTGGCACAAGAGGGATGGTGGTCATCTTGTCATTGCTATTATTATAGACGTGGAGATTGCTATAATTTGTAGTTTTGTGAAGTATCAGCCCATTATAGGCATCTTCAATTCGGAAAAATGTGCACCAGGAATTTTCTAATACTTTACCTGTCCAATTGCCATTGTTGACATTCAAAACTAAATATTGAAGCCGATGAAATTTTCTAATGATGAATACTTGCTTAAATTTGTGTACGAAGTTTGGATCATGAATCATTCTAAACCAACTTTTGCAAACCCTCTCACATTGGATAAGGCTTTCTGCTGGCAATCTTGCTAATATTTCCAAGATGACATCTTGACCCAAAGAGCAATTTTCATCTGCTATGTGAGAATGTGATTCATTTTCCATGATCAACTTTACTATTGAAGTTTTCACTGCAATTTAAAATTTTAAAAAAAAAGTATGAGTTACAAGTGTTAAATTACCGATTGTCTCCAAAACTTAAGCTATTAAGAAATTGTGAGTTTAATCACTTAACCATAATTCTAACATCCCCTCACTTGTGAGCCTAAACTTCCCCTTAATAAGTGGAGGCCCAACAAATGGGAATTTAACATTTTAAATGGGAAATAAAGTGAAGACAAGGATCGAACTCAAAATCTCCTACTCTAATACCATGTTAAATTACCGATTGTTCCAAAACCTTAGAGCATTTCCATTGGATAATACAAACAAAAAAACACTAAAACTCTATATCAGTGTTGCTATTGCATTCTTTACTTTTAAAAATTACTGTAGTGTTGTGTATCTTTGTGAAAACTAATATTTTATACTCTCTCCTTTGATTTGTCTGAGAAGAAGAAAATAACAATAAAAAAGTACGTGGGAGAAAAAGAAAATATATTACTTTAGTGTGATGAATTTTAAAATAAAAAATGTGATGTTGGGTGTGTTTTTAAAGTGGCAATATATAAAATAAATAAAATGTGTTTTAATAGTACAAAATGCATATTTTTTTTAAGAAGCTAATAGAAATGCTCTAAGATAGATATGAACTAATCATTATGAACTTTCCATTTATAGGCTATAATGAACTCCATATTTTGATATAAAATTATATGAAAAATTAATTGAGATAACATAAATTTAAGAGGAGAATAACAAGTTTAACAAATTCGATAACCATTTTCTTTAGAATATGGAAAGTCTTTAGAACCCCACAAGAACAACTCCCAAAACAAAACATCTTCACACACATATACACTTAAATTACCCATATTTATAACTATACAACAACAAAAATTCTGTTTTGGTTGAAAATGACTAAGGAAGGGAGGTATCTAGCACATGAAAAATGATCTTAGTTTCATGAATAAGGGAGGAGGTTTTGAATCAAGATTCTCTTTCAAGAAGCTGGTAATGTCACTAAGCTACAAGACCCTTGGACATTCTTCGACACTTTTACTAAACGATAAATCATAAATGAAAATAAATTATACTCCATTAAAAAGTTAAAAAAATACATACCTGTTCTTCTTTTTTTTGTTTTCTTGATACAAGTCCATACTAGTGCTATTCTGTCTAGAAGGGAAACTATAGGGAAAGAGACGAACAATAGACTTGGCATCCTTGGCACCTCAATATGTTTAGAAGATCTTTTGATGGTTTTCTTTTTTGTTTTATGTGGTGATTTTTTACTTTCTAAACTTTTCTCATTTTAGAAAATTATATTTGCACTCATTGCCAAAAAAGGAAAAAGAAAAACACAGTGTTAGAATTAAAAAACACAGAGTGTCACACACTCTTGGGAAAATCTAGAGAGAAAGATTGTACGGCTGAGTTTAATTACAACACCCTTGCAAGTAGGGCGAAGGCTTTTGACCACAGCACATATACGTATGTCATTGAACAGGGTAGTTGTAAAAACGAGTATGGAATTGGTTGTGGTACTAGAAGTCCAGAATTACTCTATTTATCAAAAATTTCATGGGATTATAGAAATTATGTGAAAAAAAAAAAAAAAAAAAAAAGAGAGAGTTATAACTTATAAGTACTATCAAATTTACTGTAAAATAAATAAAAGATTTATGAGCTCATGTTATAATGAATGTAATTAGTGCCACATCAACAACATAATAATTTAAATAAATAAAAAAGAATAATAAAATAACTTAGTTATTAATTTGTCAAATGTTTAAAATTTTACACATGATTTGAAAGATTAATATAATAATAAAATTTGTAATATCCCTAATATAACTCTTTTTTCTTCGCAATATTAGGAGCCAAAACTATAGGTTGAAACTCAAAAAAAAAAAAAAAAAAAAAAAAAAAACATTTTTTTTTTATATTTTTGTGCTAATTGTCAAATCCTACAATTTCAGGAATTTCCTTATGAGATCCATAAAGAGCTCTCTTTAATCTTGACTCTAAAGTCTTATCCTTTTTAATATGGTGGTTCATAAATTATAACCCTTCGTGAATCAATAATGGTGAGGTATTATAGCATAAAAGAATATAATATTATTTTATTACATAATATAACATGACCTGAGTAATTTAGTGTTTATTATTTTATTTCTTATCTTTTTTCTCATATTATTTTCTATAATTTTCATATTATTCTCTCTCTCTCTCTCTCTCTCTCTCTCGATTTTTTATTCTTTCTTGCGACTCTACTTTATATTGATGGATCATTGTTGTGGGGCCCAATAATTTATGGGCCAGGCCCACTTGCTCATGGGGAGTCTAAAGGCCCAAGCCGAAGAAGGCTATGGCCCAAGTAAAGCACAAATTGGCCCGGAGATGTAGCCGAAGACAGTTCGATCCTCATCGGCACCCAAAGTTTCATTGATAAAGACGGTATGGGAACAAACTTAAAAGAAAATCTAAAATATCTAGGAAAAGCTGCCCTTACTACCCTTCCCGGATAAGACTCTGCACCCAACAGAACCAGATTCTTAGGCTTTATCAACCACCCCCAATGATTCCGGGATTAGACCGACGGGACAAATATCGATCCTGGAAAGGTTGACCCTACACGTGGACGAAGGACAACGAACGTGGGCTGGTATAAAAGAAAAGGTAAAATAATCAGAAGAAGGGGGGGCCAAAAGTAGAGCCTCCCATCTCACTTCCAAGAGAAAGACCCCAGGGATAAGAACACCTGAACTATGTCCGTACACCACCACAAAAAACCCACCGCCGGGTAACCGGGAAGACCTTAATGCTCCTCGGACCGAGTCCGAGGAGTCCAATCCCTTAGGTTACGAAGTTGTAGGGCTTGGATGTCCAGACTGAAACCCTTTCTTACCCGAGTTCCCTAAAATCTGGTCCGGATCAACGCCCCGTGATCAAAAGCTAGCCTTTTAAGCCCACTCTCTACAAATCATATTGTGAGGGATCTTTCATGTGCGAGCCCAACATCACTCTTGGGCCGTTAAATAATCGTGTCCCTACAATTGGCGCCGTCTCTGTGAGAAGGCTTGCGCATTGGCATAGGTGGCGTTTCAGTCAACTCTCTAGCAAGCAGAGATTCGCGGGTTTTCCCCGTCTCCGGTGACATGCGATTGTTGTTCCAACATAAACTTATGCCAGGGGCTACGTCTGCGGCGCGCCAACGGCACGGGCAGCTCTAGGGGCTTCCGACCTCAAGCCAACTCTCCCCGCCGTGGTCAAGGGGCTGACTTGCGAAAAAAGCAAACAAGTACTCAAAAAAGTTTTGGACAGAACCAAGGCCTTGCATGGTCCTCGGACTCAAGTCTATGGGGAAACCAAGTACACACAAGAAAAAACAAAAGTTTTGGACAGAACCAAGGCCTTGCATGGTCCTCGGACTCAAGCCTATGGGGAAACCAAGTACACAAAAGAAAAAATAAAAGTTTTGAAAAGAACCAAGGTCTTGCAACTCAAGCCTTGGGGAAACCAAGTACACAAAAGAAAAAACAAAAGTTTTGGACAGAATCAAGGCCTTGCATGGTCCTCGGACTCAAGCCTATGGGGAAACCAAGTACACACAAGAAAAAAAAAAAGTTTTGGACAGAACCAAAGCTTTGCATGGTCCTCGGACTCAAGCCTATGGGGAAACCAAGTACACAAAAGAAAAACAAAAGTTTTGGACAGAACCAAGGCCTTGCATGGTCCTCGGACTCAAGCCTATGGGGAAACCAAGTACACACAAGAAAAAACAAAAGTTTTGGACAGAACCAAGGCCTTGCATGGTCCTCGGACTCAAGCCTATGGGGAAACCAAGTACACACAAGAAAAAAAAAAAGTTTTGGACAGAACCAAGGCCTTGCATGGTCCTCGGACTCAAGCCTATGGGGAAACCAAGTACACAAAAGAAAAAAACAAAAGTTTTGGACAGAACCAAGGCCTTGCATGGTCCTCGGACTCAAGCCTATGGGGAAACCAAGTACACAAAAGAAAAAACAAAAGTTTTGGACAGAACCAAGGCCTTGCATGGTCCTCGGACTCAAGCCTATGGGGAAACCAAGTACACAAAAGAAAAACAAAAGTTTTGGACAGAACCAAGGCCTTGCATGGTCCTCGGACTCAAGCCTATGGGGAAACCAAGTACACAAAAGAAAAAAACAAAAGTTTTGGACAGAACCAAGGCCTTGTATGGTCCTCGGACTCAAGCCTATGGGGAAACCAAGTACACAAAAGAAAAAACAAAAGTTTTGGATAGAACCAAGGCCTTGCATGGTCCTCGGACTCAAGCCTATGGGGAAACCAAGTACACAAAAGAAAAAACAAAGTTTTGGACAAAACCAAGGCCTTGCATGGTTCTCTTCAAGCCTATGGGGAAACCAAGTACACACAAGAAAAAACAAAAGTTTTGGACAGAACCAAGGCCTTGCATGGTCCTCGGACTCAAGCCTATGAGGAAACCAAGTACACAAAAGAAAAAACAAAAGTTTTGGACAAAACCAAGGCCTTGCATGGTCCTCGGACTCAAGCCTATGGGCAAACCAAGTACACAAAAGAAAAAACAAAAGTTTTGGACAGAACCAAAACCTTGCATGGTCCTCGGACTCAAGCCTGTGGGGAAACCAAGTACGTGGATGGGGAAAGTCCTCGGCTCAAATACTGTAAAAGGTTAAGGCCAGTAAGGGTGTTAAGAAGATGGCGAAACGCCCCACTGTTCAATAGCCTAAGGAGGCTGTTCATTTTGCGGGTGACATGTCTTCGGAATGGTTACTTCCCACACCGCATCGAACACTTAATTCTCATCTCGGCTAGTTTTGAGGTAAGTATCGTTCCTCACAGGTCGGCATTGTTGTGCCAAACAACTCTATTAAAGTTATGGTTACACCTATTTCTTAGCAAGTATTTCAGCCCTAGTTGTCATTGATTCAAATGCTATATATATTTTTGTGCCGAACAGCACGTACAAATTAAGTAAAAATGCCTTTCTCTTTGATAAGGGGTTAAAGACCCAAATATTGTACTCTGAGGTCGGCAGTATTGTGCTCGGCCGATTTAACAAGCTCATCATAATATCCTTTCTGTTCTGCCTCATGAGAGTTTCAGCTCTAAGTATCATTTGTTCGATTCAGTATTATTGAGCAGGATTATTTTTATAAACACAGAGCAAGATCTTTTTATTAACTGGAACTTGGTCCTAGACGTCGGTCAAAGTTTAAAAATAAAAAGAATTTACAAGACCGTATGTCTATGCATTGCGTTATCATCTTAGAAACATAGAGATATAACATGCGAAGTAAAATGGTAGCAATTTTTATTAATATATAGATGTGTTACAATGTACAAAAAGGGGCTTAAACAAGCCCATACAAAAGGTGAATTGTCGAAAAAACGATAACATCAACAATACAGATAAGTAAACAATCAGGTGTCTTTTAAAATTCGTCTTCAAAGCCTCTCCAATCTCTGCCTTAATATCGCCCATACTGAGAGAAGAACCTTCTTTAGAAAAAGATGGAGGAGATGGAAGAAGAAGATGGAGGAGATGAATGAGGAAGATGGAGGAGATGAATGAAAAGAAGGAGGAGAAGAAGAGAGAAGAGATGAAAAGGAAGAAAAAGAAGCAAAAGAGGGAGAAGGAAAAGCACCAGGATGGATCTGGTGGTGGAAAGAAGAAGAAAGAGAGGCAAAGGGAGGCGCCGGTGAACGAAGAGAGGAAGAAGCAGGGGCACTTAGTCCTTGCCCCATCCCCGACTCCTAACACACTGGTGCCATGTTAGATATGCTCATGAGAGAGCGGGTGGTACGATAATGGGTGTCCTCGACTCGACCACGCCGAAAGTGAGACGTGACGAGTCCCCGCTTCGGATTTTGGCTGAAAGGAAGGTGAGACAAATCTTGAGTCTCCGCCATCCTTGCCCCGACCGAGCCATTTCGAGCTTTATTAGGACATGGTGTTTTTGGGAGTGGAATGGCTTCTTCGTTGCTTATTACTACGGTGAACGTATCTCGGGTTAAGGTATAACCAGAGAGTAAAAATAAACTCTGGAAGGAATCTGAGGGTTTCAAATTTCTGAGGGATTAAAGGGATTCGTGTATGGGGGAAATAACTCCTGTCTTCTCTCTTTATATAGGGGACGAAGAGGAGGGTACTTAATGTGTTCAAATCTCTAAGGAAATCTGCAAACAAGAATATGCCCATTCCACTCCCTCACACCATCGAGAACCATTGAATCTGAGATGTCTCGTGAAGAGAAATTATTAAAGACGCGCCTTGGATAACCAAACAGCATGAGCGCATCATGAACAAATTAAGAGGAACGTCTCGTAGACCGGTACATTTCCTGGGCAGGTGAAGAATCGCCAACGTCAGTCAAAGGCTGAATTAAATAAGCCATAATAAAGGCTCGGTATTATCAAAACCCCACTCTCCAACTAGGAGGTTGGACAACAGGGTTTTGAGGGGTTATTGTGGGGCCCAATAATTTATGGGTCAGGCCCACTTGCTCATGGGGAGTCTAAAGGCCCAAGCCGAAGAAGGCTATGGCCCAAGCTCAAAGGTATAAAGCACAAATTGGCCCGGAGATGCAGCCGAGGACAGTTCGATCCTCAGCGGACCCAAAGTTTCATTGATAAAGACGGTATGGGAACAAACTTAAAAGAAAATCTAAAATATCTAGGAAAAGCTGCCCTTACTACCCTTCCCGGATAAGACTCTGCACCCAACAGAACCGGATTCTTAGGCTTTATCAACCACCCCTAACGATTCCGGATTAGATTGACGGGACAAATATCAGCCCTGAAAGGTTGACCCTACACGTGGACGAAGGACAAATGAACGTAGGGGGAAAAGGTAAAATAATCCAAAAGTAGAGCCTCCCATCTCACTTCCAAGAGAAAGACCCCAGGGATGAGAACACCTGAACTATGTCCGTACACCACCACAAAAAACCCACCGCCGGGTAACCGGGGGAAGACCTTAATGCTCCTCGGACCGAGTCCGAGGAGTCCAATCCCTCGGGTTACGGTTGTAGGGCTTGGATGTCCAGACTGAAACCCTTTCTTACCTGAGTTCCCCTAAAATCTGGTCCGGATCAACTCCCCGTGATCAAAAGCCAGCCTTTTAAGCCCACTCTCTACAAATCATATTGTGAGGGATCTTTCATGTGCGAGCCCAACATCACTCTTGGGCTGTTAAATAATCGTGTCCCTACAATTGTGATTTTAAAACTTTATTTTGGGTCCATATTTTTTGTTTTTGTATTTTTTTAGTTCCCCATTACAAGTAGTATCTCTATTTCTCTTATAATTTCGGTTTGATTTTTGTTTGAGTTAATACTTGATTATTTTGGAAGTAAGAATATGAGTTTATATCAAAACACATTCTTGACTATGCTAATTACATATAGACATTCAATCCATTTTGGTTTGTTTCAGTCCACTACATCTATTTGGTCTAATTCGGTCTACTTTTGTCCACTTCGGTCATTTCAGTATACTTTGGTCAATTCGGAAAGATTTGGTCTATTCGGTCCCATTCCGTCCATTTGAATCACTTCGCTCAATTTTGGTCCATTTGGTCTTCTATTATGGGTCCACCTCTGTTCAAATCGGTCCATTCAATCCACTTTGATTTATTTGGTCCATTTGGTCTATTTCTAATCACTTTAATCCAATTTGGTGTACCTACTTAAGAATGGAAAAATGCAACTTTGGGTTGAGAGTACTATTAATTATTTGAGTAATATCAATTGTAATTATATAATAAGTTTTGGTTATCATGATAACCTCCTTAAGAGAATTAGAATTTGAATAATAACTTTGAAACTTAAAAATTTTAATTGTACTAAAGGTCTGTTTGGATAGAATTTATTTTGCTAAAACTGAAAACTGAAAACACTATAGTAAAATAATTTTTAAATGTGTGAATAGTGTCATAAGACCCATTTTTAATGAAAAAATTGTTGAAAAGTGAAATTTGTAGGTCTCATGAACAATTGCACGGATGCACTGTTCACGGGAGAATTGGTCAACAAATGTGGCTAAAAAAAAAAAATGCTAAAAACATGCTAGAGTTGAAAACATGGACATGGACGTGTATCCAAACGGATAATAAAAGAAACTGGGAAAATATAATGTATAATAACAATAGTTAGAAAAATGTGGATCATTTCAAAAAAGAATAATATCGATAAAAAACATTAAAAATATATATTATTAAATTATATATTTGTAAAAATAGAGTGATGGAAATTAGCTTTTGAAATTATTTAATTTTTAGGGAGAAGAAATTATTTAATTTTTATGGAGAAAAAATTATGTACAATAAAATTTAAAGAATAAATTATATATATTCAGTACAAGTTTCTTATGAGTTTTGATTATCATATTCAGTATAAATTTATTTAAACAAAAATCATACAAACATATGTGTGTGTGTGTGTGTGTGTGTGTATTGCTTGAAAGTAATGACTTTAAAACAAATGAGTAACTGCCTTAAAGATTAGATTATATTCATAACCTTCATGTTTAGAAAGACTTTCACTTAAATTTAGCCAAACCAAAATGATTTGAAATGCTACATTAATGTGGCTCAACAACTGTATAGCAATAATAAATATTATGCTTAAAATTTTAGATATTATGAATTTGAAATCTATGTATTTTTTAATAAATTTAGATTTAAAATAGGTGTTCTCAACCCAAACATGTTTTTTCCCTATATGTAACTCCACAAAAATGGACCAAAGTGGATCGAAATGAACTGAATTGAAACAAATGCAGCAAAGTGGACCGAATTAACAGAATAAGACTGAATGGGAACAAGTTGGAACGACATGGATTGAATAAGACCGAAGTAGGCAGAATAGGATCGAAGGGGACCGAATAAGAACAAATGGACTGATTAGGATTAAAGTAGACATAAGGACCGATAGGAACATATTGGACTAAGTTGGACCGAGGTAGACCGAATAGAACCAATGTGGACAGAATGAATCGAATAAGACCAAAGAGGACCAAATGGTCTGAATAGGACTAAAGTGGACTAAAATGGACTGAGGACCAATGTGGACCAAAGTGGTCCTAATAAAATTGAAGTGGACGGAAGAGGACATAGTGGACCGAATTGGACTTTTAAATATATATCATTTTTATTGCATTTTTTGGACTCATATTTCTAATTTTTAATGTCTATTTTGTTTGTATTTTTTTAATTCAAAACTAAAGAATTTAGCTCAAATATAATAAAATTTCATATTTTTCAACTCAAAAATTATGGAAAAAATAATAATTTTTGAGCTAAACTTGAAAAGACAACATATAAAAACAATCTTTAAAAAGAATCAATTTAAAGCTCAATCAATCCAAAATGAATCGAAGGAGACCGAAATTAACCAAGTGAACCAAATTGGACGGAATGAGATCAAAGTAGACCTAATTTGATCGAATAGAATTATTTTAAATTTTAGAAAGAACAAATTATTTTCAACAAATTTTAAAGAAAAAAAAATTATAAATTATATTATAAGTTACAAAATAATTAATTATTTATTTCTACACATCGCATGAGTCTCCAACTAGTTAAATTAATATGATGATCCTACAATTTATATAGTACTTCTCTGACTTTCGGGAAAACCTTGAAATACAAGTAATAATAATAAAGCACGCTAGCGTTTGAAACACCCTTGCAACTTGCAAGTAGTGAGTTCTGACTTCTGATTGGATGCATTAAAGTTTTTATTTTTATTTTTTTTTTTTTTGATAGAGTGAAAAATTTTAAAACCACTAATAAACCCAAGTGATAATGAATATGATTTGTCCCAATATCACATCAAATATATATATATATATATATATATATATAGTTGGTCTTGAGTTTAAAAGTTTACACTTCAATTTGTGATATTTCTAGTATTACTCTTTTTTTTTGGCTACTAATTGCCAAATCCTACAATTTCAGGAATTTTCTTATGAGATCCATAAAGAGCTCTCCTTAGTCTTGAGTCTTGACTCGAAAGCCTCGTCCTATTTAATATGGTGGTGCATAAATTATAACCCTTTGTGAATCTATCGTGGTGAGGTTCATTTGATATCAAAACTGCAATGTGTCAACAAGTACATCTGATGCCACAAATCAACAATTAGAATTACATTCTCATATTGTGGCTATCCATCAAAGAAAATAAAAGGGCTTAAATAAAAACTGAAAAAGTATACACTTAAGTCATGGCATCTTCTTGCCTATATATTAAGACCATCTGCAAATGTTTAAACCTCAGGAGATAACCACCTTGACGAGCGCAAAGATATGTGTCTGCTACATTAAGTTGTTAAATGTGTCAATTACAGAAGTTGGTATTGCTGTTGAGAAACTCAACCTGTGAACTCGGGGCCAGATCCTTTAGTGTAAATGGTGCTGTATGTCTAATTGTAACAGTGCCCCGTCTACTTCGAAAACAATTCTTTTGCCTGGACTCGTTGTCTAATCCAGTTAACATATTCTCTCCCCATAAACTGTCCATTAAATGAGAGACAATCATTCGTGCCAATTAATAAATAAGAACTCATCACTAAGTTACTCTCAAAAAAATTTCAACAGTTTTAAGCAACCAATATTGAAGGTGGTTCTGGTGATGTTACAAGACAATAATGAAGTGTAAGTGGTCACTACACTAACCTGTTTTTGCATCAAGCACCTTCAATACCAAGCTGCTTGAGGGAATCTGGACCAACAAGGAATACACGCCTTGAGGTTTGGTACCGGAAAACAACTACTCCTTTATATGCTGTCCTTGGTATACCATCCTGGAAAATAGAGTAAAAGCAAGAAGATAAGCATGGCATAAGCTTTTATGAAAAAGCAGTAGAAAAATCAGTTTCAAATAAAGATAATACAAGCACATTTGCAACAACACATAAAGCCAAAGAGGCCAGATTAAAATAATTCAGCTAGAATTCTGTCAATGTGCTAGTTTCCTAGTGCAAGTATTGGAGTGTGTGAGAGAGAGTAAGATCAACTCCAACTTTTCATTGTTTCCTTATGTCAAGGTGAAAACAAAAGCACCATTAGGTTCATTACCACACACTTGATTGAATGCTACATTCAAAATAGACCCAAAACATTACAAGTCAGACTGACAATAATAGCTAGGCAAAAAGGAATTATCCAACCACTCAATAATAAGAATGCCAAAGAGGATTTCAAAATCTTTTGAATACCAAGTTCATCACTTCCTCTGCACAATGATAACAGAAATTGTATGCAATTATTTAGCTTAAAAACTCTGCTGTTATTAATCAAAGCTCTAGCACTAACAAAGTCGATGGACAAAACAGGAATTATCCACCATATCATCCACTACATTCAAATAAAATGAACATTTTAGTCCCCATATGAGTTTAAATGAAAGGAAATGTATGCCATAACCATGAGGGATTACCTTCCACTCTTCAAAAATTCCAAACTGGTTTGCGATGCGTTCAAACTCTGGTTGGTCTTTGTACTGTATTCGTACATCACCATCTATATTATATGCCTTCAGAACAACATCTGTTCCGCGGACAGGTTTAGCCTTTTTCACCATGTTACCAAAGTGCTTTGTGAACTTCTCCTAAGAAGATTAGAGGATATTTTATATAACCATAAATGTAACAAAGGCTGCAGTTACTTCAAAAAGAACTAAGATATATTTTACCTCCATCAAGTAGCTCAAATCCATGGACTTCCAGTCAACCTTTTGGAAAGAAAAGGAAGAATCTTTAAAATTTAAAATGTAAAAGAAACGAGTACTAAATCAAACAAGACAGAATAATCAGAGAGAAATTGGTGCTAACCTGGACATCATTAAGCTTAATTGGCTCAAGGTATTGTTTAAAAAACTGCCCCATACTAGAACCCTACAAGAAATCACGTAAAGACTTCAAAAGAAATCCATAATAAATCCACATTGATAAAGACAGCTACATCCACATTTTTTCAATGGTTAAGTTATGCACTCAGAGGGTTTAAGACCCAAGACCCCAAGTCCTCACCCTAGACCTTGCTCTTACAAGGGAAGGAGGTGCCATTTGAACTAGAGCTCATTGGCATGGCTGCATGCACTCTAGGTTTACTTTAATCACTGAGTTAAGTCACTAATATTCCTCAGTGAAACAACAAAAATCAGCACAGCATTTAGCATCAAACTTTAAATGGTACTTCAAAATTCTGAAAATGGGTGATTTTCAAATAAAGATTCAAAAGAAGTAGACATCTAACAGTATATTATCCATTAAAAAAATTTGTTGACTGCATATAACCAGGTTGAATTGTCCAATGTAAACACACAAACATTTAATTCACTACGTTAATTTCCTGAATATTTGCTGTTGCAAGGAACAATTTTAACTGTCTAAGAAGATTTGGTGGCATCACTAATAAATTTCAAGTATTTGACTGCATGCACATATAATAATAGACATTCACTGACTAAATATCCAATACATGCTTGCATTATCAGCAAACCTCAGGTGGGGGATAATGAAAACCTAAAAACCAAATAATAATAATAATAAATAAATAAAAATAAAATAAAAACCTTAACACATAAATCAATACATACATGCTCACCAAAATTGTAGGTTCTGCACACTTCTGGACGAATAAATTGTCGACCTTTGTGATTCTCTTTTAACCTCAACCAGTCATCCCAGTAAGTAAGGTTTTGTTAAAGAAAATTTTAAACAGAGATGCATCAATATGTATGGATAGTTAGATCCAAGCACAAAAGTAAATTAAAACAAGGATATGCCTTAGGCCATTTTGGAGACAGCTCATCCCATATAGATCTAGTCAGCATCCACCCAAGTCCAGGAAAGAAATTTGAACGATAGAGTGCATCTGCAGAGCACATCAAATAGCAGATCAGGCAAACAAAAGTACCGGAAAGTTCTGTTTCAATAATTATCAAAATATTATTTAAACATTAGCAAATAAAATGTCTAATCAATGAATGATACTAGAAGGGGGATGAAAAGAACTTACAAGGATCATGCACAAACTGCTTTTGTCCATTGTCGTTCCATGAGGAAACAGCCATTATGGACCTAGCATGGTTCAAAATCAAAAACATGATAAAAATCAATTTTGGAAGTATAACTCAAATAAAATGATATCCATCATTTAAAAGTTTTGAGTTCTCCCAGAAGACAGTACTTATCCTTGTCGAGGAGTGCTGCTGCAGCCTCAAAGTAATCAAAAAAGTCGGGTGCAATTTCCATATCATCTATGCACAGAGATATTATTTTATCAGTATAAACTTGTTCCACAAACTCAAAGGAATATTATAAGAAGTGAAAGAAAAAAAATAAAGCAACAATGTTTCACCTTCAAGTATGATTACTCGGCTTAAGTTATGCTTATAGAACAATTCATCCAATGCCCATTTGTAATGACCTAAAAATAAGCAAGTACATAAGCAGTGAAGTTTATAGAAGTTATCAAAGAAGGAGCAAAATATCCTTACGAGCAATTTTATAGTATGCAACCATCTCTCCAGGCCTTTCAGTTTTTGGTGGTTCAGAATCCAAGTGCTGCAGTGAAATGAAGTCAGTGTTCAAGGTAATCTGGACAGCTCTCAAGTTAAGGCTATTCCTAAGGACATAAGTTGATGATTGAACATTAAAATCACTTTCTAATTAAAAGTATATGAGTATACCAACAAAATCAAATCTTTATATAACATGATAAACTTGTCTCATGTTCATTTAAAAGCACTGCCAAGGAAAATTTACTTTGAAGATATATGATACATACAGGACAGTTTTAAAACATCTACATGTTTGACAGTTGCAAGAAATCCCTACTATCCAGTGGTATTTGACCACGAAAAACAATTTCACAAAAGCACAACAGTTACCTGCATATATGTCAGCTGATCATAACTCAATGCCTTCCTTTTAACATCTGGATGTGACCCATCCTGAGAGAAAATAAAAGCCACCATGCTGGCGGTGAGTCTCTTCAAAATCACAGCTTAAGGAATAACATAGTTTTAAGGGCATCAAGCATGCCCATAACGCAAACCTTAATTTGTAAAACAAGCCTATAAATGTAAGTACCTGGGATACAAAGACAGGATACTTCAAAGCAACAGAACTTTGATATCTGGAAAATGGAGAATCATGCCAGAGGGTCAGCTGAAAATATGAAAAACTGAGTTAAAAGCACAAAACATAGAATGCAGTGAACATACTTTAAGACAGAATTAATTGTCCTCTCTAAATAATCTGCACGATTGCATGCCATAATCACAACTGCAGCCACCGGCACCTAATAAGTTTGGCAGACCAACTTGTCAGAAGGATTAGAAGCAAAGACCCGAAACAACAAACATGGTTAGAAAACATCATATTTCATCAGAACCTGTACTTTGTCAGTCAGTCTCTGTAGGCCCTTTCCTGAAAATTTAACAAGAGAGGATGCTAAGTGCCTTGTGTCAAACAGGAAATTTCATATGATATCAAAATGACATAAAAGAAAAGAGCCTGAATGCAACAGCAAAGAAATCTACTCAATAATTTGGAGATTCACAAATAAGGAAATCACCAAGTAACCAATTAATTTAAAAACAAAAAACTAAGGTCGATTGGCCGTAAAGAGAGCAGAAAAGGAAATAAATCTGCACAATCCATAGAAGACAAACATGAATAGAGAATTGCCAATGTCTTTCAAGGCTAAAGCATTCTTCTTCTTCTTCTTTTGATAAGTAAAATATTTTATTTGAAAGAGAAGCTAGTATGAATAAGCAAAGTGTTCATTGAACCACTCCTAAATCATTACAATATGAGATTCAAAAGATCTAAAAATTTAGAAAAGATGATGCAGAGACACTACCCAATGTAGTCAAAGATCTTAACATAGATTGCATAATGGGCGTTACATGCCATTAAATGTTCTATTGTTCCTCTCTTGCCAAATTGTCTACAAAACACATAATTGAACTGCTTTCCATATTTTCGAACTCTTGTGACGATGAAATCTTCCTCGCCAACATTCTAGCATCTATTGCACAGTTTTTGGCATAACCCAAGCTACCTTGAGTTTAGCAAATACAAATTACCAATATCCCAAGCCACTAAACAATGAAGTAAGAAGTGCTCAACTAACTCCGTACTATTCTTGCACTTAAAACACCAATCAAAAACCTCAAGACTTTGTTTTTGAAGATTGTCTGCCATCATAGTTTTATCCAAGTTATAAAAAATAATAATAATAAAAAATTTAAAAAAAAAAAAAAAAAAAAAAAAAAAAAAGAAGAAGCAACTTTCTAAGATACTGTCCTCCATTAAAAATTGTACTCTTGTAGATTCTCTAAGAAAATCATTGTACTAATGTCAAACCCCAAACTTTCTATCCTTAGTCAAGCTCTAGGATAATTGATCCTCTTGTTATTAGACGGAAAGTTTGAATACTACAAATCAAACAGATTCTCCACAGAATCTAATTCTTAATCCTGAAAGGACCGTGTGAATTAAGGATTCCAATGCCATGTACCTCAATTATCAACAAGATACATGGTGATTGAGAAATCTTATCCATTATTAATCTAAACAAGTTAAGAAAGAACTCTTTGAGAGAGCAATCCTTACACCAACGGTCAAAGCCAAGATGAACTCAGGAGCCATCTCCAACTATAAACCTAATAAGTTCAGAAAAAGTATTGCATACTCCTTTAATACTTTCCATAGACCCCTAACTACCACCTTTGTCCAACAGCCATGTTTCTCCATATTTGCAAAAATGAAATGTCACCAAAGATGTTCATTCTCGACTCCAAACCTCCGCAACCATTTCTTTAAAAGGGCTTGATAAAAGTACTCAATTTTCAAATCCCCAATCCTTCCCCCTCCATTGGTGAACATGCCTTACCCCCAATTCACTAGATGGAATTTAGAAACATTGCCCTTCCCTCCCCACTAAAAATCTCTCTTGAAGTTTTCTCAACCTTTTTAAATACAAATTGGTATGGTAAAGAATCACATGGAGTACGTAGGAAGGGAAGCTAGTTCTCCCTGAATGCCTTTGAGAACGTGAACCCAGATTCATCAAATGATGAAGACATTTTTTTGGGGGTTGGGGGGGTATGCATTGCCCTCTCTCAAGATTGGTCTTTGAAGCTCTTTTTATTTCAAATTAGCTATTTTCAAGTTTCCAGCCTTTTGCCAGCAATTAAAATTCACATATAAGTAGAAAATTTTTTCCAAAATGTAAACAACTAAACCATATTTTTAATTTGATTCGATATATTTGGGAAGGATTTACTTGTGTACATACATTTTTTTAAAGATTACACAACCTGAACATATATACATGCATGCTTTGAAAGCATATAGGGAATCACTTAATCAATATCCACAAATTTTCAAAATAGCAGTGATTATCAGATGTTATGCATGGGGAAGGAAATATTAAGAGATAAAATAGACTTAAAAACAAGAGTTATGTTTAAGTATTGATAAACACGCACTTTCAAGTTCTTCAACAAGGCCCTTCAGTTGTGCACACTCTTGCTCTCGGCGTTTCCTTTCTTCTGAAATAGAAGCAGTCTTAAAAGAATAAGTACCAATAAACTCTCTGTTAATTATTAACAACTTAGACAAAGAGAAACAGAGATAATGAAGCAATAAAAATAATCCTTGAGATCCTTGAGGAACTACATATATGAAATGTTTTCACTTTTTGACAGGGGAACAACAGCGGACAAAAAATAGCCACAGAATGACCATGCAATGCCCAAGGAAGATCAAGCAATTATGCAAAATTGACTACCACTACCATGGGATCACGTATGTGTTATGTCATATGCGAGAAATTTATCTCAAGTGTTAAAGTTAAATATGTGCCACAATCATAGTGACAATATGACCCAAATCAAAACATGGATTTCATTCGATGACCTAGACTGATTGCTCCATAAGGATTTTAACAAAATTTCCCCAATACAACAGCAACAACCCAGCCTTAGTCCTAATAATTTTGGAGTTGGCTATGGACCCTCAACAGACTAATCACAGTTAGCCACATGTATTGTTTTTCACCATTCTATCATATCCAAAGTCATACTCTCTATTACCTCCTTAATTAACATGTCACAGTTACAATTCCAAATTAATCAGAAACATTTAATGTAACTCATATCTAGATGATGGCCACATTCTTCAACCATTATGTGTATCTGCTGATCACTTAATTACCCAAAAACTTTAACACATTACAATCACTGAATCGTGACCAAACCAATGGCTCCCCAAACTTTCTCATAGTCTAACACATCTCTTGGAAGAGACCTTGTAAAACCAGTAACTGATGCGTGATGTTCCTAAAACAAACATCTATAGCAATATCAAAATTACAAGAAAAAGAGACAAAACCACACACCCACCTTCAAGTGTCACAATTCGCCCTTGTTGCATGCTTATTTGATCAATTAGTAATCGCATTTGAGTCGTACAATGATTCTCTTCTTCAACCTTTCAAAAAAAAAAAATCAATGTGCAACCCCATGATAAGTTTATTAATACCCATAAAATTCTCTTTTAACAAGCATCATGATTAGACATACCGCAGCAGCAAGGCGATCAGCATATTCTGTTTGTGTAGCAAACAGTCTCATCTATTCAAAAAAAAAACCCAAAAAAAAAAAAAAAAAAGAGGATTGAGAAAGCTAAAAGCTTTGTAACATAAATACCCACATTACAAAATTGTGAAATGAAAAGTCCTACTACTTTTTCAGAGAGTATTATTGAGTGATATTCATGGCTTTAGCAAAATTGGCACAAAACAACAACAACAAAAGGAAGCAACTTGAGCGTGAATTCTGAGGAATCGATAGTGGTACCTGGATGTAGATGAAGGCCACGGCTGCAACGACGAGAAGGAAGCGATAGTCACAGAAGACCATGTTCGCCATTTTTTTTTTTTTTACCTTCTTTGAGAAAAATTGAATTTTTTTTATCAAAAATTTTACTATGAATTTGGAAGAACTAGAAGCTAAGCTAAAGCTAAAGCTTCCTCTGCAAAACAAAATATTTAGTTTTGTTTTGTTTAGTTTTAGGAAATGGTTTAAGGTTCAGAATTTCATTTCTTTAGATCCGCGTGGGTTTACTCTCGACTTGGCTCTGAAGAGTCAGTCAATTCACTCTGTTTATTACTACATTTTTATTTTATTTTATTTTATTTTATTTTTTACAATCTAGAGTATCTAGACCACTTTGACTCCGTCAAGACTATTCTCCAATATCTACCACATACCTTTGGTGCGTTCCTTCTTCAAAAATATAAGTAAAAATATAAGTGTTTGAGAGTTGTGAGATAGTAACGGTCGGGATTCAAGTTTCATATATATACACTTAGATTAAGTTAGAGTTAGAGTAAAATTTCTATTTTGTATTAAAAAAAAAAAACTATTTTGCAATATGTAATCTTGTCTTATGCTCCAGGTTGGTCAAATATGTTGACAAGAGCTTTCAAACCCAAAATATCATAATTATCATAAAACCTTAGGTTTTGCACGTGTGATGAAACTTTTTTTGTTCTTTTAAATCGGATGTCATAATTTTTATTTTCTTTAAAAAAAAAAATTGGATAAGTTTGTTTTTGAAGATATGGATTAATAAGAAAGTGTCATATTTTGTAGACATTTTAAATAAAGTTAGAAATATATTTTTATCGGATTATTCTTGATTTTTTCCCTATTCAACTTAAGAGATATTTCTGAACTATATAAAAGTACAGTCCAAAGAGGGGAATCCTCTTATAAATAGTATAGATTACTACTTGCTAACATGGGCCACCTTCATCTTCTTACTTTCTTTCTTTCTTTTTTTTTAGGTTTTAATTTTTTTTATAAGAGAAATATAATTTGGCCCGTACACATTATTTTGGTCCCTAAAATTTATAAAGTAATAAAGTTTTATAAAATGAAAGTTATTGGACTTTAAAGTAAAACTAGAAATCGCATAAGTTTAAAAAATTAGCATTATTGGTCTCGTCATTAATTTTTTTTAGTTAAAAAGTTATGCATTAGTATATGACTCAATTCTATTTATTTGAGCAATTTGTAAATGCATCTATTTAAAAAAAATTATTTGTTTTAGCTAATATATATAGATATATAGATATATATATTTTGTAAACAAAAACTGAAAATTAAATGATATCAACTACTATCAAACAAGCACGTATTTAAAATTCTAGCATTCTTTTTAAGATTAGATTTTATGACCTTATTGACAATTAAATAATTTCAACTTGCACCATTTGAACCTTTTGCAGTAATATAGATATTAATAAATTAATGTTCAAGTAATTTTAAAGAAGTAAAATGAAGAAAGGCTCTAGTGCTCTCTCTAAGGAGGAACAAGAGGAGCTTTTGCGTAGCAAGAAAAAAGTTAAAGGCGTTAGTCATGCGGGATTCCAAAAAGGTTTGGAGTCACCGATGCATCTCCAAGGAACAATGGAGGTGTTTGGAGTAGAACCGAGTCTTTCAAAGACAAACTAGTCGGTGAAATTCCTGGTGCTTTCACGCAAGCTTTTAGCTTTGGAAATCTAATGGAAGACGATGTTGATTCTGATGAAGAGGTTGAAGGCTTGAGGGCGGGTTTGGTAGCAAAGAAGTTTTCCAAGGAGTTAAAACAAAAGATTCGCAGCCCTTGGTATAAAGCACTCATTGTTAAGGTATATGGAAGGTCTGTTGGCTTGAATTTTTTACAAAGTAGGTCATTATCTTTGTGGAGACCGGCCGGAAGATTGGACTGCGTTGATCTAAGCAATGGTTTCTTTCTTACAAGATTTTCCTTGAGAGAGGACTATGAAGCCACGCTGAAAAAGGGACCTTGGTTTATTGGAAAGCACTTTCTATCCATAAGACCGTGGGAACCAGATTTTTCTCCAAATGACGGCAAACGTGTCTTCGGTGGCGGTGTGGATAAGGTTGAATGAACTCCCAATAGAGTATTACCATGCGGAGGCTTTACTTCATATAGGTAAAGCGATTGGTAACGTGTTGAGGATTGACACTCATACGGCTTCCGAGTCAAGAGGTAGGTTTGCCCGGCTCTGCGTTCAAGTCGATGTCGAGAAGCCGCTTGTTATAGCCATTTTGATAGGGAGACGGGAGCAGCCGGTGTGTTATGAAGGAATTCATAAGATGTGCTTTGAGTGTGGAAGAATAGGCCACCGCAAGGAGCATTGTCCGTTTACTATCCGGCAGCCATCAACGCCGAGTATGGAGATGAACCAAACGGATGGTATGAATGAGGCGCAGACATGCTCCTTGCATGACTCTGTAAACGCCAAGCGAGAATGTGGGGCCCAGCTTGAACATGCATGGTAGTGCGCAAGATGATGTACCCGAGAGTACATACGGTCCGTGGATAATGGTAGCGCGCAAGAAGCCGGGGACAAAACAGCAGAGGGGGGATGGGACCACAGGGAACTTGCATGGACAACTACGAGCTGGGAAGGAAATACGGTCTTTCAAACCGTTAGAATCAGATTTTTTGAATGTTGGGCCGAGTAGGGATATCAAGAGAAAGCTATCACCCCAGAGAGCTTTTGATGGGCTTCAAATGGTCGATCTTTGTCCAGTAACTTGGTGAAGGAGAATATGAAGCCGGTGAATGAAACTAATGAAGCAGGCCCAAGTGAGAGGTATGTTGAGAAGGGTCTTCTCAAGCCTGGGAAGGAGATGAACTCTTATAAGCCCAAGCCCACTATTAGAAATAGTTTAGCTGATATTGGTGTTACGCCCAATTCGACCAATTTTTATGTTTCAAAGAAAGGCCAAAAAACGTGGTGCCCGAAACAGGGTAGCTCTCTCTAATCGTTCTAGCACTGTTGAGGGATCTAGTATAGCTGGTGCGCCGCTTCCCCTGAATGCTCAAGGAAGAGGGTTGATCGATGTTCGAGAAAAAATCGGTGGAGAAAGTTTTCGGGGTTTTTCTTTTCAAGACCGGTGCGCTATCGGGGCAGATTTTGGTTTGGGATTTCGGTTTGGAGGTGGCGGCGACGGTGAGCAAGGTACGTGCGGCTCGGATGGTGGTCGGGATCAACAAGAAACTGATGGATGTCCGGAACGGCATCCTTTTCCCAACGGAGAGGAGTGTGATGGTAGGCGGCTTACCTCTCTAAGAACCAGCGTCAACGGCAAAGAGAAGGATGTGCTGGGATTCCATGGTGGTTCGGATGAAGGTGGCAGAGATGAAAGGGCTGAGTTAAAATTTGTTGATCCGGATATCACCAATGGAGTGGGTAGTCATGCGAAGGTGTATGCTTCCGGAGAAGAGGTAGCCGTTAGAGATGGTGATTTGGATCGAATGGAGCTTGAAGGTGGAGATGAAGCCACTCCTGCCGTTTGATTCTTGTCCTTTCGTTAGAGTTTTTATTATGATGAATATTATAGCCTGGAATTGTAGGGGTGCTCTGAAGCCCTCTTTTGAGAGACATGTTAGGGAGTTGATTCGATGCCATAACCCAGCTATTTTGGTAGTGATGGAAACCAAAATTGGTGGTGAGAGAGCTAGGGAGATCACCGATAGACTTCCTTTTGATAGTGCTATCCACACGGAGACCATTGGGTATGCGGGTGGATTATGGTTGTTGTGGAATTCAGATAGGGTGGAAATTACAGCATTAGCCAACACGGAACAGGAGATTCATTCTGTGGTTAAGGTACGAAATTCTAATTCTAGTCAATTGTTATCCGCAATTTATGCTAGTCCTAGAATTGCTGAAAGACATGTTTTATGGGAAAATTTAATTAAAGTTGCTTTGAGTTGCATAATTTGCCTTGGGTATTGGTCAATTTTTAATGAGCCCCTTATGGAGGGTGACAAATTTGGGGGTAGGGCTGTTAGTGTTAGTAGATCCTTACTTTTTAAGGAATGCTTGGATAAATGTAGTATGATTGACCTTGGTTTTTCCGGCCCGCGTTTCACGTGGACTAATAAAAGAAATGTTCAAGCTCTAATTCAAGAGAGGATTGACAGATTTTTTGTTAATCCTAGTTGGTGCCTTATGTACCCTGAAGCAAAAGTGGTTCACCCGACTAAATGCCACTCGACCATTGTCCCGTTCTGTTGGATATGCAGCCAAGGGTGGTCATTAACAAGAAGAAACCTTTTAAGTTCCAAACTTGTTGGTCATCGACCCTTCCTTTCCCAACATAGTTTCTCGGGCGTGGAGTCATTACCCCATGCTTGTGGATGCTATAGATTCTTTTACTATAGAGGCAGAGAAGTGGAATAGAATGAAGTTTGGAAATGTTTTTGCTAGGAAAAAGAACATTATGGCCCGCTTGAATGGTATTCAACGGGCAGTAGCGATTAGACCTTCAAATTTCCTCCTTAATCTTGAAAGTGAGTTGCTTAAAGAGCTTGATACTATCTTTGAATCGGGAGGAAGAGATATGGGCTTTAAAGTCTAGAGTTAATTGGATGATTCAAGGCGATAGAAATATCGCCTTCTATCATGTTTCTACCTTGGTAAGGAGAAAAAGGAATCAGATTTTGGCTATTAAAGATTCGGTAGGAGAGTGGTTGTATGAGGAAGAGGCAATTAGAAATGCCATTTGGAGTGGTTTCAATGAAGTGTACTCCTCCTCTCTCTATAGTGCTTCTTGGTCGATTCCCTTTAGTACTTTATGGCAAGGCAGCTTATTAGATGAGGAAAAGATGAGTATTAGTGGGGTTGCCTCGGTGGAGGAGATTAAAAATGCTTTGTGGTCTCTTAAGGCTTTTAAGGCTCCGGGGGCGGATGGTTTGCATGCGGGATTCTTTCATAGATTTTGGTTGATTGTTGGCAATTCGGTGATTGATTTGGTAAAGAAAGTTTTTACTGAGAGAAAAGTTCCTGAGTTTTTGAATAGGACTCACATTGTCCTTATTCCTAAGATTCAAGGTCCGGAAACGTTGGGTAACTATAGGCCTATTAGTTTATGCAATACAATCTATAAAGTGATTACTAAGATTATTGTTGCTAGACTTAGGCCTTTTTTGGAGAAGCTTATATCCCCTCTCCAAACTGCCTTTGTTCCGGGGAGAAAAGGCATTGACAATGCAATCATCGTGCAAGAACTTGTTCACACCCTTAGCAAAAAGAAGGGGAAAGTTGGGTATATGGCTATTAAAGTGGATTTAGAGAAAGCGTATGATAAGCTAGAGTGGAGCTTTATAAGAAGCATGCTAATTAGAGCAAATTTACCCGTTGATTTGATTGATCTCATTATGAGTTGTGTTTCTACTGTGTCGACCTCAATATTGGTGAATGGAGAAGCTTTGGACCCCATTTATCCTTCGAGAGGGATTAGGCAAGGAGACCCGCTCTCCCCTTATTTGTTTATTTTGTGTATGGACTTCCTAGGTCAGCTCATACAAGATAAATGCGAGGCAAAATTATGGCAGCCTATTAAGGCTTCTCAAAGTGGACCATCCTTTTCGCATTTATTTTTTGCGGATGATTTGGTGCTATTTGGGAAGGCAGATGGCAGGGGGTGTGTAGTTATTAGAGATGTTCTAGATGATTTCTGCAGCATGTCGGGACAATCTGTGAGCATTACCAAATCTAGAGTGTATTTTTCTCCTAATGTGGATAGGGACACAAGAGAGTCGCTTTGTGATATCCTTGGTTTTACTTCCACTGCCTCTCTTGGTAAATACCTTGGGTTTCCCATCAAGCATCCGGGTGCTACCACTCAAGAGTTTAATTTTATTTTGGATAGAGTTAAGAATAAATTAGCCGGGTAGAAAGCCAACATGCTTTCTCCGGCTGGCCGGGTTGTTTTGATACAAGCTTCCTCATCAACAATTCCTTCTTATGTCATGCAAGGCACGTACTTACCAGGAAGAATCCTGGATGGCATAGATCGGGTTAATAGAAATTTCCTATGGGGCTCTTCGGAGACCAAAAGGAAAATCCATTGGGTTGGCTAGCGTAAAGTTACTAATTCTAAAGAAGAAGGTGGGCTGGGTTTGCATAAGGCAAAGGGTAGAAACACTGCTCTCCTTGCTAAGTTGAACTGGAGGTTCCATACGAAGGAAGATGCTTTGTGGGTGAGAGTGCTTAAAAGAAAATATTGCGCAGCAATAGGAGATTAAATGTCATTAACATGGATAGGCTGCCCTGCTCTCGATTTGGAGAGCCATCAAGAAGGGTAGGGAAACTTTTAACAAAGGTAGCATGTGGGTGGTTCATAGAGGCAAAGACTTTCTCGACTTTTGGCTGGATAATTGGATTTGTAAAGGTCCTATTCAGGAGCCTCATTCATGGTCCTTTAACCCGTGAAGCAAGCCAATGGAAGATCAAAGATGTTTTGGGAAATGGAGGTTGGGATTGGAATAGAATCCCCTTTGAGTTTACTCGTGAAATCAAAGAGATCATTCAAGCTATTCCTATTTCCTTTGCGGATGGAGGAAGGGACAGGTTAGGATGGAGAGGTAATGCAAGGGGTTGTTTTGACCTCAAGAGTGCCTATTCCTTTACAAGGGAGGTGGTTGATGTGGAAGCTGCTGGTTGTTTAGATGTTGGTTGGATATGGAAGTTAGATACTCTCCCTAGAATTAAGACTTTTCTTTGGAGATGCCTTCATAATAGCATAGGAGTTAAATCTTGCCTTGGTAGAAGAGGTTTTGTGGAGGATGAAGGGTGTCCTGTGTGTCAAAGAGAGCCGGAAACCATTTTACATGCCCTTAGAGATTGTCCAAGGGTAAAATATACTTGGAGTCACCTGGGAGTGAAGGGAAATAATAGTGATTTTTGGAGGAGTGATCTGCATAAGTGGCTGCATAACAATGGGAAAGTGAGAGGTAGTCTTATTCAAGGAAAGCCACCTTGGAGCATGTTGTTTAACTTTGCTTTGTGTGGTGCATTTGGAAGAGCAAGAACTCTTTTGTTTTCAGCAGGAAGAGCCCTAATCCGAACCTGTTTAGGGAGATCTCCAACCAAGCAGAAGAGTTTATGTTTTGTGTCTCTTCTCCTCGCAATCCTGTCCGAAGGATGAACAAGGGAATCAAATGGGAGAAACCGCCCATAGGATGGAAAAAATTGAACACCGATGGTTCGATTCTATCGGGGTATGGAGCAGGCGGGCTGTGGAGGGGTAATGAGGGATGAGCATGGGAATTGGGTTGCTGGTTTCACTAGGCATATAGGAATAACTGATGTTTTTGCTGCTGAATTGTGGGGGCTGAGGGATGGTCTTTTGCTGTGTAGTAGATTGAATATTCCTTGTCTTATTGTTGAGATAGATGCCAAAGTGATTGTGGATGTCATGAAGAATTCTGCTTATGTAAATCAGATTATATCTCCCATTTTGGACGATCGTAGGCAACTATTGACCGGATTCCAAAAGTTCGATTGAAGCATTGCTACCGTCAAGCTAACCGTTGCGCTGATTTGATGGCTAGACTAGGAGCTAATCAAGAGCAAGACTATATGTTGTTTTCTAGTCCACCTGTGGACTTAGCAAAAACTTTGGAGGATGATAGTTCCGGTGTTATTTTTAACAGACTTTGTTCTGTTCAGTTTGTAGTTTGTTGAGTTTTATATGAAATCGTCTTTTACCAAAAAAAAAAAAAAAAAAAGTATTAAAGTAATATAGATATTTAATCAGTAGATATAATTTTGAAATTCAGAAAGATAACATATCTATGTAACTAGTTCTCTTTTTTTTTTTTCTTTCTTTTTTTAATACAAGATATAAATTCTATTCTATGTAACTATTTATGTAACTTTCTTTTTTTGAGTAAAAATTATTTATGTAACTAGTTACAAAACAAGCACGTATTGCCTTGAGATTTTGTTTTAGTATAAGATTGGCCTAGATTCGACTTGAATTGCTTCAAATTTGAGTTCCTTGGCAACAAATAGTTGGATCTTGCACCAATGGCTTCCTTTCATGACAGCAAGCTCTGTTATCTTTGCGGTGGAGAAAGGTTAGACTTCTCTTCTAGATCCGATTTTGATGTTTTTTGGGGTGAGTTAAATTGTAATGTTCTCCTTAGAGAAGCATATGAATGTTTGCCAAATTGTATTGATTTTTTTGAAGAGCATAGCAATATTTGCATTTCAGATTGGTTTAATGAAAGGTTATTAATCAAATTCTTGAACTTAAAAATAAAGGATATCATTAGCCTATCACTTGAACCCCACAAACCCTTTCTTGGAAAGTTAACTCATCATCTCCAAATGAGTTGGCACAGTCCTCCCCCATTAAATCATAGTTAATGGTTAAGATTTAAAGTTAAAGTAAATGTAGGGTTCCTATTAAAAAAAAAATGTAAATGTAAATTATTTATAAAGTTTAGGTTGAGCCATTTAAAATTTAAATGGTTAAATTAATCTATAATTATAATTATAAAAATCTCAAAAAAAAATCTATAATTATAAATTTTTAAATAAGTTGGCACAATTTAGAACCTTCATTTTCTCTAATCTAAATCTTAAAAAGTCAATTATCTCTATAAATCTTAAGTTTTAAAAAAAAAAAAAAAAAAATTGGGAAACTCTTTATTTTTTTGAGAGAGAGTTTCAATCTATGGCGTCCGCTCCCGATAATAGCTCTTTATTATCGGACCAAGACACCAATCAGTTTTTGGTGTAGGCGAGAATTGAACCTCGGATCTCTTATATAATTATCAGCGGCTTTATCAGTTGAGCTAACTGGAACTTACATGGGAAATTCTTTATTAGGTTGGCACTTGGCACAATTTTCACCTTCTATTCTTATATAATCTATATACTATTTATAATAGAATTCTCCTTTTTGAATTGTAGTACTTTTATGCGGTTCAGAAATACTCATAAACCTTAAGTTTAACAAGAAAAAAAATTTGAGGACAACCCGGTAAAAATATATCTACAACTCCACTTAAAATGCCTACAAAATAGGACATTTTCCTACTAATTCATATTTTCAAAACAAACTTATCCACCACCGCACACACTTGGTGTGATGGTCACTCCACAAATATAAGTGCTTGTAAGGTGTGGGGGGTAAGGGTCAAGGTTCAAGTCTCTAGGAGGGAGCTTCCACACACATATACACTTAGATTATGCTAGAGTAGAATTTCTACCTTGTATTAAAAAAAAAAAAAAAAACTTATCCAAAATTTAAAAATATATATATAACACTAGACCAAAAAAACAAAAGGCAAAACCGACCCTCTAACTTTCACATTTTTTCATTTCAGTCCTCTAACTTTCGTTTTTGTCAATTCAGTCCTCTAAATTTCAATTTTTGTCAATTTAAAGCTCAGAATCGTTGCCGTTATTGCTGCCATTAAACCCACTAAACCGACACCTTTTTTTTTTTTTTTTTTTTTTTTAATTCGAAATTAAAAGAAAATTCTTGAAAAAAAAAAAAAAAAAAAACAAACAAACATTAAGGGTCGTCGTTCCCCTTCATCATATTGCCAACTTCTCCGCCAAGATCTTGTTCACCCTTCCACACCGCAAAGGTGTCCTCCTCACACAACCACTAGTCCAATTTCCTCTATTCCATTCTTTTGTGTTATTTGGCTCAAACCCCATAAACAAATGCAAATTGATGTACTCCGTGAATCACAACTTCCAAATGCCCCACACTTACCATAAACATCGCACTCACTCTTCAAAGTCAGTCCACCCGACCTCCCAAACCTCCTTTTCGGTATCCCAATATCTTAGCTCTAAATCTCCTTGCGTAGTCGGGACATAATGCGACAAAGAATCGTTCACATAAGAGAAACTTAAAGTAAGTGTTCCATCTTTCTCTACAAGCAAAAATCCGTGATTCAGGGTCGTTCCCCTTAAATTTTTTTTTTTTTTTTCCAGAATTTTCTTTTAATTCCAAATAAAAAAAAAAAAAAAAAAAAAAAAAAAAAAAAAAACCACATGCGAAACTGTGTCGTTTTAGTGGGTTTAATGGCAGTAGTAACGGAGTCTTGAATTAACAAAAATTGAAAGTTAGAAGATTGAATTGACAAAACTGAAGTACTCCGTGTTATTTGGCTCAAACCCCTCAATAAACAACGCAAATTGATGTACTCCGTGAATCACTGCTTCCAAATGCCCCACACTTACCATAAACATCTCACTCACTCTTCAAAGATGTCCACCTGACCTCTCAAACCTCCTTCTCATTATCCCAATATCTCAGCTCTAAATCTCCTTGCGCAGTTAGGACATAATGCGACAAAGAATCGTTTTCATAAGAGAAACTTAAAGTAAGTGCTCCATCTTTCTCTACGAGCAAAAATCTGTGATTCGGGGTAGTTCCCCTTAATGTGTGTGTGTTTTTTTTTTTTTTTTTTTTTTTTTCTTCAGATTTTTTTTTTTTTTAAAAAAATAAAATTAAAAAATTAAAATTAAAAAAACTTTCGTTTTAATTTTAAATTAAAAAAAAAAATTTGAAAAAATTAAAAAGGATTGAAACAAAAACTGAAAATTAGAGAACTTTAATGAAAAAAAATGTAAAAGTTAGAGGACCAATTCTACATTTTTGACCCAAAAAAAAAAAAAAAAAACCTCATCCCGTTTGATAAGAGGTTTTTAATGAGGTTAAAAATAACCTCCTTGGATTGAATTTTGAAAAATAACATCTCGACAAAATCGAGATCCACTTAAAAACTCGACCTTCAAACACTCGCGTTTTGAGTGGGAAAATGCCAAGATCTAAGACTCGAAAAAAAAAATAGTGGCGTTTTTAAGCCTTAGTTTTTAAATCCCTATAGCGGCGTTTTCCTGCAAAAAATTTTTGACCAATGCCCTATAGTAGCGTTTTAATCCCTATAGTGACGTTTTAAAAAGCCATTAGCGGCGTTTTTTTTATGCCCCAAAAAAATCGAAGAAAAACCTCATCCCGTTTGATAAGATGTTATTTTTCAAAATTGTTTTGAAATATGACAATTAACTAAATTGTTTTATATTTATTGTTATTTTAAAAAAAAATTCGGTTTTCAATAACATTATTTAAATGTTATAATACGGGTGAAAAAGTGCGGTGGTGTTTAAACAACGAAAAGTCTTGTTCAAACAGCAGTACCAACGGCCTTACTATTCTATAATAAGCAAATCATTTCCCAACATTTTAAGGAACCATTAATGGCCCTATTATTTCCAAAAAGAATCACAGATATTTTCATCATACAAAAACTGTAAACCACAAAAGTGTCCAGTTCAGCTGGGACTGTTTAGATTTCCGCCGTGTAATTATCGGCCAATAAGAATTTCTCATTCATTTTTCATTTTCCACCCACTTTTTCTGTCACAAACTGAAAACTGAAACACCCGAAACCAAAGCTTTCTCTCCATTCACGTTGCCAATTCTCAATCTCTTTATATATATATCTGCCAAGCCTTAAAAAACACGATCAGAGCTCTCTCTCTTTCATGGACATATTTTTTTCATTCATTCAGTTCTGTGGAATTTTACAAATAATCAGAACTTTTTGAGTCAACCAAAATTTTGATTAGAAAAGACAAACTTTTTGGAGTCAAAATCAGAGTTTTGCATAATGGGTTTTGAAGCAGGTTCTTCCTCTAATGCATTGAAAGCTCCATCACCACCCAGAGAAGACACACCTCTTCTTGGTCACTCACCAGAAGCTTTGTCCTCACAAGCCAAGACCTTTGCCAATGTTTTCATTGCCATTGTTGGTGCTGGTGTTTTAGGCCTTCCCTATTCTTTCAAGCGCACAGGTTGGGTCATGAACCTCCTCATGATTTTCTCTGTGGCTGCTCTAACTCACTATTGCATGATGCTTTTGGTCCACACTCGCCGGAAGCTTGAATCTTCTAATGGATTCTCAAAGATTGCATCTTTTGGAGATTTGGGGTTCACTGTTTGTGGCCCAACTGGTAGATTCCTTGTTGATATTCTGATTATTTTATCACAAGCTGGCTTTTGTGTTGGTTATTTGATTTTCATTGGCAATACTTTGGTTGATGTTGGTAATTTGAGCACCAGTATTCTGGGATTGACACCCAAGAGTTTTTACATATGGGGGTGCTTGCCTTTTCAGTTGGGGTTGAATTCAATTGCAAGTTTGACCCATTTAGCCCCTTTGAGTATTTTTGCTGATGTGGTTGATCTTGGAGCAATTGGGGTGGTGATGGTTGAGGATGTGTTGGTTTTTTTGAAACAGAGCCATGCTGTGAAGGCCTTTGGGGGTGTTTCTGTGTTCTTTTATGGAATGGGTGTGGCTGTTTATTCATTTGAAGGGGTTGGGATGGCTTTGCCTTTGGAGTCAGAGATGAAAGATAAGGACAAGTTTGGGAAAGTCTTGGCCTTGACCATGGCTTTCATTGCCTTGATGTATGGGGGATTTGGAGCATTCGGTTACTTTGCTTTTGGAGAAGATACAAAGGATATGATCACAGCTAATTTGGGTGGAGGCTTTGTGAGCACTCTCGTTAAACTTGGTCTTTGTGTGAATTTGTTCTTTACATTGCCTATAATGATGAACCCAGTTTATGAGATTGTTGAGAGGCGGTTTTGGGGTGGGACTTACTGCCTGTGGCTGAGATGGTTGCTGGTTGTATTGGTGAGTTTGGTGGCTTTGTCTGTCCCAAATTTTGCTGACTTCTTGTCTTTGGTGGGGAGTGGTGTATGCTGTGCTTTGGGCTTTGTTTTGCCTCCCTTGTTTCACTTAAAGGTGTTTAGGAGCGAGATAGGATGGAAAGGATGGACTTTGGATGTGGGGATTATGTTGTTAGGAATTGTTCTTGGGGTTTCAGGAACTTGGTTTGCTCTGCTGGAGATTTTCTTCCAAACTGAATGATTTCAAATTGAGTGTACTATGAATGGTAGTGTAGAGTGAACTATGAACCACGTTACCAATGTTGGTAAGAAATGGCATTATTAGTCATAAAAAAATGCAGGTACAATATTACAATCTTACAGAAATTCTGAATTTCTTGTGGGATATGTTTCAGTTATATTACTTAGCCATTTTTCATATGATTTTACAATAATTTGTTATGAGAATCTCGATTTAAAGCTTTTGTTCTTTCATCTTCTCTTGTATGGAGTAGCTGTTTTTGTCTTCAAAGGACTAGAATTGGAGTTACTTTCCATTTGGAAAAATCAGACTTCAGCTTGGCGTATATTTTGTTAATGTCTGCAGAGTTGTTCCAAGTTACTTTGTCAACTCAGTGGTTCTTTTAATGAACCAATTCAATTTGGCTCCATTAGTCTGGAGTTTTGCTGATCTCGTCTTTGGTAGTGAGGGGCATCTGCCATGCACCATCTTTTGTCTTGCCTGTAGGTGTTCATGGTATATTTATTGTTGGTTTTGCAGTTCTAGGAACAAGGTCTTCTACTTCATAATTTGTCTCATAAAGGGCTGATAGATGTGTTCAAATTTAAATCGTCTATTTGTGATGATGCAAGTGCAACCTGATTTATCAGTTGATTTTGCATTTCTGTCACATAGAAGACATTAACATTTTTGGTTTCTGAACCTATGTTTATTTTAGATGATCAAATCTTCAGATATGGCAATTCCTTAGTTCAGAAATTCCCTATTAGGGAAATGCTTAGGTTGATTAATTTGATTTGTTCTACATTAAAATGGTTCAAAATATTTATTTACTTTCAAGGTTAGGCATGAAATTCTAACCCATTTCAAATCTCTTGTAAAATGTTTGTAGGCCAAGCCCATAAACAAGGGCAACACACACATTGCCCAACAGGTTGATGTGTCATAATTTTTAATGCATTTGGCATATATCATTCCTCTTAAAATATCTAGACATACACAGTTGTGGGACTTGCATGTTGTGAGCAAGATTTTTTAGACCATAGATTGTGAGAGAGATGATGAATATGTTGGATACAATAAATAATTATTTCACAAGAAATCTTCCTATGAACCTGACAGCTGAAATCATTTTTTAAACATCTTCTCTTATTGCTAATGCTCATTGGCTGCAAAATCAACAGTGGGGTAAGTGTTGGTGTCCATATCAGGAAAGTGATAAGAATGCGGTGTAAGATTCGTGTAGGTGTATATTTGATATGGTTGTGGACCAGCCCCTGAAATGGACTATGTTGTTCATCTTTCAATCCTTTTTAATTCTAAAAAAGGTTTAAAATTCAACAATGTCTGCATCTTCTAGAAGAATGGAGTGTCAAATGGGGGGTTAAGGTAGGTCATAAGACCTATTATATATATTAGACCTGACTTAGTCCTTAAGACCTAAATTGCACATATATAACCCACAGAGACAGCATTGAAATGACCCAAGAGCTATAATAAGTTAATTGATTATTCAAATTTTTTAATTTAAATGAGTACTGTTTTCACTTCTTGCTAATTAACACGAGTTGAATTTTAGGTGCTTGTACCTGGAGATGGAAATCATTAAAGATCTAAAAATTAATTTAACCGGTACCATTTTCACCTTTTCCTTTAGAGTGTGTTTATTGGGAGGTAAAATAGGGTGGATGAAAAATTTTAGAGAAAAAATGGAAATTAAAACATTTTTGAAATGTATTTGGTTAAATGAGGAGGAAAGAAAATAAATAGTGAGGTTCAGATATTTTTTCCATGGCCCACCAAAGCGTTCTCTCCAAAATGAGGAGAAAACTAAAAAGAGAAATTGGGCATCATTTTTGGACGAAAATGCTTATGTGCAGTTGCACATGAGCTTCATCCACGTTGCTCTTCTAATTCTTTACTCTCTTCTTTCCTTTCTCTTGGACATTGCCTCTCTTTTTTTTTTTTTTTTTTTTTTTTGGGCAAGCTTTGTCCAGTGCTCATATTCTTTTTTCTTCTTTTTTTTTCCTTTTTCTTTCTTTTGTGTTTTTTTGTTTTTAGTTTTTTTGTTTAGATGTGATTTTTGTGATTATACATAAATTTATATAAACTCATGTTTTCCATCCCTCTACTTTTTCACTCCCAACCAAATAGAAATGAGAAAAATTAAAATATTTTCTATCCTCCTATTTTTTCATTCTCCCACAATTTTCTATCCTCCCACTTAACCTCATAAATAAAGACCAAATGAAACAATGCGGGCAAAACTCCAAAATATAAAACCAACTTAAAAGTGAGGGAGTGCATATGCTTTGGGCAATAGAAGAGTACTCCAAGTGGTTAGGGTGACACAAAGTGTAGGTTTGGATCCAACTTATCACGTCCATGTTTTCCTTCTTCCACATTTTCCTTTTTTTTTTTTTTTTTTTTTCAACCCGCATTTGTTGACTTTTTCACGGTAAACAATGCATCTGTGCATTGTTCACGAACCCACAAATTTTACTTTTCAGCAACTTTTTCATTAAAAATGGGTCTCATGACACTATTTACACATTTAAAAATTATTTTGCTACCGTGTTTTTAGTTTTTAGCAAAATATTCCCACCTTTTCTTGACTTGACCAGTTCAACTCTGTCAATGTTAATGCTACCACCCTACCTAATAAGGATGGCAAAATAACTCCATGTATAATCCAGACCTATAATGATCCCCCTCAAAGATGGAATGGAGCACCTATGATCTACCCAACCTCATCTCATTGCCATCTCTATGACCAGCTACAACCGTTGAAACTATTATGTTAAATCTTATAAGTAATGACACTGATCGCGACACTACTCTTGCCGGATTCCACACCCTCCAAAACATCAAGTTCATCATCAATGAGAATCTCAAACAGATCCGGCTAAGCCATATTACTGGTCAAACCCTTCACACACGAAGTGATTAGAAGAAGAAGAAGGCCATATTACTGGTCAAACCCTTCCACGAAGTGATAAGACGAAGAAGAAGAAGAAAAAAGAAAAAGAAAGAGAGAGAGAAGTGGAAGAGATGGGTGTATGAAAGGCAATGAGCCACCCACTGAAACATATTAAAAATTAATTTTAAGTTTTGGCCCATTACCCTTACCAATATAATTATGCAATGCATATATACATTCTATTCAATGGAAAGATCCCAATAAAGCCACATTGACTTAACAAAATTTATTCAATAATTGCATAGAACAACACATCAGCGACCAAAAAATTTATTTAAGATTTTTAATTGCATACAACAAAGATAACTCCTTGATGATAAGATACACACTCATCAATGTGTTACAAAAAAATATATATATATATATATTTATATATATATATTTGGAAGATTTCTTTTAACAGAACTAGAGACTGACAAAGATGGAAAAGAAAAAAAGAATACCCAAAGAGCTAGAAAAGTAAATGGAAGAAAAAGAATTAAAAGAAAGATAAAAGGGAGGATGGATACACAAGGAGTAATACAAAAATACATTACAAGCACTCGATGGTTGCAAACCAAAGCATGCTGACTCAAACCACTCCAAAGATTGCATCATCATGAAATAAACAGCACTCAGAAGGTTTTAACGCAGAAAAGCGCACACAGATAAGATGCAGAACCAACCAGCTAAAATGCATTCCAATTATCAGTTGTTTTCCTAGCAGGTTGACTGGCAGGTTGGCTATCTATGGATGTTCTAAATGGCTCAGATCCAAAAAGGTCCGAGTCTTCGAAGGTTGGGAATCCATGACCTTGATCAGAGTCTCTACTGCTGAGAACAGAATCAAATCGTGCTAGTGTATGAGATTCACGTGGGGCAAAAAAGCCACTGTCATGCGTGCTGAAAGAATCAAATCTTGAAAAGCCATCAAAAGCAGGTCCTGATCCCTCATATTTATGTGGCGAATTGCTTGAACTGTAGAGTGGTGTGCTAGGAACAGACTCGTCAAAAGCAAATGTACTCTTCTTCTGGAAAAGGCCAGCGGGTGTGCTAGGAACAGACTCGTCAAAAGCAAATGTACTCTTCTTCTGGAAAAGGCCACCTGCCTGTGGTGACCCTGTTCTGATAGGGTTTAAACCAAAATCCCCATACCCAAATAAATAGTTATCTCCATTTCTTTCTTGAGCAGGCTCCTGCACAATTCAAGTCATTTTTATATAAAAGCATGTGGAATTTAGAACCCAGCACATTAATGAATGACAAACATAAAGATTCAAGTGACTATACAATCAAAGCCATAGAATTAATTAATGGGTCCTGTTAATGGGTGTCCTTAGGGCATTTGTTAATGGACCATTTTTAAAAAGTTTTAATACCACTTTTATGGAAAATATAAGAAATAAAAAATTCAAAAAATCAGTTACTATTTTCTTTTCCCATAAAAAGTTTTTAAAAATATTTCTTAAACCAATACCCATCCATTAACTTTTCCCAAAAATAATCTTTGAGCCACCTCAAGAATTATCTTATTAAGGGTGTGGGATTGGTTGAGTTGTCAATTAAGAGTGAAGAAAAATAATGCAAAATTACATCAACCTACGAAATTTTAAAGGAATACATGCTCATATGTTGGGAACTTTTGTATACATGCTATCTTATTAGGCTTGGCCCTCCTTTTTATTTTCTAGATTTTTACTTCAACAAATGTTTCTTATTTTACATAATATATTATATTGCTTTTTCACAAGGTTTACAGGATATGTTTGCAGCGTGACTATAGTACATCAAGTTCTTTGTTAAATAAAATATTCAATAACATTATGTAGATTTGCATACCTTGGTTGTTTTGATTGGATTAAAGCCCCACACTGAGTCAACATCATCATTAGCGTCAAATGTTCCCCAAGCTGATTCATCAAAACTCTTATCACCAGAAAACATAGACCCCGCACCACCATCACTGCACATATAGTAAATACATAATTAGATGTGTAATATAATATTTATTCTTAAAAAAAAAAAAAAAAAAAAAAAAAAAAAAAAAAAAAAGATAGGTGTAATATAAATTATAAGATTTACATCCAGTGGAGAGGAAAAACCAGAGAATGTCATAGAATGACTAAGATATGCACTGGTATTCTAAAAGCTACTAATAAACTTAAATCACAGAAGCAACAAAAAAAAACAGTACTTTCAAGCATTCAACTGTTACCATTTGACATGAACATAGGGTATTGAATATTAGTGTTTCAATTTATGTATAAATGAACAAAGTCATGGCAGGTAAATGTGCCTCATGCATGTATCCAATGATGATGAGATGCATGAATTAAAGATAAATGTCAGAAGTCAAAGGTATCACCATTTACAAAGAAGAGAACATGTAGGATTAGATTGCTATCACTTGCAATGACTACTAAAACTAGTAGCCATATGAGCAGTGGCATTCACTCCTTTTGTGAGGCTTAGTTTTTGCATTCACTCCCCTTTGAAGAGAACATGTAGGATTAGATTAGTATTTGCAATGACTACTAAAACTAGTAGCCATATGAGCAGTGGCATTCACTCCTTTTGTGAGGTTTAGTTTTTGGTGTCACGTCCCCCCAATTGCTCCCCAAAAAAAACAAAAACACCAAAAAAAAAAAACCAAAAACAATCAAACAAAGAAAGAGACCAGCAGTATTATCTGTTATCTGCAGATAAATGCCACACAAGGACAAACAGATGTCAAAAAGACTGCAATGCAATGTTTTGAGATTGGACATGATAGCTTCTTTTTTTCTTTTTATTAAGTTATAGCTTCCTTTTCTTTTATCCATCTCTCTGAATACATCAGACATGGTAACTAATAATTTACATTGAAAGATGAAAGGGTCTCATATAGGAAAAAGTATTTTGTATCAAATGATACCATGTCATATGTATCAAAATCTAATAAACAAGAAACATGTGTGCAAAAATAACTACCCACTAATACATGTTTTTCAATTGTTAGTGGGTTAATTATTTTTTGTTGACATGTCTCACACTTGATGGATTTTGATACCGCTGATATGATATCATTTGATACCAAATACCTTCTCCTCATATAGAATAAACTCAGGAAAAAACCATTAAAATAATGACCTTTGATAGCTGAGATAGGCCCATTAGTGATAATAAGAATAAATTGATATATTGTTGAGTAAAAGGCATAATGAACAGAGAATGAGGGAACAATAACACTTCACCAAAATAAAAACAAAGAAGAAGACATACAAATCTTAATGGGCAATTCAATCAAAAGATACACATTCAATGTTGAAACAAGATGCTGCATTAATAAGCGTCAACTAAGCACATATTGCAAGACAAAAACTTATATACCAATTTTGGAAGAATACCTTTGAAAATCTTTATTACTGGGTGAGGCATCTGCACTATGAGCCTTGTCAAAGTTAGAATCAGGGAATTCTCTTGGTGGACTTTCAACAGCACTCCTTGCAAAGGGACTGCTAGGGGCACTTTTTGCGGACTCATCTTCACTTCTATTATATGCCGATCCATTTTCAACAGCTTGTTCATCCATGGTCTGCGGCTTTTCCACCTTAATATCAGCTTTAGGTGAAGCCGCTGTTGGACTTTCAACTGTGGAGGCTTTTTCATTACTAGCTGATTTGGATTTTTCCTTTGGAGGTGCTATGACATTTTGGACGTCAAGAGTGAGCTCCTTCACAAAAGAGAATCCTGGAAAATTGGACATTACTCATTAGCAACCACAGGCATCGGGCTCACAACCAGAGCACATTGCATAAGGGACAAATGGCAATACCAAAATATGCAAGACAATTATCATAACATATTTATTTGAAAATGATTAATGACAAAGGCTTTGTTGTTGTATATGTAGCAATGCATGATTGGTAACCCAATGCATCACATGCTCAAAGGTGAAATACCAGTTGATATGCCCAGAAGATCTCTTTAAGTTAATAAGTAAAGACTGATCTCATCCTACGTGGAATTATTTTTGCATACCTTCATCCTCAAACTTGTCCCAATCTTCATCCCAGTCAGCAGCACCCTCTTGGATCCCAGGTTGCCAACCTAAAAAATAATAAAAACACTTCAGGTAAGTGAATGCAATATAACACAAAACAAAATCTTCAGCAGTATGAAATAGGATAAACAATCCAAGAGCCTTGTAACTCAATGGCTTGGTCTTCTTTATGAGGAGAAACACAGTTTGAATCCCCCATCCTGCACTTGTTGTAACAATTGAATCATCAAAATAAAATTGGATGAACAGAAAAGGCAAACCCAGGATAACACTGACAGAACTAATAGCAAATTGGGATTAAATCAACTGAAGCCTTGAAGAAGGGAAAAATATAGGTCAATAATTGGGGCAGCAACGTCCAATCATGCTGCAACACCATTTCTTCTCAATAATCAATCCATCCTTGTCAGATGCATTACTATTTCACACTCAAAATGGGGAGATAGCAATTAATAAGTCACATTTAGTGTGCGTTTGGCTCCAAATTAAAAACCCAACTTATTTTACTATTTAGCTTATTTTTGCTGCTATTCATAGGTCACATTGCACTTTTTAGTATTATTTATGGACCTCATTGTACTATTTTAGATAACTTTTACCTTTATTTATAGTACTTTCAATAAAAAAATTTCAGTTTCAGCAAAATAAGCGGATCCCAAACAAACCCTTATTAAACATGATGAAAGCTTATGATTAATTACAAATAGGAATAAATTTTATTCCCTGTGAAAAAAAAAAAAAAAAAAACCTGCTTTTCATTGTTTAATGGAAAAAAGAATTTGAGTATTTCACAGACAAGTGTCACTGTTTCTTACCAGCAAGCAAAAGGACTCAAGCATAGCTTGAGGGACAAAAAGTTTGTTAAGGAACCGTCTTAAAATAATAAAATGTTGCATTCCACATAATAACAAGGAAAAGATAGAAATTTTTTAAATGAATGCTTAGGTAGTTCATAACAAAAATGTTTGCAATAAATATTATTTTTTTTCCCTATCTTTCGTCATCCTTTCATAATCACATTTCAACTTAAGATTTCTATAATTTAATATTAATATCCAATTACAGTGCAAATACTTTTCCCACATAACAAAAAGAAAAATAAGTGAAGGATTACCGAGCCTTCCTTATTGGGTAAAGGGAATAAACAAAACAGGGCAAGTGACAAAAACTTACCAAAGGGAAGCTCAGTCAATGTGGTTGGTTTTGCACGTAATCCATATTTCTTGCAGCGTTCATTTAGACCTTTTACTAGTTCATCAAGATCTGATTGGATACGATCAGCATGAACCTGAAATTTGCAGTTGAAAATCAACATAAACAAGTTCTAAATAGGCCTGCACCAGACCAAATTTGTGAAGACATACCTGAAGAACACCATCAGCACTGCCATCTTGTTCCATCTTAACAATGGCCTGATAAAGCTCCATTTTCCTCTCCTACAAATAAAAAGCATAAGATTGTTTAACATAAATCTAACAGAAGGACCAGCACAATGACACTTTTAATACTTCAATGACCAACGGCAGGCCATTTATAGGTCATTCATGAAAAGAAATTATGGCTACCTGTAAATCACGAAATGTTGCTTCTTCAATAGTTAACTTGGAGGCTACATCTCCACTTTGCTTGTATTTCTCTTCATATTTCTTGGCCAGGGACTCAACCTGAAGACAGATACTGATCATTGAGCCCATATTACAAAAGAAACATGAGGAAACATACATTTGCTCAAGAATCCAAAACATACCTCACGTTTATCAGCAGATGCTCTTTCTGTGATTTCATTAAGGCGATTGTCACATCTGCTCTTGTATAAAACCTTGTACCAAAGTGAAAAATAAATTTAGGGAAAACATAGCGGAATAATTAAGCATCATTGCTTCTGACTACAAAGAGAATAGTAGAAACAAGTGCAGTTCCCAGCCATCCAGAATAAGCACCTATAAGTTCAAAGTAAGAAACATGATGTCTTTACATTTTTTATCCGCCTTAATACAGATTGCAATCAGAATAATGATCAGGAAAAAAGAGGTCTACTAACAAATTGATGATTAAATTAAGTCATTTGTTTTCATATTTGGGGAACAAAAAAAAAAAAAAAAAAAACAAAACAAACAAACAAACCTAGGTGGATTATATAACTAAAGACATGTCCATGCTGCTAGCATCAAAACATTTTTTTTTTTTTCAGTTATCATAACTAACAATGTCACATGCAAAGGAAACACTATTTTGCAGAGCATTGCATATATTGTGTGTGTTTGATTTTTTTTTTTTTTTTTTGTTGAAAGTGTGTTGAAGTATACTTGTATTTTGAAAAAGTGAAGTTTTAAAAAGTTTTTCATAAAAGCTTGTCATTAGCTGTAGGCAAAAGGACAAACAAGTATTTTCATTTATCAATATGTAACAATTAGATCCCCAACAACAATCAAAGGAACACACATATAATGTCATATAACCTTCAAAAAGAACATTAAATACTCACAAGTTCTTGCATTTTAGTGCGGCAGAATTCAATTTTCTGTCTAGAATCCAATATTTCTTTCTCCAGTTCTTCTACCTACAATTAAGAAAGGATCAGGTCAAAAGATGATTAGCAACTCTTGAAGGAAAGAGGAACACAAAATCTTGGTCAAAGTAAAAAAGCTACCAGGTGAAGATGATAAAAAGTATATTCAAGTCTATACCATGCCATGCACTAAAGACTCATTGTCACAACAGAAAGCTTTTATGTCACCTTAGCATAGATCTTCAAATTGGAACAAATAATAAAAGAAAACAAAAAATTCAGGGAAAAACCAAAAGTTAAAACTTCAATGTTGCAAGAAGGGTCATCTATAATTTGCTATGTTGCTGGAAGAGAAACACAAAGGGCTTGGGTAGGGTGAATGGATCAATTGTATGCAACCATAAACCTGTAACAAGTTAACAACTAGAGAACTATGGTACAAAATATGTAAGATACAAAGATAGGGGGGAAAAACAGAAATGTGATATTAAAAATAGTAGATAAATTTAGATGCTAAATAAAGAGGTTACGGAAAAGTATAGGGTTCCAAGTGAAATAAATATAATGAAGAAATAGAAGAACAAACACTACCAAACTGATGTAGATTTCAACAATTAAAAAAGGCTACAGGCACAGCATGGTTGAAAAAGCTTTCTCTTGGTGGTTGATCATGCAATATTTGTGTTCAGCTTGCAAGGTTTGGCAAAGAGTAGAACACAAGGGTAATCAAGTGGAGAACCAGTCAAAGAAACCAAATGTCATTGGACACCTAATTTTACTGCAACATCCCCAGATATAGCAAATAATGGGAATCCAGCAAAAAAATCAAATGGCTAAAGAAAAATGATGCAAGAAACAGAGATAGAATAAGTGCCTTTTTATCAGCCTCTGTTGCTTCTTGGAACCTTGAATTGAGCAAGGTCTGCTCCTCGGTACTGAGTTGATCTACAAGGTGTTTCTCCAACACTGGAACTTTTGCCTTCTGCTGATTGGCCTGTGACCCTTCAGCCTGAGGGACTGCAACAGGCCTCGGAGGCCTTCCTGCTGCCATGTGCCGAGCACCAGGACCAGGCATCCCATGATGTTGTTGAAAACCTTTGAACAAAAAAAAGGTAAAGATAGGATCTATTTTGTAATAAATTGCACCAGTTGGTACCAGACTCATGGTGTGGAAGAGTACCAGGCGCATGTCCCCATGCTGCATTGGAGTAGTTGGTGGGTTGGCCAGGGGTAGGTAAATCAGATATAATGCTGCTTGGGAGCACTGCTGGAAGAGGAGTGCCTTCTCTATACCGCTCCATCAAATACAGAGCAACACAAAACTCCCTGTGAGAAAGCATGCTATCATTATCCTGATCCGCTAAGTCCCACACCTGCTTTAAAACCTCTGAAATATGAACAATATATACTAGTGAGAACAATGTGATCATGGGATTATTAGCTGCCATTAAGAAATTATCTGCATAAAACATATGTAAGAAGTTGGGCCAAAAAACAAGACGTAGCCTTAGACCTGGCTATGTTGAGCCTTAGAATTTAAAAAATACCAAGATAGACCTTTCCTGGTTTAAAGCCAGTCTTTGGAAGCCACTAAACTTTAGAAACTTCTGTAAATAAAATTATCTGCTAGAGTTGAACATTAAGCATACCAAGATTAAAAAAAAAAATTCATTAGTACATGATAAAACCCATCTTATACAACAATAGGTCCATGACATGGAGCTTGTGCAAACTCATGAGGCTTTGTGATCACCAAAGATATTCAACAGCACACATGTCACAAACGCACAATAACTGACCCAGTAGCCAAGCTCCTTCTATACTAGAGTTATATATCAGATGATCTAGACCATTCTGGAAATTGGGGACTTAAAGCCATAATTTAATAATTTGAATAAACATTCCAGCAGGAAGTTAAACAGGAAAGAAACAATAATTCACGGCAACCTAAATTCAGATATAAGGATAGCAGAAGCTTTAAACTGATAGCATATTATGCATTCAGACTAAAAGAAAATACAAGAAAGTATAAACCTTTCATAAACCACATTAGCAATTTAGTAATGGGCATAAAGCCCAAAGATACATTCCATAATGAAAAATAGTTCTACCTCTTGGCAGTCGCCAACTAAGAAATAAATTGCGGGCTTCTTCACCAGTAATCCTCCCATCTCTGTCCTTGTCTACGTCCATAAATACTTTGGTATACTTCTGAACATCAGTTGGACTCATCCTAGGCCATGACTGCTGGGACTGACTGGAAGCAGAAATCTCAGCACCAAGTGATATTCCAGATGATCTAGATGCAGAAGTGGTCTGTGTTGAAACCCTTTGGTACTGATTTGCAAGTGCCGGGACCTGCTGACGCTGACCACCAACAGGCTGTGTTGTGAGTGAAGTCTGCAAAGAAGGCTGGATCACTGAAGATACCGGAACAACTGATGATGAGACTGGTAAATTGCTTGCAGAAATAGTACGTGTGGAAGAATCTTGCTTTGGTTGAGATGGGGTAGCAGAAAAAACATCACCACCAAAAATTGAGTCAGATGCAAAACCATTTCCAGATATATCCAAGGGTTTAGAATCCTTAGCCGGTTGTCCGGATGGCCTCATTCCAGATGTTGCTTGTGGCCTAGGTGGCAGTGTGGCAGGCGATCCAGATGTTGCCAGCCCAAATCCATCAGAACTGACTGAGGTACTCATTCCACTGACTGGGACTTGTAAGGCACCTGTCCCTACACCAACCCAATCACTTGAGATGCTTGGATTTGGAGGGCGAGGCCCAGTCCCAGCTACTCCACCAGTTAATTCTTGAATGCCAACACCCTGTGTCAGGGCGGGGAGCAGAGGAAGTTACAGCCTGTGGAGGCCTCATCAACTGACTTCCTTGTGAAGGAAAATGCTGCTGGTTGATACCCGCATTAGGAGGAACTTGTGGTCCCCTGAACCCAAGATTTTGGGAGGACGTTGGAGTAACCGGACCAACTGGAGGGGTAGGAGCTGATGCAGCAGCGGAAGTATTGAACTGAGGTGCAGGCATGGCAGTAACACTGATCTGTGGTGCAGGTATTTTAGCTGAAGCTGGGCCATACAATGCTGCCTTCACTATGTCAGGGTTAGGTCTCGTTTACTTTGTGCCACAGTGACAAGTTTAAGGGCATTATAGAACTCTGGCCGACCAAGAAAACCACTCTGGCTCTGGTTGGCAATTGCCCATATCTGCAGATAAAGACACCAACATAAAACTAAGACTGATTAAATCATACACTTTCTCATGTTCATTCTTCCCATAATTTTGTTCTCATTTTCTTATATAACTAAGAATGCTAGGTGCCAAAGGAGCTGCAACCCATATACAAAACAAGAAGTATACAGATGAGAAATTCCCCCAAAGAGCTATATCAAGCACTAAGATTTACAGCAAAGAAAATCTAAAAGTCAATACTCTCTGTTATCTCAGTGCGACAGGCGTGTAATTACTATTAAATAACAACAATTTTGCAGTCAGCTATGAATTCTCAACAAACTAATCACAGTCGCCACATTTATCCTTAAAAGACACATCCTTTTTGACCACTCCCGAAAGTGAATCAAGAACACTCTTCAAAAAGAGAAGACTTTATTCAATGCATTAACCCATTCTATGTCCCATTGCACACAGCTCTAACGTACACATGTTCCAAACTATAATCGAAATCCCAATTGATATCAAAATTTAGCATCCAAAAAACCCTAGCACCAATCAGATAACTATATAACATTCACAAAAGCTTAAACAACTAAAATACATCAAAATTTTCGAATCAATCCGATCCAACTCAATATCAAATTACATACACAAATAGATAGATAGAGAGAGAAAGAGAGAGACCTGAGCAAGAACTTGCTTGGACAAACCGGAGCCCTGGAAGAAGGAGACGGCTTCGGCGCCGCTGATTTTGCCATCGCGGTCCAAATCGGCGCGACGGAAATACGCATCGAAGAGATCCACATTCGGCGCTTGGTTCTGCGCCGAAGCCATTTCTTCTGCTCCCGCCGCCGCCGCCGCCGAAATTCAAAACAGCCTCCGCGTGTGTGTGTGTGTGTGTGTGTATGGAGGATCGATCAGTCAGAACATTGGAATCAAAATAAAGGCAGTGATCGAAATCGTGCGCGAGTGCATGAGAAAAAAATCGTTATGGTGAGAAGCACCGGGAACGATCAAAAAATATGGTTTCGATTTTTCGATTTGTTAATGAAATGAATTTTGTATTTTTGGGTGTGTGATTCGATGAAAGAGAAAACAGATGGAGATAGTGAGAGATAGAGAGATTGAAAAAAAAAAAAAATGATGGATGTTTTTAATTTTCTGTTTTAAGGACAAAACTACCTCTGTCTTCTTACTCATTTCTCAAAACTACCATTGGCCCAGACCCACTCACCACCCTCCGGCCCATTACCTAACTATGATAAATTTCTTTTTCTTTTTTTTTTAGCTAAATAAATAATATAAAATTAATGTAATTTTTCGATTTGAATTTAGAATTTGAAATGGAGTGAACAGTTGGGTTTAGTATGTGCTAGTTTTTTTTTTTTAAAAAATGTATTAAACGTGTCTGATATATATTTAAAGAGAGGTGCTACATTAAGAACATTTTTATAATAAATTATAAATGGTTAGTTGTTATTGGTTTAAATTTAAATCTAACAATAAGATTTCTTTTTTACCCCAATTATAACAACTAGTAATAACCTGCTACTTAAGATTTGTTGTGACAATGTTGTGGACATATCATTTCTCATATTTAAATGATAAATGATATATGATATTCATAATATTTTCACAACAAATCTTACGTGGCAAGTTGTTACAGGTTGTTATTGATGGAGTAGAAAATTAATTTCAATGGTAGATTTAAATTATAACCAATAATAACTAATCACCTATAATTTGTTGTGAGAATGTTATAAAAATATTGTATATGTACCACATCTCATATTTAAATAGAGTATGTGCTAATTTTTGGGAAAAAAAATTTCTCTGATATTTTTTTAATTAAAATTTTAACCTAATTTTTTATTTTTTAAGAATAAGGATTATCTAATTAGATTAGAGGTATTTTTGGTATTTTTTAAAGTTATAACTAACTTTAATCCACTTAATACATAGAAAAGAGGTAAAATATTATTATATTATTATAAGATTAAGAACCATTAATTTATTTATTATTCTAACAGTTTTAGCCTTTGCAACATAATATGAATATTTAAAATAAAATACGCCAAATGGATGCATGATGTTCATGCTGTTTGGAGAAGAAAATATCAATATTTATGGAAAACATTATTTACTATATTAGTAACTAGTATTATTTACGTACGATGCATAGCTTGATAAAAATTTATATTTAAGCTCAAAATTTTTAAATAATTAAAACTAAATTATTAAATAAATAGTAATAATAAATTATAGAATAAGTAAATAATTTTGTGGGGGTAAAAGAACTGAGTAGGAGTATTGGGGCGTTGGCCATGCCCAAGGATGCCAAGGAGCCCGAGGATGATCAAGCAATAAGATAAGCATGTAGATTAATAGGTCGAGGACAAGGACCAACAACAGCAAAATAAGTGATGTCTCCCGAGGCGTTGTGGGAGGTTGGAGCCCGACCACCCGAGAGAATACCGTGCAAAAGGCAACCATACTTTAGAAGATAAGATTCGAGAGAAATGAGTCAACAATGAATTAAGAAATATCCGAGAAGAAGACTGCTATCACCACATTAAATATTTTACACCTAACCAACTAGCCGCATTTATGTGGAAATGACGTCTGAACAGTGATATTTAGCTTTACAGCTACACACAAAGTCTCCGGGAGGGCTCACGATGGGACAAGCATCTAGGAGATCACCGATACAATCAACAAGTGGAATGTTTGGGATTGAAAAAGAATAGGACTTTATAAAGAAAACGACCTCGTGAGAAATGGGGTATGTAATCTTTGGGAAAGACAAACGAAACAGAGAGAGAATATCTTGTACTTGAGAAAAACTTGAATATATATAAGAACAACTTATCCTCGGACTTGACCGAGGAATGCCATTGCCATATTGTGTTTTTCTTAATGGTTTAATCTCATTCAATTGAGGCCTATATTTGGTTTGTTGAAACACTCTTTCTTGTAGGATCCACTCTCTAACAAATATATTGTGTTAGGCTTGCTGGGCTTTCCTTAACTGTTCAATAGTGGGAGGCTCAAGTATAGGGCCCCTACAATTTTAATAAAAAATTAATTTAAGTTCTGACTGTATAGAGTTTAGACTTTATCGGTGTTTATTTATTTTTATATTTTCAAATTTTCTTTGTGTTTCGTGTTAACTTCTTAATATAAGATATGGAATGAGTTTGATCATTCCTATTTAGGCTATGTTTAATCTATACCCTAACCAACACAAACAATAATAAACAAAATAGTTCCTTAATACCGATTTTTTACTAGTGATAGTCTAATTGAAAAAATCAACACACTCATAAATTAAATACAATAACCAAAACCAAAACATACGCAAAAGAGTTCAAATTTGAAAATATAAAAATAAATTAAATAAAAACTTACATAGGAGGACCAAGAACTTAAATGGGTGTCCATTGTTTTGCTTCTTTATAGTAAATTTTCTTTGGCTTAATATCCCACACACAAATTCATAAGTAAAGAATAATAAGTAAGATGTATTTATTAGATTAAAATATAAGCATAAGTTGCATTTTGAAAAAAAAAAAAAATATATATATATATATATATATATATATATAACAACGTGGGGTGTATTGTGTGGGATTTGATTATAGGGATTGGTTAAGATGGATTGTATTGAAAAGTCATGGCTGAATATATATTAGTTCTAAAATTTTTTATAATAGATTTTTAGTTGGAGTTGAATTTAAATTTCTAAAACTTAGATGATAATGCTTTATCTAAATTAAATTATTGTTAAATCGTCTCCTTTAGTCAAGAGCTTTGTAGTTTAATACCCTAATAAAATATTAATTTAAAAAGATGCAAATTGAGGGGAAAAAAATTTGTGGGTTGTGTGGGATTTAAGTTTAGAAATTTTTTTAATAGACTTTTAGTTTGAATAGAATTTAAATTTATTTTAAATTATTGTTAAATCATTCAACCTAAAGAAAAAATTAAAACAAAAATAAAAACGTTGGTTGTGTGGGATTTAAGGTTAGAAATATAATAGACTTTTAGTTTGAATAGAATTTAAATTTATTTTAAATTATTGTTAAATCATTCAACTTAAAGAAAAAATTAAAACAAAAATAAAAACATTGGTTGTGTGGGATTTAAGGTTAGAAATATAATAGACTTTTACTTTGAATAGAATTTAAATTTGTTGAAATTTAAATGATAAAGTTTTAACTAAATTAAATTTTTTTAAATATTATCCTTTAATTAAGGAATATATTCTAATAAAAATATATAATTAATTTACTAATTAGTGAGATATAAATTATTTTCATTTTATGAAATTATAAAAAACTTGACTAAGACATAGTAACAAAAGTTGCCCTTCGATGGTGCTGACAAGTTCCCACATCTTTGGTATACGGTTTTTTTTTTTGCTTGAAATCTTTATTTCCATCACTAGAACAATAGTGTGCAATAGTAGACCAGGGAGTTTCTAGTTTGTCTATTTCTTTTCTTACAACAGCATGCATTTGGCTCTCATGTTTAAGTTGCTAGCTATCAAGCAATTCAAGAGATTTCTTACCGATCAAGTTCTTTTACTTTGACTCATTTTCATGTTTAATTTTATTTTTGTTTTTGTTCTTCTTCTTTTTATTATTATTATTATTTTGAAGTTATTATTATTGTTTTTGCTTTGACTCAATGCATGATTCCGAGCCCTTATCCCTACAATATTAGTTCTAAAATTTTTTATGATAGATTTTTAGTTGGAGTAGAATTTAAATTTATAAAACTTAGATGATAATACTTTATCTAAATTAAATTATTGTTAAATCGTCTCCTTTAGTCAAGAGTTTTGTAGCTTAATACCCTAATAAAATATTAATTTAAAAAGATGCAAATTGAGGAAAAAAACAAAAAATGTGGGTTGTGTGGGATTTAAGTTTAGAAAATTTTTAATATACTTTTAGTTTGAATAGAATTTAAATTTATTTTAAATTATTATTAAATCATTCAATCAAGAAAAAAACATAAACAAAAACGTCAGTTGTGTGGGATTTAAGGTTAGAAATTATAATACATTTTTTGTTTGAATAGAATTTAAATTTGTTTTAAATTATTGTTAAATATTATCTCTTAGTCAAAACGTAATTTTTTTTCAAGAAAAAAAAAAACATAAGTTGTTGTGTGAGATTTAAGTTTATAAATTTTTTATAATAAATTTTTAGTTTGAATAGAATTTAAATTTGTTAAAGTTTTAACTAAATAAAAAATTGTTAAATATTATCCCTTAATTAAGGAAATATATTCTAATAAAAAATATATAATTAATGAGATTGTAGGTACTCAAGAATTCTTTGCCTTTTCTCGTATCCTTTTATTGTAGGTATTCAAGAATTCTTTGCCTGTGACAAAAGAATTCAAGCCAAAGGTAAGACAAGGCAATGTACCAAACTAATGGTACTCTAACTCCATTGGTTCATTCCTTATAAGGTAGAAAGAGGAAAGAGATATTTCCAATGTGGGACAAAAGAATTCAAGCCAAAGGCAAAGCAAGGCAATCAAGCTAAAAAGCCAAAACCAAAGGCAAAGAATTCTTGAGTACCTACAGAGATATAAATTATTTTTATTTTATGAACTTATAAAAAACTAGACTAAGGGTCCGTTTGGATACAAACAAAAACTGAAAAACGAAACTGAAAACTGAAAAACACTGTAGCAAAATAATTTTTAAATGTATGAATAGTATCGTGGGACCCATTTTTAATGAAAAAGTTCTTTGAAAAGTGAAATTTGTGGGTCCGTGAACAGATACGATGATGTCTTTGATTGGTCCAAAAAATTTGAAAAGTCAAAGTTTGCGGCTCTTGTTCATTGAACAGTGCATGAACAATAGCCGCAATCCTCAAAACGCTAAAAACGTGTGAAAAAAAAAAAAAAAAAAAAAACGCGGACGCGGACGGTTTTCATCCCAATCCAAACGCAACCTAAGACATGGTAACAAAAGTAGCCCTTCGATGGTGCTGACAAGTTCCCACATCTTTGGCATACGATTTTGTTTTTGCTTGAAATCTTTATTTCCATCACTAGAACAGTAGTGTGCAATAGTAGGCCAGGGAGTTTCTAGTTTGTCTATTGCTTTTCTTACAACAGCATGCATTTGGCTCTCATGTTTAAGTTGCTAGCTATCAAGCAATTCAAGAGATTTCTTACGTACCGATCAAGTTCTTTTGCTTTGACTCATTTTCATGTTTTTTTTTTTTTTTGTGTTCTTTTTTTTATTTTTTTTTATTTTATGTTATTCGTTCTTTTGTTTTTTGCCAATACCCAAAATGGACTCCACTATTAATATTTGTTGGCTTGCCTTAATTACTTTTTGTTTTTGGTTAAATCTAAGTTTTTGAAGATGTTTGGAAGAAATACTGATATAAGCTAGTGTCAACGAATGATGAGATGATGATCAAACTAATGGATAGCAATTGATGGTTTAAAATATACCGACCTACTTCACTCATATTTGGAATATTATTCTCTTTCTCAAAAAAATTTGAAATATTAATACCTTAAAAAAGTTGGATACAAACTAGACAAATCATCCTTACTTAAAGATAATCTAATGAAAAAAGTTGGAAACAAACTACACAACCTAATAAAAAAAAGTTGGATACAAACCAGACAAGTCATCCTTTACTTCATTGTCAAAAAAAAAAAAAAAAAAAAAAGTCTGGAGTTTCTTGAAGAGAAATGGATTGTTGGGTTTTGGCATTATCATTTTAGATATTCATGTTGGTTTTCAAATCCTATTGGTAGTCTATTAATCGTATCCAATGCATCTGTTGCAGACTAGTAGTAAAACCAATTGGATCGTGGGATAAGCCAATATGGTGAATGTCTGGAGTTTCTTGAAGAGAAATTGTTGGGTTTTGGCATTATCATTTTAGAAATTCATGTTGGTTTTCAAATCCTATTGGTAGTCTATTAATCGTATCCAATGCATCTGTTACAGACTAGTAGTAAAATCAATTGGATCGTGGGAATACCTGATAAGGCCTTTGCCACTAGCAACACCTGCGTCTATATATAAGTTTGCTTAATGTTTAGCCCATTTGAAAGATAGCTTTCCAAAGGTTTGGAAGCCCACCATCACCAGACCCGTTTTCAAGAACAAACATCTCATCAACTAAGCCAAATCAGTAACTCGAAGAAGGGTCTCAGGAAGGGTCATAATTGTCCACGTATGTTTATAATAGCAACCACATATTGACCGAGATTTCTAAGTGTTTGTTTGGATAGCGCGTTTCACGTTTGCGTGCGCGTTTTGCTTTTTTTTTTTTTTTTTTTTTTTTAGTCGCATATTGTTGACTTTTCAGCAATGAACAATAAATTATGCACTGTTTACGGACCCATAAATTATACTTTTCAACAACTTTTTCATTAAAAATGGGTCCTACAAAGATTATTCATATATTTAAAAATTATTTTACTACAGTGTTTTCGAGTTTTCATTCAGCAAACTAAGTTCTATCCAAACAAACCCTAAGTGTAGCAACCACATATTGATCGAACCACATATTGACCGAGATTTCTAAGTGTCAAACCCCTGGTGATTTGAGATGCTTCTATAATAGCATCATGATTCCTGGCGATGGTGATGAAAATATTAAATTATATTTGTGGAACTCAAGCCTTAGAGATAGCTTTTCAATGATGAAATACCTTGGTTCTTTAATGGTTCGTCAAAATGTACCTATTTAATCTTTGACATTGATACCAAAATTTTTTAATTATGCGCATGAGAAGCCAAGAGTCTATAGTCAAGTCCAGATCTGCAAACTAGCATTAACCAACATACCTCACTGATGACTTCATTGACCAATTGTTTAGCAACTGGTACCATCAATCTGTAATGTCCTTTCAATCGATGTATCACTAGGGTAGATGCAATGTACGTCGATTATCAACTCCTCGGCCTTGGCAATCTGTTCCGAGGTACCCATGGCCATGAGCTCCACCATCCTAGGGGGAGAATTGGGGTCCACATCCATATCTCGAGTGACCTGAATCTTAGCTCCAAACTGAATTTGAAGATATTTGATGGTCTCCCCACCTTTCCCAATAATAACACCAACTCTACCATTTGGAATATCGATCTTCTTATTTGAGCTTGCATTCTGGTATCCATATGAAACGGGCGGCAAAGGAACCGAGCTCATTGTGTGTGGCTTCACATTAGGAGGAATGGAGCTGAAGCCAGAATCGTGAGAATCAAATCCGGAAGCGCTATTCTCGAACTTAGGGCGTTTGTCATTGAGTCCTTCGCCGATTGCGGCGGCGGTAGCTCCGATGGAGTTGATTAAGAGACGAGCTGCGACCTCCTGGACACGCTGCTTGGATTTGATTGGGCCTTCGATGGGAGGAGCGACGGTGTTGTAGGAAGGAGGAGCCTAGTTTGGAGAGTGAGGCGCAATCGCAGCCGAGTGGTGGCGAGGCGGCACCGTCGGGTCATCGTATTTGCGTTTGGTTTCCTCCACTATTTCAAAGGTTAAAGTAACAATTATAGGAGGTAAAAAAATTAGTGTGTCCTCTATTATTAACTCGAGAAAGACATTGTAAATAAATACCAATTTTTTGTTTGTATACTCTTCTTCATCTAATTGCTTGAATCGTGCAAAGTGACACATAATTTTCATTCACACTCACACTCACTCATGACAAAAATATTGCTTGATGGGTAAAATTTTGATATCCTGACATGAGGTGAGTATGTTATTCTCCTCTCTTCTCTTTAATTGTTCTTAATATCCCTTTCGTTAATTATTTTTTGGACACCCTATTTTTTAAAAGTGATACGCATTTTAGTAAGGATTTGATAAATTATAAGTAAGGAAAAAATGACATCATCTCTATTATCTATAAGAGGATTTCCTTTTTTGTACTGAATTTTTATGTAGTTCTAAAATACCCTTAAACTTTATGTTTAACTGAGAAAAAATTTGAAGACAACTTAGTAAAAATATATCTTCAACTTCACTTAAAATGCTTACAAAATAGGACACTCTCTTACTAATCCATGTCTTCAAAATAAACTTATCCAATTTTTTTTTTTAAAGGAAAATTATGACACTAGATCAAAACTCAAAAAAAATCCAATAAGATTTTAATCGGATTCTCAATTTTGCTCCATGTATCCCATTTAATTTTTAATTTTGTGCCAAGTAAATTATTGAGTGTAAAAATCGAAGAGTCCAAATCCAATTAGATTTTAAATTGGATTTCGATTGAAGTCAAATTTTCTACCATATGTCTATCTAAGTTTTTAATTTTTGTGACAAGTGAATTATTAGGTGCAAAAACCAAAGAGTCTAAAAAATATTAGATGTGTCCATCGAAGAGTCTATATATATATATATATATATATATATATACTAGATTTCAATTGAAGTTCAATTTTTTGCCAAATGTCCATCCAAGTTTTTAATTTTTATAATTAGTGAATTATTGGGTGCAAAATCCACGATAATTCACTCTCTTGGATCCACGATAAACCACGTGTCCATTAATCCATGATAATTCACTCTCTTGGATCCCTCACCCCACTCTCCCCTCCTCCCAAAGTCTCACCTCCTCTCAATATTTCAATCCTTTTTTTCTCCTTCACTGCCCTGAGAGATGAGAGAACGGGGAGGGGATGGGGCTCATGAAGGAGTTACTATTTAAGTTTTTAGGTGTGGTTACCCAGACAATTTGTGTCACTATATATCACATGACATGGACAGGAGTGTGCATAGTATGATATGTACTCAAGCTCACATCTATGCCCCTATTGCAATTTAGAACTTGGAGAATCATTTAAGGCAAAGTTGGAAAAATCAAACTAGTTGTTTATGGAGTATATATATGCATTTTAGTTGAGTTGGGATCTCAGCCCATATCTTGCAATGAAAGAAGCCTGACTTTGACTGCTCGAAAATTTATTTATGTGGACTGTAAAATTATTCTTCATTCTTAATGCAGGTTCAAGATGACCTAAAACAACATGCATGTTGTGGCTGCTGTGCCCATTCCCTCTGATGATGCAGGAAAGGAGGATGTGATTGCTGCTTTGGTTGCTAATGTGGAAGCAGAAGCAATGATATATAAGAGCTGATAGGAAGATCACTACCTTAAAACAATTACAAGCTAGTAAGCAAAACTGGATTGAAGAAATATGATTGTTATCCTATGGAGCCCATTTTTTGGTTGTAACTTGTAAGTTGTAACTGACTTTTAGCTATGCAGGGTCGTATATAGAAAACTGGATATGAGAATAATGAATTGGGGGGGTAGTTTTTGTCTTGAGGATGTACTAGAAGCTTTGGGGAAGTGGCATGCTTTAGGCATTCTTCTTCTTCATTAAACTAACATTGTGATTAAATAAGAGATTTTATTTATTTTTAATTCCAATTAAATAAGATAAGTTTATTAAAAATATTTAATTCTATTTTGACGGTACCCGTTAACAACAAAATTTTTTACTTTTATTTGACAATTTTTTTGCAACTTTATGTCATTTTAAAAAAAAAAATTTATAAGTGCTTTTATGTTTTTTTCATTTATTTATCTTATTTTTTTATTACATAAGACCCCCGTTAAGAAAACCATATTAGTTAACATTTACCTATATTAAAGCCAAAAAAAAAAATTCCTTTGATTTAGATGAGGAAAGAGACTGACTAGTAGACTAGTAGTACAGATCCATGCAACTGACCACAGCCCGTAAGGTGAAAAGGCCCAATAATAAGCCCGAAATTGTGGGTACTGTCAAAGTAAAGAGGAATTAAGCAAACCCATTGAGAAATAAAATAACAGAATTGCAACTGGGTATTCACTATTCACGGATGGAATTAAAACCTCACTTGGGCTGATCCAACTCTTCCTGTGCTTGGACACGAGTATTTGAATTTAGAATAATACTAGAAATACAAACATTTTTACAAAAAAAAAAAAAAAAAAAAATACAAACGGCTGATGTAATAAGTAGTTATTAGTAAATAAAAAAGTGATATTAATAGTGTACCTAGATAAAAACCAATAAAAAGCTGGCCACATCAACCGTTTATAAAAATGTTATAAAATGGTTTGTAAAGTCGTAGTATTACTCTCGAACTTATCGGACAAAAAGTTCAACCTTTCCTGCTTTGTTTCTCTTTCTCATCAATTTTAAGATGAAAAACAAACCCACTAACCCTCAATATATATATAATTCCAAAACAATATACCGGTATTAATGGTAACAAAATATATTTAGAGGCTTGAGTCCACATGAATTAATATTCTACGTCAATTGTTCTAGCAATTAGAACTCAAGTCTTTGAATCTCAAGTTCCTTCATTGATCTTGAGTATTGGAAACTTGAACAAACATGTGGATTAGAAAGTCAAAGCTAGTTCCAAGATTTTTTTTTTCCTATGGTTATGTTGCTAGCATGCATTATATCGTTGGCAGGAAAGAAAAGTAGATGAATGGTTTGTAAGGGTTAAAATTGTGTTACTTAGCTAATAAAATTTCTACCAAGTATTACTACAAAAAAATGAACAGTCACTCTCAGTCATTCTATTCTTTCACCAAGCACGATTTTTTAAGGCACAGTCCTGCATGTTCATCTTTGGACAACAGTATATAGGGACAACATTTTCACAACTCCCGACATGGCTAAATGCCTAAATGTAAACATAATTTCACGTAGGTCCAATTTTAACATTCTTTATACTATGCACCAATTACAACAGTATCATGTCAAGAGTTGTAAAAAAATTAAAATATAAATATAAATGTTGTGAAAAAAAATGAAGTGTCCAAGAACTTATTATTTGAACACAGCGTAAATGAAAGATCATAAAACAAAAGGTTAGCATTGACACCTCCTCGGTAGGCAACGAGGCATTTTGAAATTCTTTTCTTGAAATTCAAACATTACATGAGAGAGAGAGAGAGAGAATAGTTTCACAAAATTGAAGATAATGGTTGTTAACATATCTAGACCAGTAAGAATTATACTTTGAAACGGCCAAATCCAGCCATGGCTTGTAGTTTCCACTGAAACGAATAATAGCGGCATTCTCTATCATCTCCTATTGATTCAGGGCTGGGTCATAGCCAGTGGATACATCAAGTCATAGAAAGTGATGAGTCCCCCGGTGGCAATGAACCAAGTTTCCAAAGAGTCCTATCCTCATACTACAAAACAGTTTCACATCAGTTGCAAGCCTGAGTAGCAAGAGTACATCTAAATCTAGCATGAATGAAAAGACATCAATGTTTGTTGTGAAAACTATGAATAGGATAAATATCAGAATCTTCATTAAAACAATTTCTAAGACAAGTGGCATGGACCAAAAGCTAGAAAGAACAATGATCCTTTACTAGAACAGCTAAATGAAAAGAATATTAAAACTAAAGAGGACGAGATTCAAAATCCCTGGAACACACACAACCAACTAATTAATAACACAGCAGATATAAGATGTTTAAAGCTCAAACATGCCCCCACTACAACCATCTTGACGATCCACAATCTAGTGATTACCCCCATACAGATATGGCACAAACACATACTATCATCCAAAGACTACATTCATGACAAGCAAATAACATCTTCATTCTGTCCATCACATCCTACACCTTAAGATCTATGTTATTTCCAACTTTCAAGGCTAATTCTATTCCATGGCCAAAAAATAAAATAACAAAATATAAAAACAAGGAAATTATACTTAGAAAAGAGTAGAAACATACTGATTAGTCTTCCAATTGACGTTGGTGTGGAAAATATGGGTATTCCAAAGGCCAGCCCTTAAAAAAAAAAAAAAAAAAAAAAAAAATCAAAAAATATTATCAGATCCTTGGTCCATTAAAAGCACTTAATTTAAAAATATAAATGCTCTAAGAGAATGACAATGATTCATATTACAGTAACACATTGGAACAAAAACATCACTAGAATAACAAAGTACAATTCATCAAAAAAAAAAAAAAAATTACAAGAAGATTTTTTTTTTTTTTGGCAAAACAGAATAGGTATGCAAGTGGGTCATCTCTCTCTTCCTGCCATCTTCTAGGATAAACCAATGACAGACCAAAAACAATTTCAAAAAGCTAGGGTCATTTTTTTTTTCCACCACAATCTACCAGATTATAAATTTAGGAAGTATACCCTAAATAAATAAATAAAATAAAATAAACTTAGATTATACAAGAAAAATGTAGAATCATACCTATCGAACAAGTGTAAATATGTTTTTCGACCCCACACAAGAAAATTTTGGCAGCACAAAATTTGTGTATCTAAGAAGGTTGTTGATCCTCTGGGAGGTTGGTTCTTGGTCAAGATGAATTTGAGGCAGTAGAGTCCGTAGCATTGGATTGGAATTAATCATTGTTGGGGATAGCCAATGTACACAACTGTACAGGCTTCCACCAACACCAGCAGCTATGGTATCTAGATGGGGTTGAGAGTCTCCGGCATGATGGTTGTGGGTATTGAGTCTGGCCCAAAAACAATTACGTAATTCTGCTACATGTCCTTACCAAACTATGGGGGAGTATTTTCAAACATATCTAAGCACACTATATCATGTCACGTATTTTCAAATATATCTAAGCACACCGTGTCATGTCAAGGGGTGGCAAATGGGCGGATTGGGTCATAAATGGGTTGGGTCATAAATAAGTTGGGTGTCTAATTACGCATTTATTCATTTATGATCCATTTATATATAAATTAATTATCTATTACCTGTCCAACCCATTTAATTAGTAACCCACCTATTTAACCAATATGACTCAAATACCTCTAAAACTAGTTAAATACCCTATTGACTTTCAAAATTACCAAAATACCCTTAAATACCCAAAATGACCCAAATACCCCTACACTTTCAAAATTACCAATATACCCTTGGACATCCAAAATTACCAAAATACCCCTAGAATGATAAATCTGAGCTTTTAGAAAAACCATTGGATTGATGAAATTGTCCATGCTCAGTAAGACACTTGAACCTATTCCTTTCCTTCCCCTTCCCCACAAATCTAATAAAACTATAATTTATCTTCTTCTTGTTGTAAAATAGACGGAAAGATTTAAACTATAATCTACCTTTGTAAGTTTGATTAAGCATTTGACAACCAAATTAGAGAACTTCTGAATGACTTGGAGCAAGGGACTCATTTGACTGGGAGCAAGGAACTTCTAATTAAGCCTTGTTGGCAAAAGATGCTCATCAAATGACTTATCTTCAAAGTATTTTATGGCTATGGCAGCAATATGAACAGTACAAAAGGCAAAGGTTAACTCTTTTACTCAAGAGCTTCATGCAGACACCAACAAAGGCAAGGGAGGATCCAGTTATAATAGAAGCCAAGGCATTTCTTTTGGAACTACATACAATCATAACAATTTGGAAACACAAAATATTAAGCTAGAGATATCAAAGCATATTTCCAACGCCAAATACTTGCCTTTTAATATGGGCAGTGTCTATTGCATGCAATGTGTAGATCCATTCATTGCCAAAAATAACTGAACTCGTGACTTTAAGTCATGATTTCAAACTGTGGAGGAGGTTTTTCCCCTTTTTATACAAGTAACACCAAAGACATGATATGCATACCAAGGGAACAACAACCTGCAAAACTCACAACCATGGCCTCTTCATTTCCAAAACTTTATCCACACAAATAATCAAAAGGACAAGTGCCCATCAATCTCCGCAAGTATCTAATGGCACACATACATTAAAAAATCAAACTTTAAGAAATAATATGGTACTGGGTATATAAGAGTTAAAATTAAGTTTAAGTAGAATGATAAGTGTAATTGAAATGGATGAGTACCATAGCATTTTACCCAATTTCGTTCATTTGTCATGTCCAACAAAACAAAGCAATAAACCATCCCAACTTTCATGAACCAACAACTGCCTAAAATAAAACTAGGGCTTCTAAGCAATCAAAAACAAAAGAGTAAGGCAAGCATGGATTGGCACCATCCTTTACGTCCCATGCTTTTCAAAGTACTTAAGCTTGAGCAAATCTCCAAACCAAGGTGAATAAATTTAGTCTCACCTAGCACACTCAAAAAACATCAAAAAAGACATGCTTGTCACTTTTCATGGTACAATAGAGTCCCAAAATAATGTCAATTGAAAGAAAGAAGATGGTCACTTCAAATAAAAGAGTTTGAGTTTTCAAAACTATTGTTACAACAACAATTGGATATTCCATATTCCTAGATTGTTAGGCCGCACAACAAACATGCCAATATGGTAAGATTCAGAACAATTAAGAGATTTCCAAAACAGACGCCATATAACTCCCATCAAAACTAGAGCCCATCTCCCTGTTAGTCTCAAACTTTGAATAAGTTCTAAATACAATCACTTGAAAATCATTTTAAAAAATAAAAATTAAGAACATAAACACAATTACGAATAAAAATCATTTATTATCAATCTAAGTTACTGAATAAAAATTATCCAATCTAAATTTTTATTTGAATAAGTTCTAGATACATGAACACACAATTAAGAACTTCTTTATAGACTACTAGAGACTTTACATCAAACTTTGAATCGAGTTTGATTGGTTAATTAGGGTCTCTGAACTATAATAATTAAATGAAATTATATTGCAAATGCAAATATTCAATTTCGATCAACAATAAGAAGCTCCTCTAATTTATCCCCGAACACAAAGCTTTTTAGCCTTTAGCAGATATAATAAAGAATCTAGTGAAGCCAATTGTTAAATTAGAATAAACGATCACAATTGTTGCCACTAAAACTCATAACATGGGATTATCATCAACCCCGCCACCCACCAATCTAAAAAAAGCCATTCGTATAGTTTCCTTCCAATGAAGTTCACAACGAAAAGTAGCTAGAAAGCATAAAAGAAGACAAAACAATTCCACTTAAAATTATTGTAACTACTACTAAATATAAATGCCTCTGCAATATTTTATCAATCCCCTGATCTTTAGTACCTTTGAAAGACCCTAGATAATGCCGAATTTATGAACAGGTTTACAAACAACCAATTCATTATACTACACTCAACCAATTTATGAACAGGGAATGTCCTATTGATAACATAGTAACCATACACATCACTATCCTTATGGGGCACACCGAGCTTGTGAGTTGTGAAAATCTTTAGCAGCAGACTAAGGTCTCAAAGGGAAATAGTTTCTGTTCTTGTTGAGCTATCTCCTAGTCTTTTTCATTGCTTCCCTCTAATCAACCCCCCAAAAAAAAAAAATCATGGTCAATAACAATCACAAAACAATAAACAAAAAATATGAAAAACCCCAAACCCAAAATTCTCGAAAACTTAACTTAGAAATCAACCCAAGAATTGAGTGACTTACCCGAGAAATCTGATGCCTTCAACAATGCCTTCAATGACCTTCTACGCCATCGTCAAAGCCCGACCTCAAATCACTATTCAGGTACCTTCCATCTCTCTCTAGAATTTCCTTACTTTTGTATGGTTACTGAGAAAATTTGAGGGAAAGTGTTTAAGGAGAGTGAGACGGAGACTGAGGGCCGAATGTTTTGGCTTAGAAATCTAGAGGTTATATTGTTTATTTAAGTTTTAGATTTTAGAAAGGTTTAGTGGGTTTATTTAAATTTAAATTTTAGATGGATTTAGTGGGTATTAGTGGATTTATCTATTTAGACCCATCTAATTAAATAACCAAATGGGTATTTACCCATTTAACCCAAATATTCAAATAGGTTGGGTTAAGACTTATCCAAATAAGGTGGGTAATGGGTGGGTTCATGAATATGGATAAAAATTGCCACCCCTACATGTCACGTGCGGAAGATGCAAGAGAAATTACATGAAAAAGGAAAGAAAAAGAAAAAGAAGAAAGCAATAGATCGTATTTTTTTGGTTGAAGTCGAGATCATAATTTTTTTTTAAAGTATAAGGATAGGCCATTATTGATGTTGTCTTTTTATGTATATTTTTTAAAAATATAGCAAAACCCAATCTGACCTTGCACCTCTGGTAGTAATAAAACATGATGTAGATGTACTAGTTTTGCCAAATATAGTTCATCTTCTTCTTATGAGAGGTACTAAGTTCAAGGCGAGCCTACACAACCTGTAGCTTAGCTATGAAACTATGAAACTACATGTAGTATAAGTTTGTTATAGTTTAGAGTCCAAGTGTCGGCATCCTATGCTCTTGTCCACGTGTTAGCATCTGAGTTATGTTAGTTAGTGTATTCCACATTATATGGAAGTGGTTAATCCCTATATATTGGGGTCTGTAATCGATATTGCAGTATTGAAATCAGAACTGAAATTTCTCCACAAATTCTCTTTTCTTCTTCCTCTTTTCTCTCTATGCTTTTTTTCTTTCTTATATTGTTCTTGATTTCTTCTCTTCATGGTATCCATCATCTTCTTATGAATTTCATGAACTCTTTTGCGGTGCATCTTAAGGAAAATATAAAGATTATATTCTATAGTCTAAGTGAATACCAAGATGCCTATGATAGGAAAATGACCGAAATTACCAAAATTCCCTTAAACCTAAAAGTTGACTAAAATACCCTATACATCAATAATACCCTATACATAAAAAGAGAAAATACTGCATTAGTAATATCCTATACATTTTTATGAAGACTACATCATGCCTAAATCATTAATGATGTAGTCTTTTTTTTTCTTTTCTTTTTTTTTTTTTTTTTTTTTAAGTATAGGGCATTATTAATGTTGTCCTTTTTATGTGTATTTTTTTTTTAATGTATAGCTTTACTAAAGACAACAAAGCCATCCCACCTCGCAAATCTGGTAGCAATTGCACATGACATTGATGTATACTAGTTTTGGCGGATATAAGGCAATTTCTTTAAAGTATAGGGCAATTTTTTGAAAGTGTTGAATTGATCACTAGTTTGTGAAAACATTAAACACTTGAACAATGGGGGCGTTAGGTTCCTTACAACCTACTACTATCAATGGATGTAACACCTCCAAATCTATAGAAAAAATAGAAGTCGTGTCTTGGGGGAGATATGGAGGGTCGGAGATTGAAATCAACAATTATTGGATTAAAGGAACAAGACCAACTATTGGATAGTACGATATAGGAAAATGACCAAAATTCCTTAAAACCTAAAAGTTGACCAAAATACCCTATACATCAATAATACCCTATACATAAAAAGAGAAAATACTACATTAGTAATATCCTATACATTTTGATGTAGTCATTTTTACATTTATTTTTAAGTATAGGGATTTTTATTTTTTAAGTATAGGGCATTATTAATGTTGTTCTTTTTATGTGTATTTTTTTAATGTATAGCTTCACTAAAGACAACAAAGCCATCCCACCTCGCACATCTGGTAGCATTTGCACATGACATTAATGTATACTAGTTTTGGCGGATATAAGACAATTTTTTTTTTAAAGTATAGGGCAATTATAGGAAATTTTTGAAAGTGTTGAATTGATCACTGGTTTGTGTAAACATTTAACACTTGAACAATGGGGGAGTTAGGCTCCTTACAACCTACTACTATCAATGGATGTGACACCTCCAAACCTACAGAAAAAATAGAAGTCATGTCTTAGGGGAGATATGGAGGGTCAGGGATTGAAATCCATTCGCAAGTTATTGGATTAAAGAAACAAGACCAACTGTTGGATAGTACATAATCCCCAAGGCAATAAAGACTTTCAAACCCAAACAAGAAGAATGGATGGAGTCCGTTGATAAATAGAAGAGTTAAGAAGGGTTTGATCGGGAATGGGATAAGAGATTAGTATGGTCCATGCTTAGATACTGGAAGAAAGTCTGAAAAATAAAAAATCTACATCAGAGACTAATAATAATTAGTTAAATTAAAACAATTATATTATATCACTTACCGATCCCGCAACAAGTACGTGATAATGGAATGCATATGGAGAATGAGGTGGGTTTCTCTTTGAAATCGTTGTCAAATTCTTGGAGTTCGCTCAAGTTCGTCAAAATATCAATATCGGGTAATTGATTGGCTTGATTGTTGGCTTGCATTGTATTGTATTAGTGAGATCAATTAGTGGGTTTGCTCTTACAAATGCAGCGGGTTTGCTCTTACAGGTAGCCATCAATATATATAGAAAAAATTTAAAGACTGTTTGCGTGTGTCAGAGTAGAGTCATCAATTTTTCAAATATTTTCTTTCTCAAAAAAAAAAAAAAAAGATATAAATAGTCTAAAATAAAATCATTTTCAACATAAATGTATAACTTATATATAAATTGAAAATTATAATATAAACTCAAAATAAATAAAATATGAAATCCTAGAAGGACAGACCAAAGGGACTCAACGTAGTGGTTAGTCTGTAGGTACTAACTTCTTGAAAGGAAGGAGCTTAGGTTCTATTACTTGTGCTTTTTCATGAAAAAGAGTAATAATTTATGTATTTTTTTAATTTCCTTTTTCATGTAATGAGAAAAAATTGGATTGAAGATCCCAATTACGAATATTGTCTTCTAGTTTTTGGAGGGCATATGAAATTGGGCCGCAAGGTGAGGATCAAGCTATCCCCCCCCCCGGAAATTATGACCAGCCCTCTAATTCTTTCTAAGATCTCTACTTAGTCCAATAGATAACTCAAATTCCTCGAATAAAATACTAGCTAGCTCTCCCAATTGTCCAAATGATTTGCACTCAATCCAAATATCAATAGACAATAACCCACACTCTCAAAATATCATCTTTTACCACCCATTTTTTCAAACAAGAATTTACTTTTTTCCCCATCATTCTCAATCTCAAGAAGCGCCTACGGGATTCTCAAAGAAAATAGAAGCTATCACTTCTATTTTTCTCTTCTTGATACAAGCCCACAACTCGCCCCATGTTTCTTTCCTCTCATTGTTGATTGCTCTAAACACAGTAATTCTCTTCTCAACAAGGATAGGAGTCAAATAAACTCCTTTCATCTAACAAAAAAATTTATCCATATTTGCTTTAAGTTCCAGTTTCTCCTTGCTAAATTAAATCTCTGGAGTAGTTTTTTTTTTTTTTTTTTTTTTTCTACTTATGTCATCAATCATCACCATTTTTTTACCATCATTCTTATTTTGTTTAATTTTTTGTTTTAGCTTTTAAGAAAGTACTTGTGTCTTAGACTCTTAGCATTTCAGGTTTGTTTGTTTCTTCAACATCATATGGGCATTTAGATTTGTGCTTTTGTTTTATATATGATAATGGTAATTTAGTATTATGAATATTGCTTTGTTTATTAAGTTGTTCAACTTTTTGTATTGCTATACGATAATATATTATATCTCTTTCCATATCATCATTTTTTAAAATTTGAAATTAGGTGCTAAATAATTCATTAAAAAATAAGAAAATTTTCAATATTATGAATAATGATAGGTTGATGGTGCTTAAAATAATAGTATGCAAATTTTTGTATACTTATATGGTAATATAGACTTGCTTTTTGTATTTCCATTAGTATTTAAGAATATGACAATATATCAAAGTTGATAATTTTGTATTTATGAATTATATTCTATCAATATTGCAATTTGGCCCCCAAGTAAAAATTCTGGTTATGCCCCTGGTGGGGATGTTGGTTAAATTACAATGAAGCTTTTCATCGAGTGAAAGGCATAAACCCTCTTAGCGGGGAGGGTGGAAATATATTGTAATTGATTGGTTGTCATGTGTCTGAATACATATGGCTCCTAAGCATTTCACTATCTTGGACTATTAAAAAGAAAATTTTAGGGTTTGCGGTTGTGACAATAGTAGTGGCAACGATGGTGGCGGTGGCGAGTATGAAGGGAAATTTCAAGAAAGTTTTGAAATTTTGAAAAAGAGAGAAGAAAAGAAATGGGTACGAAAGTAATTGAATAAACAAATTCTAGAAGGGCTTTTGTAAGTGAAGTGGATATGATGGAAATGCAATCTTTGTAGGTGTGTAGGTATAGGTTTTTATATAATGTTGGCAATAGAAGAGATTTGAAAAGAATGAGGTGTATATTTGAATTTGAATGGACCGAAAGCCTAGGATGGTCTTGGAGGGAGGTTTCTTAGTGAACACCAATTTTAGAAATCATTTTCCGTAAAATCCATGTGTTTGGCTGTCACGGAAAACACTATTTTCCGGAAAATGATTTCGGTTGACCACTAATTTCACCTTTGACCCGGAAATGAATTTCTCCCCTCATTTTCACTTCAATTCACTTCCGGGTCTTGCAAAATGCAGAGAGAGGAGAGAAAAAAGAAAAACACAACACGAGAGTGAGAGAAAAGAACAAAAAAAAAACAATCGAAGAACACAACGACCAACGAGCGAGATCAAGTGCGAACGAGATCAGCCAACGAACGAGATCGAAGCCAACGAGCGAGATCAAGTGCGGAGCTCCGATCGATCCAGCCACCTAGAGCTCGATCCGGCCAACAAGCGAGAGAAAGAACGAGAGCCAACGATCCACAAACCGACACCGATCTACCTCACACCGGTCGCGCCGAGCTCGCCAGGCGATCACCGTGCCAAACGCCGCGCACTCCCATGGTGAGTGACTCAAACTCACACCGATCTAGACCAAGGCACCCGATCCAGCTCAGCCAGTCGATCACCTCAGTCCGAGCACTCCGATCACCGAGCCAAACACAGACTCACGGTGAGTTTTCCGGAACCGGTTAACCGCCACACACTCACCTCACCTCCGACCCACACGTCCGATCCACACACTCACTCACCTCCGATCCACTCACCTCACCGGTCCAGCCCATCCTCTCGATCCGATCTCTAAAACATATATATATATATATATATATATATTTTATTTATTTGTTTATTTATATAAATATTTATATAATTATTCTATTCATGGGTCACATTGCACTTTTTAGTATTATTCATGGGCCTCACTGTACTATTTTAGCTAACTTTTACCTTTATCTATAATACTGTCAGCAAAAAGTTTTCAGTTTCAACAAAATAAGCGGATCCCAGACAGACCCTTATTAAACATGATGAAAGCTTATGATTAATTACAAATAGGAATAAATTTTATTCCCTGTGAAAAGAAACTGCTTTTCATTGTTTAATGGAAAAAAGAATTTGAGTATTTCACAGACAAGTGTCACTGTTTCTTACCACCAAGCAAAAGGACTCAAGCATAGCTTGAGGGACAAAAAGTTTGTTAAGGAACCGTCTTAAAATAATAAAATGTTGCATTCCACATAATAACAAGGAAAAGATAGAAATTTTTTAAATGAATGCTTAGGTAGTTCATAACAAAAATGTTTGCAATAAATATTATTTTTTTCCCTATCCTTCGTCATCCTTTCATAATCACATTTCAACTTAAGATTTCTATAATTTAATATTAATATCCAATTACAGTGCAAATACTTTTCCCACATAACAAAAAGAAAAATAAGTGAAGGATTACCGAGCCTTCCTTATTGGGTACAGGGAATAAACAAAAAACAGGGCAAGTGACAAAAACTTACCAAAGGGAAGCTCAGTCAATGTGGTTGGTTTCGCACGTAATCCATATTTCTTGCAGCGTTCATTTAGACCTTTTACTAGTTCATCAAGATCTGATTGGATACGATCAGCATGAACCTGAAATTTGCAGTTGAAAATGAACATAAAAAAGTTCTAAATAGGCCTGCACCAGACCAAATTTGTGAAGACATACCTGAAGAACACCATCAGCACTGCCATCTTGTTCCATCTTAACAATGGCCTGATAAAGCTCCATTTTCCTCTCCTACAAATAAAAAGTATAAGATTGTTTAACATAAATCTAACAGAAGGACCAGCACAATGACACACTTTTAATACTTCAATGACCAACGGCAGGCCATTTATAGGTCATTCATGAAAAGAAATTATGGCTACCTGTAAATCACGAAATGTTGCTTCTTCAATAGTTAACTTGGAGGCTACATCTCCACTTTGCTTGTATTTCTCTTCATATTTCTTGGCCAGGGACTCAACCTGAAGACAGATACTGATCATTGAGCCCATATTACAAAAGAAACATGAGGAAACATACATTTGCTCAAGAATCCAAAACATACCTCACGTTTATCAGCAGATGCTCTTTCTGTGATTTCATTAAGGCGATTGTCACATCTGCTCTTGTATAAAACCTTGTACCAAAGTGAAAAATAAATTTAGGGAAAACATAGCGGAATAATTAAGTATCATTGCTTCTGACTACAAAGAGAATAGTAGAAACAAGTGCAGTTCCCAGCCATCCAGAATAAGCACCTATAAGTTCAAAGTAAGAAACATGTCTTTACATTTTTTATCCGCCTTAATACAGATTGCAATCAGAATAATGATCAGGAAAAAAGAGGTCTACTAACAAATTGATGATTAAATAAGTCATTTTTTTTTCATATTTGGGGAACCAAAAAAAAAAAAAACAAACAAACAAACCTAGGTGGATTATATAACTAAAGACATGTCCATGCTGCTAGCATCAAAACATTTTTTTTTCAGTTATCATAACTAACAATGTCACATGCAAAGGAAACACTATTTTGCAGAGCATTGCATATATTACGTGTGTTCGATTTTTTTTTTTTAATTTTTTTGTTGAAAGTGTGTTGAAGTATACTTGTATTTTGAAAAAGTGAAGTTTTAAAAAGTTGTTCATAAAAGCTTGTCATTAGCTGTAGGCCAAAGGACAAACAAGTATTTTCATTTATCAATATGTAACAATTAGATCCCCAACAACAATCAAAGGAACACACATATAATGTCATATAACCTTCAAAAAGAACATTAAATACTCACAAGTTCTTGCATTTTAGTGCGGCAGAATTCAATTTTCTGTCTAGAATCCAATATTTCTTTCTCCAGTTCTTCTACCTACAATTAAGAAAGGATCAGGTCAAAAGATGATTAGCAACTCTTGAAGGAAAGAGGAACACAAAATCTTGGTCAAAGTAAAAAGCTACCAGGTGAAGATGATAAAAAGTATATTCAAGTCTATACCACGCCATGCACTAAAGACTCATTGTCACAACAGAAAGCTTTTATGTCACCTTAGCATAGATCTTCAAATTGGAACAAATAATAAAAGAAAACAAAAATTCAGGAAAAACCAAAAGTTAAAACTTCAATGTTGCAAGAAGGGTCATCTATAATTTGCTATGTTGCTGGAAGAGAAACACAAAGGGCTTGGGTAGGGTGAATGGGTCAATTGTATGCAACCATAAACCTATAACAAGTTAACAACTAGAGAACTATGGTACAAAATATGTAAGATACAAAGATAGGGGGGAAAAACAGAAATGTGATATTAAAAATAGTAGATAGATTTAGATGCTAAATAAAGAGGTTACGGAAAAGTATAGGGTTCCAAGTGAAATAAATATAATGAAGAAATAGAAGAACAAACACTACCAAACTGATGTAGATTTCAACAATTAAAAAAGGCTACAGGCCCAGCATGGTTGAAAAAGCTTTCTCTTGGTGGTTGATCATGCAATATTTGTGTTCAGCTTGCAAGGTTTGGCAAAGAGTAGAACACAAGGGTAATCAAGTGGAGAACCAGTCAAAGAAACCAAATGTCATTGGACACCTAATTTTACTGCAACATCCCCAGATATAGCAAATAATGGGAATCCAGCAAAAAGATCAAATGGCTAAAGAAAAATGATGCAAGAAACAGAGATAGAATAAGTGCCTTTTTATCAGCCTCTGTTGCTTCTTGGAACCTTGAATTGAGCAAGGTCTGCTCCTCGGTACTGAGTTGATCTACAAGGTGTTTCTCCAACACTGGAACTTTTGCCTTCTGCTGACTGGCCTGTGACCCTTCAGCCTGAGGGACTGCAACAGGCCTCGGAGGCCTTCCTGCTGCCATGTGCCGAGCACCAGGACCAGGCATCCCATGCTGTTGTTGAAAACCTTTGAACAAAAAAAGGGTAAAGATAGGATCTATTTTGTAATAAATTGCACCAGTTGGTACCATAAACTAAAAGACTCATGGTGTGGAAGAGTACCAGGCGCATGTCCCCATGCTGCATTGGAGTAGTTGGTAGGTTGGCCAGGGGTAGGTAAATCAGATATAATGCTGCTTGGGAGCACTGCTGGAAGAGGAGTGCCTTCTCTATACCGCTCCATCAAATACAGAGCAACACAGAACTCCCTGTGAGAAAGCATGCTATCATTATCCTGATCCGCTAAGTCCCACACCTGCTTTAAAACCTCTGAAATATGAACAATATATACTAGTGAGAACAATGTGATCATGGAATTATTAGCTGCCATTAAGAAATTATCTGCATAAAACATATGTAAGAAGTTGGGCCAAAAAACAAGACGTAGCCTTAGACCTGGCTATGTTGAGCCTTAGAATTTAAAAAATACCAAGATAGACCTTTCCTGGATTAAAGCCAGTCTTTGGAAGCCACTAAACTTTAGAAACTTCTGTAAATAAAATTATCTGCTAGAGTTGAACATTAAGCATACCAAGATTAAAAAAAAATTCATTAGTACATGATAAAACCCATCTTATACAACAATAGGTCCATGACATGGAGCTTGTGCAAACTCATGAGGCTTTGTGATCACCAAAGATATTCAACAGCACACAAGTCACAAACGCACAATAACTGACCCAGTAGCCAAGCTCCTTCTATACTAGAGTTATATATCAGATGATCTAGACCATTCTGGAAATTGGGCACTTAAAGCCATAATTTAATAATTTGAATAAACATTCCAGCAGGAAGTTAAACAGGAAAGAAACAATAATTCACGGCAACCTAAATTCAGATATAAGGATAGCAGAAGCTTTAAACTGATAGCATATTATGCATTCAGACTAAAAGAAAATACAAGAAAGTATAAACCTTTCATAAACCACATTAGCAATTTAGTAATGGGCATAAAGCCCAAAGATACATTCCATAATGAAAAATAGTTCTACCTCTTGGCAGTCGCCAACTAAGAAATAAATTGCGGGCTTCTTCACCAGTAATCCTCCCATCTCTGTCCTTGTCTACGTCCATAAATACTTTGGTATACTTCTGAACATCAGTTGGACTCATCCTAGGCCATGACTGCTGGGACTGACTGGAAGCAGAAATCTCAGCACCAAGTGATATTCCAGATGATCTAGATGCAGAAGTGGTCTGTGTTGAAACCTTTTTGGTACTGATTTGCAAGTGCCGGGACCTGCTGACGCTGACCACCAACAGGCTGTGTTGTGAGTGAAGTCTGCAAAGAAGGCTGGATCACTGAAGATACCGGAACAACTGATGATGAGACTGGTAAATTGCTTGCAGAAATAGTACGTGTGGAAGAATCTTGCTTTGGTTGAGATGGGGTAGCAGAAAAAACATCACCACCAAAAATTGAGTCAGATGCAAAACCATTTCCAGATACATCCAAGGGTTTAGAATCCTTAGCCGGTTGTCCGGATGGCCTCATTCCAAATGTTGCTTGTGGCCTAGGTGGCAGTGTGGCAGGCGATCCAGATGTTGCCAGCCCAAATCCATCAGAACTGACTGAGGTACTCATTCCACTGACTGGGACTTGTAAGGCACCTGTCCCTACACCAACCCAATCACTTGAGATGCTTGGATTTGGAGGGCGAGGCCCAGTCCCAGCTACTCCACCAGTTAATTCTTGAATGCCAACACCCTGTGTCGGGCGGGGAGCAGAGGAAGTTACAGCCTGTGGAGGCCTCATCAACTGACTTCCTTGTGAAGGAAAATGCTGCTGGTTGATACCCGCATTAGGAGGAACTTGTGGTCCCCTGAACCCAAGATTTTGGGAGGACGTTGGAGTAACCGGACCAACTGGAGGGGTAGGAGCTGATGCAGCAGCGGAAGCATTGAACTGAGGTGCAGGCATGGCAGTAACACTGATCTGTGGTGCAGGTATTTTAGCTGAAGCTGGGCCATACAATGCTGCCTTCACTATGTCAGGGGTTAGGTCTCGTTTACTTTGTGCCACAGTGACAAGTTTAAGGGCATTATAGAACTCTGGCCGACCAAGAAAACCACTCTGGCTCTGGTTGGCAATTGCCCATATCTGCAGATAAAGACACCAACATAAAACTAAAACTGATTAAATCATACACTTTCCCATGTTCATTGTTCCCATAATTTTGTTCTCGATTTCTTATATAACTAAGAATGCTAGGTGCCAAAGGAGCTGCAACCCATATACACAACAAGAAGTATACAGACGAGAAATTCCCCCAAAGAGCTATATCAAGCACTAAAATTTACAGTAAAGAAAATCTAAAAGTCAATACTCTCTGTTATCTCAGTGCGACAGGCGAGTAATTACTGTCAAAATAACAACAATTTTGCAGTCAGCTACGAATTCTCAACAAACTAATCACAGTCGCCACATTTATCCTTAAAAGGCATATCCTTTTTTACCACTCCCGAAAGTGAATCAAGAACACTCTTCAAAAAGAGAAGACTTTATTCAATGCATTAACCCATTCTATGTCCCATTGCACACAGCTCTAACGTACACATGTTCCTAACTACAATCGAAATCCCAATTGATATCAAAATTTAGCATCCAAAAAACCCTAGCACCAATCAGATAACTATATAACATTCACAAAAGCTTAAACAACTAAAATACATCAAAATTTTCGAATCAATCCGATCCAACTCAATATCAAATTACATACACAAATAGATAGATAGACAGAGAAAGAGAGAGACCTGAGCAAGAACTTGCTTGGACAAACCGGAGCCTTGGAAGAAGGAGACGGCTTCGGCGCCGCTGATTTTGCCATCGCGGTCCAAATCGGCGCGACGGAAATACGCATCGAAGAGATCCACATTCGGCGCTTGGTTCTGCGCCGAAGCCATTTCTTCTGCTCCCCCCGCCGCCGCCGCCGCCGAAATTCAAAACAGCCTCCGCGTGTGTGTGTGTGTATGGAGGATCGATCAGTCAGAACATTGGAATCAAAATAAAGGCAGTGATCGAAATCGTGCGCGAGTGCATGAGAAAAAATCGTTATGGTGAGAAGCACCGGGAACGATCAAAAATATGGTTTCGATTTTTCGATTTGTTAATGAAATGAATTTTGTATTTTTGGGTGTGTGATTCGATGAAAGAGAAAACAGATGGAGATAGTGAGAGATAGAGAGATTGAAAAAAAAAAAAAATGATGGATGTTTTTAATTTTCTGTTTTAAGGACAAAACTACCTCTGTCTTCTTACTCATTTCTCAAAACTACCATTGGCCCAGACCCACTCACCACCCTCCGGCCCATTACCTAACTATGATAAATTTCTTTTTCTTTTTTTTTAGCTAAATAAATAATATAAAATTAATGTAATTTTTCGATTTGAATTTAGAATTTGAAATGGAGTGAACAGTTGGGTTTAGTATGTGCTAGTTTTTTTTTAAAAAATGTATTAAACGTGTCTGATATATATTTAAAGAGAGGTGCTACATTAAGAACATTTTTACAATAAATTATAAATGGTTAGTTGTTATTGGTTTAAATTTAAATCTAACAATAAGATTTCTTTTTTACCCCAATTATAACAACTAGTAATAACCTGCTACTTAAGATTTGTTGTGACAATGTTGTGGACATATCATTTCTCATATTTAAATGATAAATGATATATGATATTCATAATATTTTCACAACAAATCTTACGTGGCAAGTTGTTACAGGTTGTTATTGATGGAGTAGAAAATTAATTTCAATGGTAGATTTAAATTATAACCAATAATAACTAATCACCTATAATTTGTTGTGAGAATGTTATAAAAATATTGTATATGTACCACATCTCATATTTAAATAGAGTATGTGCTAATTTTTGGGAAAAAAATTTCTCTGATATTTTTTAATTAAAATTTTAACCTAATTTTTTATTTTTTAAGAATAAGGATTATCTAATTAGATTAGAGGTATTTTTGGTATTTTTAAAGTTATAACTAACTTTAATCCACTTAATACATAGAAAAGAGGTAAAATATTATTATATTATTATAAGATTAAGAACCATTAATTTATTTATTATTCTAACAGTTTTAGCCTTTGCAACATAATATGAATATTTAAAATAAAATACGCCAAATGGATGCATGATGTTCATGCTGTTTGGAGAAGAAAATATCAATATTTATGGAAAACATTATTTACTATATTAGTAACTAGTATTATTTACGTACGATGCATAGCTTGATAAAAATTTATATTTAAGCTCAAAATTTTTAAATAATTAAAACTAAATTATTAAATAAATAGTAATAATAAATTATAGAATAAGTAAATAATTTTGTGGGGGTAAAAGAACCGAGTAGGAGTATTGGGGCGTTGGCCATGCCCAAGGATGCCAAGGAGCCCGAGGATGATCAAGCAATAATATAAGCATGTAGATTAATAGGTCGAGGACAAGGACCAACAACAGCAAATAAGTGATGTCTCCCGAGGCGTTGTGGGAGGTTGGAGCCCGACCACCCAGAGAATACCGTGCAAAAGGCAACCATACTTTAGAAGATAAGATTCAGAGAAATGAGTCAACAATGAATTAAGAAATATCCGAGAAGAAGACTGCTATCACCACATTAAATATTTTACACCTAACCAACTAGCCGCATTTATGTGGAAATGACGTCTGAACAGTGATATTTAGCTTTACAACTACACACAAAGTCTCCGGGAGGGCTCTGATGGGACAAGCATCTAGGAGATCACCGATACAATCAACAAGTGGAATGCTGGGATTGAAAAAGAATAGGACTTTATAAAGAAAACGACCTCGTGAGAAATGGGGTATGTAATCTTTGGGAAAGACAAACGAAACAGAGAGAGAATATCTTGTACCGAGAAAAAACTTGAATATATATAAGAACAACTTATCCTCGGACTTGACCGAGGAATGCCATTGCCATATTGTGTTTTTCTTAATGGTTTAATCTCATTCAATTGAGGCCTATATTTGGTTTGTTGAAACACTCTTTCTTGTAGGATCCACTCTCTAACAAATATATTGTGTTAGGCTTGCTGGGCTTTCCTTAACTGTTCAATAGTGGGAGGCTCAAGTATAGGGCCCCTACAATTTTAATAAAAAATTAATTTAAGTTAACTGTATAGAGTTTAGACTTTATCGGTGTTTATTTATTTTTATATTTTCAAATTTTCTTTGTGTTTCGTGTTAACTTCTTAATATAAGATATGGAATGAGTTTGATCATTCCTATTTAGGCTATGTTTAATCTATACCCTAACCAACACAAACAATAATAAACAAAATAGTTCCTTAATACCGATTTTTTACTAGTGATAGTCTAATTGAAAAAATCAACACACTCATAAATTAAATACAATAACCAAAACCAAAACATACGCAAAAGAGTTCAAATTTGAAAATATAAAAATAATTAAATAAAAACTTACATAGGAGGACCAAGAACTTAAATGGGTGTCCATTGTTTTGCTTGTTTATAGTAAATTTTCTTTGGCTTAATATCCCACACACAAATTCATAAGTAAAGAATAATAAGTAAGATGTATTTATTAGATTAAAATATAAGCATAAGTTGCATTTTGAAAAAAAAAAAAAAAAATATATATATATATATATATATATATATATATATATATATATATATATATATATATAACAACGTGGGGTGTATTGTGTGGGATTTGATTATAGGGATTGGTTAAGATGGATTGTATTGAAAAGTCATGGCTGAATATATATTAGTTCTAAAATTTTTATAATAGATTTTTAGTTGGAGTTGAATTTAAATTTCTAAAACTTAGATGATAATGCTTTATCTAAATTAAATTATTGTTAAATCGTCTCCTTTAGTCAAGAGCTTTGTAGTTTAATACCCTAATAAAATATTAATTTAAAAGATGCAAATTGAGGGGAAAAAAATTTGTGGGTTGTGTGGGATTTAAGTTTAGAAATTTTTTTAATAGACTTTTAGTTTGAATAGAATTTAAATTTATTTTAAATTATTGTTAAATCATTCAACCTAAAGAAAAAATTAAAACAAAAATAAAAACGTTGGTTGTGTGAGATTTAAGGTTAGAAATATAATAGACTTTTAGTTTGAATAGAATTTAAATTTATTTTAAATTATTGTTAAATCATTCAACTTAAAGAAAAATAAAAAACAAAAATAAAAACATTGGTTGTGTGGGATTTAAGGTTAGAAATATAATAGACTTTTACTTTGAATAGAATTTAAATTTGTTGAAATTTAAATGATAAAGTTTTAACTAAATTAAATTTTTTAAATATTATCCTTTAATTAAGGAATATATTCTAATAAAAATATATAATTAATTTACTAATTAGTGAGATATAAATTATTTTCATTTTATGAAATTATAAAAAACTTGACTAAGACATAGTAACAAAAGTTGCCCTTCGATGGTGCTGACAAGTTCCCACATCTTTGGTATACGGTTTTTTTTTTTGCTTGAAATCTTTATTTCCATCACTAGAACAATAGTGTGCAATAGTAGACCAGGGAGTTTCTAGTTTGTCTATTTCTTTTCTTACAACAGCATGCATTTGGCTCTCATGTTTAAGTTGCTAGCTATCAAGCAATTCAAGAGATTTCTTACCGATCAAGTTCTTTTACTTTGACTCATTTTCATGTTTAATTTTATTTTTGTTTTTGTTCTTCTTCTTTTTATTATTATTATTATTTTGAAGTTATTATTATTGTTTTTGCTTTGACTCAATGCATGATTCCGAGCCCTTATCCCTACAAAATTAGTTCTAAAATTTTTTATGATAGATTTTTAGTTGGAGTAGAATTTAAATTTATAAAACTTAGATGATAATACTTTATCTAAATTAAATTATTGTTAAATCGTCTCCTTTAGTCAAGAGTTTTGTAGCTTAATACCCTAATAAAATATTAATTTAAAAAGATGCAAATTGAGGAAAAAAAAACAAAAAATGTGGGTTGTGTGGGATTTAAGTTTAGAAAATTTTTAATATACTTTTAGTTTGAATAGAATTTAAATTTATTTTAAATTATTATTAAATCATTCAATCTGAAGAAAAAAAACATAAACAAAAACGTCAGTTGTGTGGGATTTAAGGTTAGAAATTATAATACATTTTTTGTTTGAATAGAATTTAAATTTGTTTTAAATTATTGTTAAATATTATCTCTTAGTCAAAACGTAATTTTTTTTCAAGAAAAAAAAAACATAAGTTGTTGTGTGAGATTTAAGTTTATAAATTTTTTATAATAAATTTTTAGTTTGAATAGAATTTAAATTTGTTAAAGTTTTAACTAAATAAAAAATTGTTAAATATTATCCCTTAATTAAGGAAATATATTCTAATAAAAATATATAATTAATGAGATTGTAGGTACTCAAGAATTCTTTGCCTTTTCTGTATCCTTTTATTGTAGGTATTCAAGAATTCTTTGCCTGTGACAAAAGAATTCAAGCCAAAGGTAAGACAAGGCAATGTACCAAACTAATGGTACTCTAACTCCATTGGTTCATTCCTTATAAGGTAGAAAGAGGAAAGAGATATTTCCAATGTGGGACAAAAGAATTCAAGCCAAAGGCAAAGCAAGGCAATCAAGCTAAAAAAGCCAAAACCAAAGGCAAAGAATTCTTGAGTACCTACAGAGATATAAATTATTTTTATTTTATGAACTTATAAAAAACTAGACTAAGGGTCCGTTTGGATACAAACTGAAAACTGAAAACCGAAACTCAAAACCTGAAAAACACCGTAGCAAAATAATTTTTAAATGTATGAATAGTATCGTGGGACCCATTTTTAATGAAAAAGTTGCTGAAAAGTGAAATTTGTGGGTCCGTGAACAACATACTGCGATGTCTTTGTGATTGGTCCAAAAAATTTGAAAAGTCAAAGTTTGCGGCTCTGTTCATTGAACAGTGCATGAACAAGAGTCGCAATCCTCAAAACGCTAAAAAACGCGTGAAAAAAAAAAAAAAAAAAAAAAAACGTAAACGCGGACGCAGAAGTTTTCAACCCAATCCAAACGCAACCTAAGACATGGTAACAAAAGTAGCCCTTCGATGGTGCTGACAAGTTCCCACATCTTTGGCATACGATTTTGTTTTTGCTTGAAATCTTTATTTCCATCACTAGAACAGTAGTGTGCAATAGTAGGCCAGGGAGTTTCTAGTTTGTCTATTGCTTTTCTTACAACAGCATGCATTTGGCTCTCATGTTTAAGTTGCTAGCTATCAAGCAATTCAAGAGATTTCTTACGTACCGATCAAGTTCTTTTGCTTTGACTCATTTTCATGTTTTTTTTTTTTTTGTTCTTTTTTTATTTTTTTATTTTATGTTATTCGTTCTTTTGTTTTTTGCCAATACCCAAAATGGACTCCACTATTAATATTTGTTGGCTTGCCTTAATTACTTTTTGTTTTTGGTTAAATCTAAGTTTTTGAAGATGTTTGGAAGAAATACTGATATAAGCTAGTGTCAACGAATGATGAGATGATGATCAAACTAATGGATAGCAATTGATGGTTTAAAATATACCGACCTACTTCACTCATATTTGGAATATTATTCTCTTTCTCAAAAAAATATTTGAAATATTAATACCTTAAAAAAAGTTGGATACAAACTAGACAAATCATCCTTACTTAAAGATAATCTAATGAAAAAAAGTTGGAAACAAACTACACAACCTAATAAAAAAAAAGTTGGATACAAACCAGACAAGTCATCCTTTACTTCATTGTCAAAAAAAAAAAAAAAAAAAGTCTGGAGTTTCTTGAAGAGAAATGGATTGTTGGGTTTTGGCATTATCATTTTAGATATTCATGTTGGTTTTCAAATCCTATTGGTAGTCTATTAATCGTATCCAATGCATCTGTTGCAGACTAGTAGTAAAACCAATTGGATCGTGGGATAAGCCAATATGGTGAATGTCTGGAGTTTCTTGAAGAGAAATTGTTGGGTTTTGGCATTATCATTTTAGAAATTCATGTTGGTTTTCAAATCCTATTGGTAGTCTATTAATCGTATCCAATGCATCTGTTACAGACTAGTAGTAAAATCAATTGGATCGTGGGAATACCTGATAAGGCCTTTGCCACTAGCAACACCTGCGTCTATATATAAGTTTGCTTAATGTTTAGCCCATTTGAAAGATAGCTTTCCAAAGGTTTGGAAGCCCACCATCACCAGACCCGTTTTCAAGAACAAACATCTCATCAACTAAGCCAAATCAGTAACTCGAAGAAGGGTCTCAGGAAGGGTCATAATTGTCCACGTATGTTTATAATAGCAACCACATATTGACCGAGATTTCTAAGTGTTTGTTTGGATAGCGCGTTTCACGTTTGCGTGCGCGTTTTGCTTTTTTTTTTTTTTTTTTTTTAGTCGCATATTGTTGACTTTTCAGCAATGAACAGTAACTTATGCACTCGTTTACGAGACCCATAAATTATACTTTTCAACAACTTTTTCATTAAAAATGGGTCCTACAATACTATTCATATATTTAAAAATTATTTTACTACAGTGTTTTCAGTTTTCAATTCAGCAAACTAAGTTCTATCCAAACAAACCCTAAGTGTAGCAACCACATATTGATCGAACCACATATTGACCGAGATTTCTAAGTGTCAAACCCCTGGTGATTTGAGATGCTTCTATAATAGCATCATGATTCCTGGCGATGGTGATGAAAATATTAAATTATATTTGTGGAACTCAAGCCTTAGAGATAGCTTTTCAATGATGAAATACCTTGGTTCTTTAATGGTTCGTCAAAATGTACCTATTTAATCTTTGACATTGATACCAAAATTTTTTAATTATGCGCATGAGAAGCCAAGAGTCTATAGTCAAGTCCAGATCTGCAAACTAGCATTAACCAACATACCTCACTGATGACTTCATTGACCAATTGTTTAGCAACTGGTACCATCAATCAGAATGTCCTTTCAATCGATGTATCACTAGGGTAGATGCAATGTACGTCGCTTATCAACTCCTCGGCCTTGGCAATCTGTTCCGAGGTACCCATGGCCATGAGCTCCACCATCCTAGGGGGAGAATTAGGGTCCACATCCATATCTCGAGTGACCTGAATCTTAGCTCCAAACTGAATTTGAAGATATTTGATGGTCTCCCCACCTTTCCCAATAATAACACCAACTCTACCATTTGGAATATCGATCTTCTTATTTGAGCTTGCATTCTGGTATCCATATGAAACGGGCGGCAAAGGAACCGAGCTCATTGTGTGTGGCTTCACATTAGGAGGAATGGAGCTGAAGCCAGAATCGTGAGAATCAAATCCGGAAGCGCTATTCTCGAACTTAGGGCGTTTGTCATTGAGTCCTTCGCCGATTGCGGCGGTGGTAGCTCCGACGGAGTTGATTAAGAGACGAGCTGCGACCTCCTGGACACGCCGCTTGGATTTGATTGGGCCTTCGATGGGAGGAGCGACGGTGTTGTAGGAAGGAGGAGCCTAGTTTGGAGAGTGAGGCGCAATCGCAGCGGAGTGGGCCGAGGCGGCGGCACCGTCGGGTCATCGTATTTGCGTTTGGTTTCCTCCACTATTTCAAAGGTTAAAGTAACAATTATAGGAGGTAAAAAAATTAGTGTGTCCTCTATTATTAACTGAGAAAGACATTGTAAATAAATACCAATTTTTTGTTTGTATACTCTTCTTCATCTAATTGCTTGAATCGTGCAAAGTGACACATAATTTTCATTCACACTCACACTCACTCATGACAAAAATATTGCTTGATGGGTAAAATTTTGATATCCTGACATGAGGTGAGTATGTTATTCTCCTCTCTTCTCTTTAATTGTTCTTAATATCCCTTTCGTTAATTATTTTTTGGACACCCTATTTTTTAAAAGTGATACGCATTTTAGTAAGGATTTGATAAATTATAAGTAAGGAAAAAATGACATCATCTCTATTATCTATAAGAGGATTTCCTTTTTTGTACTGAATTTTTATGTAGTTCTAAAATACCCTTAAACTTTATGTTTAATCGAGAAAAATTTGAAGACAACTTAGTAAAAATATATCTTCAACTTCACTTAAAATGCCTACAAAATAGGACACTCTCTTACTAATCCATGTCTTCAAAATAAACTTATCCAATTTTTTTTTTTTTTTTTAAGGAAAATTATGACACTAGATCAAAACTAAAAAAATCCAATAAGATTTTAATCGGATTCTCAATTTTGCTCCATGTATCCCATTTAATTTTTAATTTTGTGCCAAGTAAATTATTGAGTGTAAAAATCGAAGAGTCCAAATCCAATTAGATTTTAAATTGGATTTCGATTGAAGTCAAATTTTCTACCATATGTCTATCTAAGTTTTTAATTTTTGTGACAAGTGAATTATTAGGTGCAAAAACCAAAGAGTCTAAAAAATATTAGATGTGTCCATCGAAGAGTCTATATATATATATATATATATATATATATATATATACTAGATTTCAATTGAAGTTCAATTTTTTGCCAAATGTCCATCCAAGTTTTTAATTTTTATAATTAGTGAATTATTGGGTGCAAAATCCACGATAATTCACTCTCTTGGATCCACGATAAACCACGTGTCCATTAATCCATGATAATTCACTCTCTTGGATCCCTCACCCCACTCTCCCCTCCTCCCAAAGTCTCACCTCCTCTCAATATTTCAATCCTTTTTTTCTCCTTCACTGCCCTGAGAGATGAGAGAACGGGGAGGGGATGGGGCTCATGAAGGAGTTACTATTTAAGTTTTTAGGTGTGGTTACCCAGACAATTTGTGTCACTATATATCACATGACATGGACAGGAGTGTGCATAGTATGATATGTACTCAAGCTCACATCTATGCCCCTATTGCAATTTAGAACTTGGAGAATCATTTAAGGCAAAGTTGGAAAAATCAAACTAGTTGTTTATGGAGTATATATATGCATTTTAGTTGAGTTGGGATCTCAGCCCATATCTTGCAATGAAAGAAGCCTGACTTTGACTGCTCGAAAATTTATTTATGTGGACTGTAAAATTATTCTTCATTCTTAATGCAGGTTCAAGATGACCTAAAACAACATATGCATGTTGTGGCTGCTGTGCCCATTCCCTCTGATGATGCAGGAAAGGAGGATGTGATTGCTGCTTTGGTTGCTAATGTGGAAGCAGAAGCAATGATATATAAGAGCTGATAGGAAGATCACTACCTTAAAACAATTACAAGCTAGTAAGCAAAACTGGATTGAAGAAATATGATTGCTATCCTATGGAGCCCATTTTTTGGTTGTAACTTGTAAGTTGTAACTGACTTTTAGCTATGCAGGGTCGTATATAGAAAACTGGATATGAGAATAATGAATTGGGGGGGGTAGTTTTTGTCTTGAGGATGTACTAGAAGCTTTGGGGAACTGGCATGCTTTAGGCATTCTTCTTCTTCATTAAACTAACATTGTGATTAAATAAGAGATTTTATTTTTTTTAATTCCAATTAAATAAGATAAGTTTATTAAAAATATTTAATTCTATTTTGACGGTACCCGTTAACAACAAAATTTTTTACTTTTATTTGACAATTTTTTTGCAACTTTATGTCATTTTAAAAAAAAAAAATTTATAAGTGCTTTTATGTTTTTTTCATTTATTTATCTTATTTTTTTATTACATAAGACCCACGTTAAGAAAACCATATTAGTTAACATTTACCTATATTAAATCCAAAAAAAAAAAAAAAAATTCCTTTGATTTAGATGAGGAAAGAGACTGACTAGTAGACTAGTAGTACAGATCCATGCAACTGACCATAGCCCGTAAGGTGAAAAGGCCCAATAATAAGCCCGAAATTGTGGGTACTGTCAAAGTAAAGAGGAATTAGGCGATTTTGGCCCATTAGCATTTATTTTTAAAATATTTAGGCCCGAAACACTGCTTGCGAAATATTTAGGTAAGTGCCACTTTTTTTAGGTACTCGAGCTTGGTGAGCTCGAGTACCATGTTTTTTTAAGTCAAACATCTTCTCAAAAAAACGCCACTATAGGGTCCGAAAACGTCACTATAGGGCTTAAAAACGCCACTATAGGGCCCCTTGAACCTGTTATGGGACTTATAAAAAAATTTTGCAGGAAAACGCCGCTATAGGGTCCAAAAACGTCACTATAGGGCTTAAAAACGCCACTATAGGGCCCCTTGAACCTGTTATGGGGACTTATAAAAAAAATTTTTCAAAAAAACGCCGCTATAGGGCCCGAAAACGTCACTATAGGACCCCTTAACCTGGTATGGGGCTTAAATACGCCGCTATAGGGCCCGAAAACGTCACTATAGGTCTTAAAAACGCTACTATAGGGCTCCTTGAATATGGGGCGACAGTGGATTAAAAAAACATGGTACTCGAGCTCACCAAGCTCGAGTACCTAAAAAAGTGGTACTTACCTAAATATTTCCCAAACAGTGTTTCGGGCCTAAATATTTTAAAAATAAATGCTAATGGGCCAAAATCGCCGAGGAATTAAGCAAACCCATTGAGAAATAAAATAACAGAATTGCAACTGGGTATTCACTATTCATGGATGGAACTAAAACCTCACTTGGGCTGATCCAACTCCTCCTGTGCTTGGACACGAGTATTTGAATTTAGAATAATACTAGAAATACAAATATTTTTACAAAAAAAAAAAAAAAAAAAAAAAAAATTACAAACAAATGATGTAATAAGTAGTTATTAGTAAATAAAAAAGTGATGTTAATAGTGTACCTAGATAAAAACCAATAAAAAGCTGGCCACATCAACCGTTTATAAAAATGTTATAAAATGGTTTGTGACTGTAGTATTACTCTCGAACTTATCGGACAAAAAAGGTTCAACCTTTCCTGCTTTGTTTCTCTTTCTCATCAATTTTAAGATGAAAAACAAACCCACTAACCCTCAATATATATATAATTCCAAAACAATATACTGGTATTAATGGTAACAAAATATATTTAGAGGCTTGAGTCCACATGAATTAATATTCTACGTCAATTGTTCTAGCAATTAGAACTCAAGTCTTTGAATCTCAAGTTCCTTCATTGATCTTGAGTATTGGAAACTTGAACAAACATGTGGATTAGAAAGTCAAAGCTAGTTCCAAGATTTTTTTTTTCCTATGGTTATGTTGCTAGTATGCATTATATCGTTGGCAGGAAAGAAAAGTAGATGAATGGTTTGTAAGGGTTAAAATTGTGTTACTTAGCTAATAAAATTTCTACCAAGTATTACTACAAAAAAATGAACAGTCACCCTCAGTCATTCTATTCTTTCACCAAGCACGATTTTTTAAGGCACAGTCCTGCATGTTCATCTTTGGACAACAGTATATAGGGACAACATTTTCACAACTCCCGACATGGCTAAATGCCTAAATGTAAACATAATTTCACGTAGGTCCAATTTTAACGTTCTTTATACTATGCACCAATTACAACAGTATCATGTCAAGAGTTGTAAAAAAAATTAAAATATAAATATAAATGTTGTGAAAAAATGAAGTGTCCAAGAACTTATTATTTGAACACAGCGTAAATGAAAGATCATAAAACAAAAGGTTAGCATTGACACCTCCTCGGTAGGCAACGAGGCATTTTGAAATTCTTTTCTTGAAATTCAAACATTACATGAGAGAGAGAGAGAGAATAGTTTCACAAAATTGAAGATAATGGTTGTTAACATATCTAGACCAGTAAGAATTATACTTTGAAACGGCCAAATCCAGCCATGGCTTGTAGTTTCCACTGAAACGAATAATAGCGGCATTCTCTATCATCTCCTATTGATTCAGGGCTGGGTCATAGCCAGTGGATACATCAAGTCATAGAAAGTGATGAGTCCCCGGTGGCAATGAACCAAGTTTCCAAAGAGTCCTATCCTCATTCTACAAAACAGTTTCACATCAGTTGCAAGCCTGAGTAGCAAGAGTACATCTAAATCTAGCATGAATGAAAAGACATCAATGTTTGTTGAGGAAACTATGAATAGGATAAATATCAGAATCTTCATTAAAACAATTTCTAAGACAAGTGGCATGGACCAAAAGCTAGAAAGAACAATGATCCTTTACTAGAACAGCTAAATGAAAAGAATATTAAAACTAAAGAGGACGAGATTCAAAATCCCTGGAACACACACAACCAACTAATTAATAACACAGCAGATACAAGATGTTTAAAGCTCAAACATGCCCCCACTACTACCATCTTGACGATCCACAATCTAGTGACTACCCCCATACAGATATGGCACAAACACATACTATCATCCAAAGACTACATTCATGACAAGCAAATAACATCTTCATTCTGTCCATCACATCCTACACCTTAAGATCTATGTTATTTCCAACTTTCAAGGCTAATTCTATTCCATGGCCAAAAATAAAATAACAAAATATAAAAACAAGGAAATTATACTTAGAAAAGAGTAGAAACATACTGATTAGTCTTCCAATTGACGTTGGTGTGGAAAATATGGGTATTCCAAAGGCCAGCCCTTAAAAAAAAAAAAAAAAAAAAAATCAAAAAAATATTATCAGATCCTTGGTCCATTAAAAGCACTTAATTTAAAAATATAAATGCTCTAAGAGAATGACAATGATTCATATTACAGTAACACATTGGAACAAAAACATCACTAGAATAACAAAGTACAATTCATCAAAAAAAAAAAAAAAAAAAAAAAATTACAAGAAGATTTTTTTTTTTTTTGGCAAAACAGAATAGGTATGCAAGTGGGTCATCTCTCTCTTCCTGCCATCTTCTAGGATAAACCAATGACAGACCAAAAACAATTTCAAAAACGCTAGGGTCATTTTTTTTTTCCACCACAATCTACCAGATTATAAATTTAGGAAGTATACCCTAAATAAATAAATAAAATAAAATAAACTTAGATTATACAAGAAAAATGTAGAATCATACCTATCGAACAAGTGTAAATATGTTTTTCGACCCCACACAAGAAAATTTTGGCAGCACAAAATTTGTGTATCTAAGAAGGTTGTTGATCCTCTGGGAGGTTGGTTCTTGGTCAAGATGAATTTGAGGCAGTAGAGTCCGTAGCATTGGATTGGAATTAATCATTGTTGGGGATAGCCAATGTACACAACTGTACAGGCTTCCACCAACACCAGCAGCTATGGTATCTAGATGGGGTTGAGAGTCTCCGGCATGATGGTTGTGGGTATTGAGTCTGGCCCAAAAACAATTACGTAATTCTGCTACATGTCCTTACCAAACTATGGGGGAGTATTTTCAAACATATCTAGCACACTATATCATGTCACGTATTTTCAAATATATCTAAGCACACTATGTCATGTCATTAGGGGTGGCAAATGAGCGGATTGGGTCATAAATGGGTTGGGTCATAAATAAGTTGGGTGTCTAATTACGCATTTATTCATTTATGATCCATTTATATATAAATTAATTATCTATTACCTGTCCAACCCATTTAATTAGTAACCCACCTATTTAACCAATATGACTCAAATACCTCTAAAACTAGTTAAATACCCTATTGACTTTCAAAATTACCAAAATACCCTTAAATACCCAAAATGACCCAAATACCCCCTACACTTTCAAAATTACCAATATACCCTTGGACATCCAAAATTACCAAAATACCCCTAGAATGATAAATCTGAGCTTTTAGAAAAACCATTGGATTGATGAAATTGTCCATGCTCAGTAAGACACTTGAACCTATTCCTTTCCTTCCCCTTCCCCACAAATCTAATAAAACTATAATTTATCTTCTTCTTGTTGTAAAATAGACGGAAAGATTTAAACTATAATCTACCTTTGTAAGTTTGATTAAGCATTTGACAACCAAATTAGAGAACTTCTGAATGACTTGGAGCAAGGGACTCATTTGACTGGGAGCAAGGAACTTCTAATTAAGCCTTGTTGGCAAAAGATGCTCATCAAATGACTTATCTTCAAAGTATTTTATGGCTATGGCAGCAATATGAACAGTACAAAAGGCAAAGGTTAACTCTTTTACTCAAGAGCTTCATGCAGACACCAACAAAGGCAAGGGAGGATCCAGTTATAATAGAAGCCAAGGCATTTCTTTTGGAACTACATACAATCATAACAATTTGGAAACACAAAATATTAAGCTAGAGATATCAAAGCATATTTCCAACGCCAAATACTTGCCTTTTAATATGGGCGGTGTCTATTGCATGCAATGTGTAGATCCATTCATTGCCAAAAATAATCTGAACTCGTGACTTTAAGTCATGATTTCAAATGTGGAGGAGGTTTTTCCCCTTTTTATACAAGTAACACCAAAGACATGATATGCATACCAAGGGAACAACAACCTGCAAAACTCACAACCATGGCCACTTCATTTCCAAAACTTTATCCACACAAATAATCAAAAGGACAAGTGCCCATCAATCTCAGCAAGTATCTAATGGCACACATACATTAAAAAATCAAACTTTAAGAAATAATATGGTACTGGGTATATAAGAGTTAAAATTAAGTTTAAGTAGAATGATAAGTGTAATTGAAATGGATGAGTACCATAGCATTTTACCCAATTTCGTTCATTTGTCATGTCCAACAAAACAAAGCAATAAACCATCCCAACTTTCATGAACCAACAACTGCCTAAAATAAAACTAGGGCTTCCAAGCAATCAAAAACAAAAGAGTAAGGCAAGCATGGATTGGCACCATCCTTTACGTCCCATGCTTTCCGAAGTACTTAAGCTTTAGCAAATCTCCAAACCAAGGTGAATAAATTTAGTCTCACCTAGCACACTCAAAAAACATCAAAAAAGACATGCTTGTCACTTTTCATCGTACAATAGAGTCCCAAAATAATGTCAATTGAAAGAAAGAAGATGGTCACTTCAAATAAAAGAGTTTGAGTTTTCAAAACTATTGTTACAACAACAATTGGATATTCCATATTCCTAGATTGTTAGGCCGGACAACAAACATGCCAATATGGTAAGATTGAGAACAATTAAGAGATTTCCAAAACAGACGCCATATAACTCCCATCAAAACTAGAGCCCATCTCCCTGTTAGTCTCAAACTTTGAATAAGTTCTAAATACAATCACTTGAAAATCATTTTAAAAAATAAAAATTAAGAACATAAACACAATTCTGAATAAAAATCATTTATTATCCAATCTAAGTTCTGAATAAAAATTATCCAATCTAAATTTTTATTTGAATAAGTTCTAGATACATGAACACACAATTAAGAACTTCTTTATAGACTACTAGAGACTTTACATCAAACTTTGAATCGGAGTTTGATTGGTTAATTAGGGTCTCTGAACTATAATAATTAAATGAAATTATATTGCAAATGCAGTATTCAATTTCTGATCAACAATAAGAAGCTCCTCTAATTTATCCCCAGAACACAAAGCTTTTTAGCCTTTAGCAGATATAATAAAGAATCTAGTGAAGCCAATTGTTAAATTAGAATAAACGATCACAATTGTTGCCACTAAAACTCATAACATGGGATTATCATCAACCCCGCCACCCACCAATCTAAAAAAAAGCCATTCGTATAGTTTCCTTCCAATGAAGTTCACAACGAAAAGTAGCTAGAAAGCATAAAAGAAGACAAAACAATTCCACTTAAAATTATTGTAACTACTACTAAATATAAATGCCTCTGCAATATTTTATCAATCCCCTGATCTTTAGTACCTTTGAAAGACCCTAGATAATGCCGAATTTATGAACAGGTTACAAACAACCAATTCATTATACTACGCTCAACCAATTTATGAACAGGGAATGTCCTATTGATAACATAGTAACCATACACATCACTATCCTTATGGGGCACACCGAGCTTGTGAGTTGTGAAAATCTTTAGCAGCAGCTAAGGTCTCAAAGGGAAATAGTTTCTGTTCTTGTTGAGCTATCTCCTAGTCTTTTTCATTGCTTCCCTCTAATCAACCCCCCACCCCCCAAAAAAAAATCATGGTCAGTAACAATCACAAAACAATAAACAAAAAATATGAAAAACCCCAAACCCGAAAATTTTTTGTATTCGAAAACCCCAAACCCAAAATTCTCGAAAACTTAACTTAGAAATCAACCCAAGAATTGAGTGACTTACCCGAGAAATCTGATGCCTTCAACAATGCCTTCAATGACCTTCTACGCCATCGTCAAAGCCCGACCTCAAATCACTATTCAGGTACCTTCCATCTCTCTCTAGAATTTCCTTACTTTTGTATGGTTACTTGAGAAAATTTGAGGGAAAGTGTTTAAGGAGAGTGAGACGAGACTGAGGGCGAATGTTTTGGCTTAGAAATCTAGAGGTTATATTGTTTATTTAAGTTTTAGATTTTAGAAAGGTTTAGTGGGTTTATTTAAATTTAAATTTTAGATGGATTTAGTGGGTATTAGTGGATTTATCTATTTAGACCCATCTAATTAAATAACCAAATGGGTATTTACCCATTTAACCCAAATATTCAAATAGGTTGGGTTAAGACTTATCCAAATAAGGTGGGTAATGGGTGGGTTCATGAATATGGATAAAAATTGCCACCCCTACATGTCACGTGCCAGAAGATGCAAGAGAAATTACATGAAAAAGGAAAGAAAAAGAAAAAAGAAGAAAGCAATAGATCGTATTTTTTTTGGTTGAAGTCGGATCATAATTTTTTTTTTAAGTATAAGGATAGGCCATTATTGATGTTGTCTTTTTTATGTATATTTTTTTAAAAATATAGCAAAACCCAATCTGACCTTGCACCTCTGGTAGTAATAAAACATGATGTAGATGTACTAGTTTTGCCAAATATAGTTCATCTTCTTCTTATGAGAGGTACTAAGTTCAAGGCAGAGCCTACACAACCTGTAGCTTAGCTATGAAACTATGAAACTACATGTAGTATAAGTTTGTTATAGTTTAGAGTCCAAGTGTCGGCATCCTATGCTCTTGTCCACGTGTTAGCATCTGAGTTATGTTAGTTAGTGTATTCCACATTATATGGAAGTGGTTAATCCCTATATATTGGGGTCTGTAATCGATATTGCGATATTGAAATCAGAACTGAAATTTCTCCACAAATTCTCTTTTCTTCTTCCTCTTTTCTCTCTATGCTTTTTTTCTTTCTTATATTGTTCTTTATTTCTTCTCTTCATGGTATCCATCATCTTCTTATGAATTTCATGAACTCTTTTGCGGTGCATCTTAAGGAAAATATGAAGATTATATTCTATAGTCTAAGTGAATACCAAGATGCCTATGATAGGAAAATGACCGAAATTACCAAAATTCCCTTAAACCTAAAAGTTGACTAAAATACCTACATCAATAATACATAAAAAAAGAAAAATACTGCATTAGTAATATCCTATACATTTTTATGAAGACTACATCATGCCTAAATCATTAATGATGTAGTCTTTTCTTTTTTTTTTTTTTTTTTTTTTTTTAAGTATAGGGCATTATTAATGTTGTCCTTTTTATGTGTATTTTTTTTTTTATGTATAGCTTCACTAAAGACAACAAAGCCATCCCACCTCGCAAATCTGGTAGCAATTGCACATGACATTGATGTATACTAGTTTTGGCGGATATAAGGCAATTTCTTTAAAGTATAGGGCAATTTTTTGAGAGTGTTGAATTGATCACTAGTTTGTGAAAACATTAAACACTTGAACAATGGGGGCGTTAGGTTCCTTACAACCTACTACTATCAATGGATGTAACACCTCCAAATCTATAGAAAAAATAGAAGTCATGTCTTGGGGGAGATATGGAGGGTCAGAGATTGAAATCAACAATTATTGGATTAAAGGAACAAGACCAACTATTGGATAGTACGATATAGGAAAATGACCAAAATTCCTTAAAACCTAAAAGTTGACCAAAATACCCTATACATCAATAATACCCTATACATAAAAAGAGAAAATACTACATTAGTAATATCCTATACATTTTGATGTAGTCATTTTTTATATTTATTTTTAAGTATAGGGATTTTTATTTTTTTAAGTATAGGGCATTATTAATGTTGTTCTTTTTATGTGTATTTTTTTTAATGTATAGCTTCACTAAAGACAACAAAGCCATCCCACCTCGCACATCTGGTAGCATTTGCACATGACATTAATGTATACTAGTTTTGGCAGATATAAGACAATTTTTTTTAAAGTATAGGGCAATTATAGGGAAATTTTTTGAAAGTGTTGAATTGATCACTGGTTTGTGTAAACATTTAACACTTGAACAATGGGGGAGTTAGGCTCCTTACAACCTACTACTATCAATGGATGTGACACCTCCAAACCTACGAAAAAAATAGAAGTCATGTCTTGGGGAGATATGGAGGGTCGGGGATTGAAATCCATTCGCAAGTTATTGGATTAAAGAAACAAGACCAACTGTTGGATAGTACATAATCCCCAAGGCAATAAAGACTTTCAAACCCAAACAAGAAGAATGGATGGAGTCCGTTGATAAATAGAAGAGTTAAGAAGGGTTTGATCGGGAATGGGATAAGAGATTAGTATGGTCCATGCTTAGATATCTTTGGAAGAAAGTCCGAAAAATAAAAAATCTACATCAGAGACTAATAATAATTAGTTAAATTAAAACAATTATATTATATCACTTACCGATCCCGCAACAAGTACGTGATAATGGAATGCATATGGAGAATGAGGTGGGTTTCTACTGAAATCGTTGTCAAATTCTTGGAGTTCGCTCAAGTTCGTCAAAATATCAATATCAGGTAATTGATTGGCTTGATTGTTGGCTTGCATTGTATTGTATTAGTGAGATCAATTAGTGGGTTTGCTCTTACAAATGCAGCGGGTTTGCTCTTACAGGTAGCCATCAATATATATAGAAAAATTTAAAGACTGTTTGCGTGTGTCAGAGTAGAGTCATCAATTTTTCAAATATTTTCTTTCTCAAAAAAAAAAAAAAAGATATAAATAGTCTAAAATAAAATCATTTTCAACATAAATGTATAACTTATATATAAATTGAAAATTATAATATAAACTCAAAATAAATAAAATATGAAATCCTAGAAGGACAGACCCAAAAGGACTCAACGTAGTGGTTAGTCCAGTAGGTACTAACTTCTTGAAAGGAAGGAGCTTAGGTTCTATTACTTGTGCTTTTTCATGAAAAAGAGTAATAATTTATGTATTTTTTAATTTCCTTTTTCATGTAATGAGAAAAAATTGGATTGAAGATCCCAATTACAGAATATTGTCTTCTAGTTTTTGGAGGGCATATGAAATTGGGCCGCAAGGTGAGGATCAAGCTATCCCCCCCGGGAAATTATGACCAGCCCTCTAATTCTTTCTAAGATCTCTACTTAGTCCAATAGATAACTCAAATTCCTCGAATAAAATACTAGCTAGCTCTCCCAATTGTCCAAATGATTTGCACTCAATCCAAATATCCAATAGACAATAACCCACACTCTCAAAATATCATCTTTTACCACCCATTTTTTCAAACAAGAATTTACTTTTTTCCCCATCATTCTCAATCTCAAGAAGCCGCCTACGGGATTCTCAAAGAAAATAGAAGCTATCACTTCTATTTTTTCTCTTGCTGATACAAGCCCACACTGCCCCATGTTTCTTTCCTCTCATTGTTGATTGCTCTAAACACAGTAATTCTCTTCTCAACAAGGATAGGAGTCAAATAAACTCCTTTCATCTAACAAAAAAAATTTATCCATATTTGCTTTAAGTTCCAGTTTCTCCTTGCTAAATTAAATCTACTGGAGTAGTTTTTTTTTTTTTTTTTTTTTTTTTTTTTTTCTACTTATGTCATCAATCATCACCATTTTTTTTACCATCATTCTTATTTTGTTTAATTTTTTGTTTTAGCTTTTAAGAAAGTACTTGTGTCTTAGACTCTTAGCATTTCAGGTTTGTTTGTTTCTTCAACATCATATGGGCATTTAGATTTGTGCTTTTGTTTTATATATGATAATGATAATTTAGTATTATGAATATTGCTTTGTTTATTAAGTTGTTCAACTTTTTGTATTGCTATACGATAATATATTATATCTCTTTCCATATCATCATTTTTTTAAAATTTGAAATTAGGTGCTAAATAATTCATTAAAAAATAAGAAAATTTTCAATATTATGAATAATGATAGGTTGATGGTGCTTAAAATAATAGTATGCAAATTTTTGTATACTTATATGGTAATATAGACTGCTTTTTGTATTTCCATTAGTATTTAAGAATATGACAATATATCAAAGTTGATAATTTTGTATTTATGAATTATATTCTATCAATATTGCAATTTGGCCCCCAAGTAAAAATTCCTGGTTATGCCCCTGGTGGGGATGTTGGTTAAATTACAATGAAGCTTTTCATCGGTGAAAGGCATAAACCCTCTTGGCGGGGAGGGTGGAAATATATTGTAATTGATTGGTTGTCTGTAATCTGGAATACATATGGCTCCTAAGCATTTCACTATCTTGGACTATTAAAAAAGAAAATTTTAGGGTTTGCGGTTGTGACAATAGTAGTGGCAACGATGGTGGCGGTGGCAGTATGAAGGGAAATTTCAAGAAAGTTTTGAAATTTTGAAAAAGAGAGAAGAAAAGAAATGGGTACGAAAGTAATTGAATAAACAAATTCTAGAAGGGCTTTTGTAAGTGAAGTGGATATGATGGAAATGCAATGTTGTAGGTGTGTAGGTATAGGTTTTTATATAATGTTGGCAATAGAAGAGATTTGAAAAGAATGAGGTGTATATTTGAATTTGAATGGACCGAAAGCCTAGGATGGTCTTGGAGGGAGGTTTCTTAGTGAACACCAATTTTAGAAATCATTTTCCGTAAAATCCATGTGTTTGGCTGTCACGGAAAACACTATTTTCCGGAAAATGATTTCCGGTTGACCACTAATTTCACCTTTGACCCGGAAATGAATTTCTCCCCTCATTTTCACTTCAATTCACTTCCGGGTCTTGCAAAATGCAGAGAGAGGGAGAGAAAAAACAGAAAACACAACACGAGAGTGAGAGAGAAAGAACAAAAAAAAAATCAAGAACACAACAGCCAACGAGCGAGATCAAGTGCAAACGAGATCAAGCCAACGAACGAGATCGAAGCCAACGAGCGAGATCAAGTGCGAGAGCTCCGATCGATCCAACCACCTAGAGCTCCGATCCGGCCAATGAGCGAGAGAAAGAACGAGAGCCAACGATCCACAAACCGACACCGATCTACCTCACACCGGTCGCGCCGAGCTCGCGCAGACGATCACCGTGCCAAACGCCGCAGACCCATGGTGAGTGACAGCTCAAACTCACACCGATCTAGACCAAGGCACCCGATCCAGCTCGGCCCGATCGATCACCGGTCCAGGCACTCCGATCACCGAGCTAAACACGGACTCACGGTGAGTTTTCCAGAACCGGTTAACCGCCACACACTCACCTCACCTCCGACCCACACGTCCGATCCACACACTCACTCACCTTCGATCCACTCACCTCACCGGTCCAGCCCATCCTCTCGATCCGATCTCTAAAATATATATATATATATATTTGTTTATTTATATAAATATTTATATAATTATTTACATGTTTTTATTTATTAATTTTTTTATTATACATTGTTTATTAAACTATGTATTTGTGGGTAATGCATATCAAAATTTTGGGGCTTTTCTAATTGCGGGTTATTTATTAATTTTTTTAATTATTCATTGTTGATTAAACTGTGTATTTGTGGATTATGCATATGAAATTTTGGGGCTTTTTTGATTGCAGGTTATTTATCAATTTTTTTAATTATCCATTGTTTATGAAACTGTGTATTTATGGGTGATGCATATGAAATTTTGGGGCTTTTCTGATTGCAGGTTATTCCCGATTGGTTTGTGGTCCGATTTTTTTTTTTTTTTTAATTTTGGGGCTTGACTAGTTATGCATGATTGGTTTTTGCTGTGATTTTTATTAGAATTTGGCTAGTTGGGTTATGTGTAGAACTTTTCTTTGTGATTTTTGTTTAATTTGGCTAGTTGGGTTATGTGTAGAAATTTTGGAGCTTCACCCATGCTTGGTGTTATTATGTTCTTGCAGACCAATATGTGTGTGTTTAAACCTTAATTGAAGGTGCTTTGGGTATATAGGTGATTATAAATAGAATGCAATGTGATGGTATTGTGCTATATCAATGTGCGATTATCAATGTGATGGTATTGTTACAGTGTAAATAGAATGCAATGTGATGGTTTGGATGTTATATGTTTGTGGCTGATTTTATTTATGGTGTAATCAATAGCATACTTGTTTACATACCTCTTAAACCACAATGTTTGTGATTTTGTTAGATAAAGAAAAAAACCAAAGCCGCAATTCTTGCCTCGATTGCATCCTCCTCCTTGTGGGGGTTGCATTGTTAAGGAAATTGCGATGTAGACGTAGACAATTGCCTAGGGCGCCTATGTTAACCATGCCGCCGAGAGAGAAGAATACATAAATAGTGTTCTGCATGAAAGTGAGAGACATTGTGTGAATCAACTTAGGATGAAGCCTATAACTTTCCACCACTTATGTCACATCCTCACCGAGGGGGAGCACGTGCGTCCGACTATTCACATGTCTCATTGCGGAGCAAGTGTTCATTTTCTTGCACATTATTGGTCATAATGTGAGGTTTCGTGTAATGGGTAGTCGGATCTATAGATCAACCGAGACTGTTCATAGATACTTCAAGGTCGTCCTTAGGGGGGTCCTGAAATTATATAGAGCTCTAATAAGACTGCGTGGCGAAGATACACCTCCGGAGATAAGGAATAGCGAAAGGTTTTACCCATATTTTAAGGTAAATATTGCGATTTGTGTATTTTTGTAAATTGTGAAGATTTATGTAATTTTAAACCATTATGTCTGTCAAAAATTAGGATTGTGTTGGAGCAATAGATGGTACACATGTTCGTGCATCTGTGCCACCTGAAATACAAGGAAGATTTCGTGGTCGCAAAGATGGAACCACGCAAAATGTGTTAGCTGCCATTAGTTTTGACTTAAAGTTCACTTATGTGTTGGCTGGATGGGAAGGCGGTGCACATGATTCACGTGTATTAAATGATGCATTTGCTAGGCCAGGGGGATTTTCAATTCCCGATGGTATTACACGATTACTTCACCTTTTTGGTTTATTAGTTTAATAAATATTGTGTGTTTTCCTCAGCATAGTAGTGATTTGGTTTTATTTTTTAATATATGTAGGTAAATATTATCTTGGTGATCTTTGGGTATGGTAATAAAAATGGAATATTGTCACCGTATCGGAGTGTACGATATCACTTGAAAGAGTTTAGTGATTGTCCTCCGAGAATGCGCAAGAATTGTTCAACCTCCGACACTCTTCATTGAGAACTACCATTGAGCGAGGTTTGGAGTGGTGAAAAAACGTTTTCGAGTGTTGGATGCGAGAACCATATTGGTCTTTCCCAACCCAAGTGAAAGTAGTGTTAGCGTGTTGTGTGGTTCATAATCACATTATGGGGTTGAACCAAATGACCATATTATGGAAGATGCAATGAACCAAGTAGAGTTTAGTGACCACCAACAAGAAACACAATCACGTCGGTCCGTCCGTCGAAGATAGTAGATCATGGAATGCTAAGAGAGATGAGATATGCCAAGCCATGTGGTCTGATTATATCGGGAGTGGAGAGTAGTACTTTATTTAGATTTCTATGATTGTAATGTGTTTTTTCTTTTTGTTTTTTTGTAAAGACAATGTATGTAATATAGACTTTTGGTGATGTAATGAAAAAGTATTTTTAGCATTACATTGTTATTTGATGGTATTACATTGTCATTTCCATAGTTAGCATGTTCCATTCTCATTATGCACATTCATAAGCGTGGTTGTATGTGTGTTTGATTTGTTATTCATGTTCCGAGCGTAATTACTAAATGCTACTCTTACTATACTATTTTCATATGTAGTAATGTCAAAGGGCAAAGAAAAGTTAGCGGCAAAAGAAGCAATTTAGGTGGCTGCCACCTATGCATGAGATGATGCTTAAGATACTTACAAAGGAGGCTGCAAAGGGCAATAAGCCCTCTAGTACTTTTAGGGCCGGCTCCTTTGCTCTTGTAGCGAAGGAGATAACGGCCCATTTCGGGGTTGAGTGCTACCCGTCCTATGTGGACAACCGGATGCGAACTTTAAGGTCCATGTGGGCAACTATTCAAGCTCTTAGAAAGAAGAGTGGATTCGGTTGGGACGAAAATCTGAAAATGATAACTTGCGACGCTAAAACATACCAAGAAGAAGTTATAGTATGACTTCCAACTATATTTTCTTAATATAGATAATAATATATGTTTTTGCCTTTTATATGAAATTTATAGTGTCATTCTTTTTAGGATTACATTGCTTTTATAAGGTTTTCCAAACATAACTTTCATGTCACCTTACCTATGTATTATATCTATACATACCTATGTGTTTTCATCTATCTATATGTGTATATGTGTTTGAGCTACAATTTTCTTTGGTTCTCGGTTTGGTTGCTAATAAAATGTTGGGAAAGTAAAGAAAAGATTGATACTTTCTTTTTAAGGTGATTTTTTTAATGGGTTTTTTTAGCTATGACTTGGGAATAATAGGAAATTAAGGACCCACTGTTTTCTTTGATCTTTCTATTTGGTTGCTAGGAAAAAGTGAAGGAAAGAAAACAAAGTTTTTAACCAAAAGATTTGTGCTTGCTGTTCTAATTTTTTTCTTTTTTTTTTTTTTTGGGCTCTCTTAGCGAGTGAAGTGTGCATAATAGTAACATAATGTATTGACTTGTTCCATCCTTATTTGAGAGTTTTTTTGCATTACTTGTTTGATTACTGAGAAAATGTAGGAAAAAGTATGGAGTATTTGCTTTAATTGTTATTGCATAGTCTTTTATATTGAATTTATGAGTGAAGTTATTATTGCATTGTTATATACGTTCCTTTCTCCCTTACAGACACATCGGAAGCATGCAGAGTATCTGAACAAAAAAATTGAGTTTTACGATGAATTAGCGATTGTGGTGGGGAAGGACACGACCACGGTGGCTTTTCTAAGTCCTATGTGGATATCGAAAATGAGCCGGATAATGGGGATAATGGGGATAGTGCAGAGTTTGTTGCGTAGATAATGTGGAGGAATGTGTGGTTGAAAAGGGGAAGAACGCAAATGAATCATCCACCACTGGGTCGGGAATTTCCAAGTCCCGTAAAAAGGGCGTCAGACTTCTAATGCCGATGATAGTGTCTTTGACCGATCGATCCGATCAGCTGAAGGAAAAGGAAATAGTCGCGCTCTGAAAGAAATTAATCGGGGCCTGGTAGATTACACAACTTTGTATAATGAGGTAATGGCTATGATGGCGGATGGATATAGCGAAGATATGCTCGCTCGCCTTCGACCATCTTTGTGAGAATGAGAAGACGGCACGTGGATTTTTAGCCAAGAATGCTAGGTTGAGGAAGCTGTGGTTAGATGGTTATTTTTTCTCACAAATTTGATTTGCTTATTTCATGTTGACTGTGATGGTAGATTTAGGAATTAACTTTTATTGTAGTATTAGTATTGACCTATCAATGTATTATATATGTACTCTTTTGTATTATTGGGACGATACAATTGCCCAAATTATGTATTTGTCTTGTTTAGATACCACGAATAGGTATCATTTTTATATGCCATTGAGGTGTAATGCCAATGGTGAACGATTGATGTGGCTGTTTTTATATAAATATTATGGGTATATTCGAATGATTATGTTTGATGTTGAACCAAATGGCCATAATTTTTGTATTGTTACTGATATGTATAGGGAATGCGGGTTCTTGAATTTTATCTATAAAAGCAAAATATAGCTTTAAACTAGTTATTTAAGCTCTAGCTCCAGCTCGATTAACACCATGGTTTTGGTGAATTGGAGACTTATGATAGTTATGGTGATGTTGGTGCCTATCTTCTTTGCGTTTATTGGGCTTAGGATTATGCTTCGGCTCGGCTACTTTTTCCTTAATAGCATTGATCTTCTCCAATTCCTCCAAAACTTCATTCTCCAATTCCTCCAAAACTTCATTCATGGATGGACGATTTTTTGGGTCAGATTCTAGATTATTTTCCGTAAAATGATCCAAACTATTTTCCGTAAAGTATTTTTCGAACCAAACATGGGAATTGATTTTCCGTAAAGTATTTTCTGTAAAATATTTGGACGAACCAAACACTGGAATTAATTTTCCGTAAAACGATTTCCGTAAAATATTTGGACGAATCAAACACCGGAATTGATTTTCCGTAAAACGATTTCCGAAATAGCCAAACACCTGAATACATTTTCCTTTTCCGGAAATTAGCATTTCCGGAAAATATGTATTTTCCGGAAAACGTTTTCAAGCAACCAAACACAGCCTAAAAAGAATGTCAAGTTGCAGAGTAGAAACATATGTCGAACCGGTTAATATTCCAATTGGAGTTCGTGTGGCAAATAAGGGTATTCCAAACAACCAGTCCTAAAAAAAAACACTAAACAATATTATCAATAACCAAAACAAGCTAGTTTACAATTAAAAAAAAAAAACTAAATCAATACCATTTTTTTAATCAATGCCAATTACTAGGTAGTCCCAAGCAGTGCTTTGGGACTACCTAATAATTTGCCCTGGTAGATACCTTAGATTGCAATAACAAGAATAAAAGGGAGCCTCAAATCAATCCCAAATTCACAATAAGAGAAAATAAACCAAAAAAAAAAAAAAAACAAGCGTTGGACTTTTGATGCCTTGATATAATTGCGATCAAGGTTCCCGAGGTTATGAATTGACTATCTAACCATATTTTTAATAAGTAATTGATGAAGAAAAAGGCAGGTTTAAGCAGTCCTATTACTTTATGCAAATTGATATTTGTGGTTGTTAGGAAGAAACAGATAAGATCCTTGAATAGACTCACTAAAGATAGTGAAAAAACACATAATTTAAGGGGCACAACAAAGTTGTCAGGAAAAAACAAACCACAATCTATCAAGAGAGAGTGTATCCAACTACTTAATTAAAAATTTATAACCGTTATAAACACTTTTTAGACTCCATTTGGACATTCTCATCTGAGCAAGTATATCCTAAATTAAAAAAAAAAAAAAAAAAAAAAAAAAAAAAACCAAACAAACAAACATAGATTATAGAAGAAAGATGTAGAACACTAGCGGTTAAGAAGGGACGCAAATCATCTCATCTAGAAATTAGATTGATTCTCACCAATTAGACAATCTAGATGCATCCTCAAATATGGATAAAAAGATACTAACATTCGGTGTAATCCTTTTGATATTGTTATCCCTTTTCACTAGACACCAAACATTGAGAATTATGTTCTTTATTCTCCTCCTTACAAGTTCACAACATAGTTTATTATAAATTTTTCTTATTAATCTTTGGTCCCCTCCACTATTTCAAATGATAACATAATAATAAAATGTATAAAAAATTGATTTATCATGTTGTTAACTAAGAAAGACATTATAATATTATATACAAGAACAATTTCTTGTTTGTATAATACTCCTCATATGCACCAATCATGTGAGGTGACACAAAATTGTCATTCATATGACATACAAAATTTTCTCGTTATATATATTATATTTGTTAACATTAATTAAGTGAGTATGAACTTCATTCTCTTTCCTATCTAATTATTTTTAGTATCGATTTAGGATAACTTGTTTTTGGCACCTTGTTTAAAAAGTGGCTCATTATAGTAAGGTTTTGATAAACTATAATTAGGGGGTGAAGAAGATTTTTGCGTATATATAAGCTAGATAATAAGCCATAATAAACATAAACTTGAAGAAAAAGAAGATTATGCATTTTCAAGGCCTATTTGAAAATGGATTAATTCAAAACGTATGATACCCTCTTATCTTTTTCAATTAGGCCTTGATCATGCATAATCTTTTTTTTCTATAATCACACGTGGCCTATGGGACATGAGATAGAACACCAGAAGAAGGGCTCGGGTTGGAGGGGGAGAAAAGACCTTTTGATAATAAGTGGTCAAGACTGAAGCTATCTCATCAAGATTTTCTCTCCACTGATCTGACTCACCTTAGTTTATGCTGATGTGGTAGTATATGTGGCATGAAAATGATGTTTTACTTTTATCATTAGCTACATTAGCATTTTCTATCTATTACTTAACATTAAAGACCATTTTAACACAATATCAAAATGTTAAGGACTAAAATAATACATTTGAAACATCAGGACCAAATTCACACACAATGTAAAAGTTAGCGACCAAAATCGTAATTTACCCTAATATTTATCATCAAAATCATATCAGAAAAAATATAGTTTAATTAAAAAAAAAAAAAGGGTTTTCTTTTTTAAAATTAATTTAGAGGGGGGGTTTGAATACATCATCAAATTGACATTATCTCCCCCGTTTGATTTTGATCATATCCTTTACAAATATAAATTGAATTGAAGCTTTGTTTTCCATGGTATATAGTTTATTTTTGGATTAGGGAGAAAGGAGACAGAAAGTTTAAATGGATAAATAATGAACTCTTTGATTGGGAGTTTGGACTTCAAGAAAGAATATAAAACGGTTGAAAGTTGAAACTTTTAACATACTGTAAATGAAATATTAACATTTATCCTGACAATTAGTAAATAAAATAATAAATAAGAGAATTTTAAAAAGAAAGAAAGCAGTTGGTCCCACAAATTGAGATGTCATTTGATTAGCCGTTTTGTCAAAACAGAAAGCCCAATTTTGTTCTCTGAATTACTGTGCAAAACAGAAGAAATGAGTACATGCAATTTCATTTTAGAGAACTAGACGGAGAGTCGGATATGTATTCGAGAGGGTCAGATGTATATAGATCGGTAGATCAGGTGTAGAGGGCGCGAATGAACGACACACTCTCTCCCTCTCTTTTGATTGGGTTTTATTTTTTTGAGTTTTGAATTTTGACTATGGGCGAGCTTGCATCCGCTTTAAAATTAAGTTTTTTAACTTTTAATTTTTATGTTTAGTTATTTAAAACTTTTTTTTTCACTTTTTTTTCAAATGCACACTTTCATAAAAAAAAAAAAAAAAAAAAAAAAAGCAAAAATTTAGATATATTATTCCAAATGGACCCATAAAAATGGATTGATTTTATTATATTTTTGTTGGTAAATTGGGCTCATTATTCTTTTGTTTTGGAATTGGTAGATTTTTTATATTGGGCTTTGGGCTTTTGTTTTTGTTTCTGAAGAATATGTTTTGGGGGGAATATTTTATGACTCAAATTCTAAATTAAGCCTACATTATTATTATTATTATTATTTTTTTGTTAAGAAAAAGGAAAATGTGAATTATTAAGGAACGCTGATTAAATCAACCTAGACTACAGATGTAATATCTAGTGGTATATCTCCCATCCATATTGATATGGACAATATGTTAATATTGTATATGTTGAATCTTTGAGAGTGTTTAAATTTTTTGGTGAGCAATTCGAGTAACAGCCCCAATAAAGCCTCGATGATATATGTAGTATTATCCATTATCGTCACGGGATGTAGAATCGATGAGTCCACATTGGATATCCCCTTTTTCATTTAGCAAAAAAAAAAAAAAAAAAGGTTGTTTGGCTGAAAAAGATAGGAATTTTTACCATTAATGTGAGCGTCAAATTTGTCCTTAAATTTTAAATTTGAACAATTATCCACTTAACCTCTTGCACTTTTAGTTTATAACAAATAAAACTATTTATTATTATTTTTCATTAAAAACCGACTCATGTAATTGCATGATGTGTCGTACAAATAAATTTTTTTACATGTTATCAATAAATTTGAAATGTACATTCTCAAAAAAAAAAAAAAAAAAAAAAAAATTGAATTTAGTTATTATCATGTATACATCATGAGATTAAATAATCTATTCATTTTAACAGAAAAATTCTAATATAAAATCTAATGTGTTACATACCTAATGTATAGGGCAATTGTTCAAATTTAAAGTTGAAAGATCAAATTAACCCTCATATTAAACTTAAAGTAAAAAAAAAAAAAAAAAAAATGATATTTATAAAAGCCCCTAAAAATAAATTGGGTTCAAATAAAACTTACCCAAAAAAAAGAGAGTAGATGTTTACATTTTAAAATAATATGTTATTATACATTTTAATTTTTTTCAAATCCTTACACCGTGAAAAGAATATTGTGCATATGTTATTAGAAGTAATAATTATCTTATACATACGATATTTGCATTTTCTTTCATAATATATGGATCCTACATAATTCTAAGATTCATATATTGTAAGAGAGAATATGCATATATTAGATGATTAAAATACCTTCTTATCAAAGACTTGTAGATCTTAAGCCTGATGTAGCAATTAGATGAGTCAGCTGGGTCATGTTTTGGCCAATTCTACCCAGAAACAAACAATAAACCTCATGATTCTTCTTCTTCTTCTCTTTCCTTGGGGTGGGGAAGAAATTAAATTTGTATTCATGCATCGGACACCAAGATTACTCATTCAAGTTGCTCAAAAATCACATGAAGGTGATAAAGTTATCTATCCACATTCATAAATCATAGATTTTTGTCCTGACTCGTGACATTGTCACAAAGTTACAAAACAACAGCTCACCAACAACCCAATTCATCTTTTTTCATTGGTATATATGGGACCTTAGTATATCTTCTAGTTCTAGCTAGGCTTCTATCCTATAAACCTTAGCAACTCCTGATTCCTTTATGGTCCGTTTGGATTGAAGGAGAGTAGAGTAAAATAAAGTAGATTTAGCACAAAATTAACTTATTTTTAATCTACTCTACTCCCATTCCTTTCTCCCTCTATCCAAACATGCCTTTAATCTACCACAAGCCTAAACATTTTAGCATAACATAAATTCCAATATGGGTCTCTTTTGCCTGCCATGAGAAAAGTGGGAAGAGACATTATGATAGGGATGGAAAAGGATGTGATGGAGCTGAGTTTTACTAGTAATCATCATAATCACCATTTTTTATCACAGGAAAAAAAAAAGTCTACCAATCCAATGAACTGTGTTGGATAGCAGAAATTGGATTTATGTTACTGCTGCACTAGAGTACTGTGGTCCACCACTTGGACTTACAACAAGTGGTAATATCATGCGAATGACTTCATGGTAGGACTTGTGAATCCCAATGTGGCTAAATTTTGTTAGGCAAGAAAGGTCAGAAAAAAATTATAGGTTTATACAACACCTACCTCCTAACATTTGAGCCTCACAAATATGTGGAGTGCATCGATTTTGAGAAGGATGTTGCATAAACCTGTCTCATAAAATAATTTATCCCAAACTACACAATTGAGTATTGTGAGGGAAGAGGAGTCTATAAGACGGATTTAATAATTTCAAACGGTCCAATCTAAAATGGAAAAACATGAGCCAACCTCATAAATCTTACATTTTTTAATTGGTAAATTACACACATACTAAATTAGTTTGAATTCACAATTTCATTCTTTATTTATTTTTGTACGGTGACTGTTATTTGAGTCCCAATTTTTTGTTAGTCGACCTACAAGGCTACAATTGTCAATTTATGATAGGATCATACTATGCTAAAGTAAGAATCATTTGAGCTCCACATGTATCTGTTATAATGTTATATTTTCTCTAAATTTCCAACATGTTAGAAGTTAGAACAACCAGTGATTCTTTGCATTAAAAAACTTTTAACTGGAATTTCTACTATTTTATTAGAACTTGCTTTAATATTAATTTTTTTGGGGTAGCTGTTTCTAACTACAGAGACTTCTATGACAGATCTTGGTCAATATGCATTATGCAATAGATGTTATGGACTCGCGGTGGTGCGTTCTGTACAGCACTGCCACTGCTCCATAAGTTAGGTTTATAAAGTCAACTAAATCCTCGAATTCAGTGAATGATAGGCCATGATTTTGAAGATTAGGAATTTCAACACCGAACTTGGAAAAACATTTTCAACCTTTGCAAAGATTTGCGGCAATCAAATTTTGCTAAAATATATAATACAAGGGGCAAAAACGTCATCTGCGAGCGTGACAATTCGACATTCACTGTTCATTTATCTTCTCGTGAGTGCTGACAAATAAATATCTCAACAAACCTAGATCCAAAATATATCAAATTGGAGAAAAAATAAAATTTTAGGATTCTTTATGATTAATGGATGATATAAAAATGATGTTATGAACGAATATTAGTGAAAGTAATATTGCTCAAACCACGGTTGAGTTGGGCGAGTTGATATCTCCCCATGCTCAAGGGCGGAAGTAAGAAATTTTAGTTTGAGAATGCCAAGTTGTGATATTAATATATTAGTTAAGACAAACTTCCACACACACACATATATATATATATATATATATTAATTTACTAAGAGAATTTTTCTTCTTCTAAATTTTAATGAGTATATAAAAAGTTGTGTATTTCTTATATTAGACATATACAAAAATTTATTATTTTTTACATAGTTTAATTTATTAAATCTCTTAAATTATATGATTTTAAATGTAATTTCTTTTCTTTTAAGAGCACCATTGAAATGATTCAAAATTTGGGAACCAAACTTTAGTTTTTACCAGCTACATTTACTATAAAATAATTTTTTTAAATTTTGGGGGACTTTTGTGTGGGACTTGGCCCCCCCCCATAAGTGTTTGGGGGAGCTATGGCTTTGCAACATACATTCCCATACCATAAGTGTTTGGGGAGCTAATGGGCCTGATAATATCATTTGCAGAGGGACTGCAGGAGTTTCATGCATGTTTACATACTATATAAGCATTTTTAACCTTTTTTTACTATATAAGCATTTTTTTTTTTTTTTTTTTTTTTTTTTTAAAATCACAATGAAAGAGTGTTTTTTATTTTATTTTATTTTAAAAATACAAAGATAATTATATTAATCAGAAATAGTAGAGGCCTGAATTAGATGAGTAAATAATTCAATACAGCATCATTGATTGAAGATAAGACCTCCATAATTTTGAAAGGAGTTACATAAAAAAAAAAAAGTTTGGCTTGACAGCAGCCAAGTTTTGCAGGGCATCAATAGTTTTGTTGGTCTCCCTGTAGCAGTGTTGTAGGTGGAATTCTTGAAAAACTTGGAGAATGTTACCGCAATCAGCCACAATAGCCTCGATTAGCCGATTAGAAGCATTTTTGGGTTAGAGGGAAGGCTAATAACTTTAGAGGCATCCACATTGAAAATTAAATTTTTCAATATTTAGTTACCTAGCCATAGCAAGACCATGCCTTAGAGTCCAAAGTTCAGCAATAAGGCAGCCAGGTGAACCAATTGATCTAGAGAAACCCCAAATCACTCACAGTATTGAAGAGTCTCTACTCTTTTTCTTTTTTTTTTTGGTCGGTCTCAGGCAAATCTTTTTGGAGGAATATTCTAAGCCCAAATTTTCTATTCTACTTTATCTAGCTTTTTAGAAGATAAACCAGTACTACGAAGCGTGATTGATTGGGGAATGTCACGAGGCCAAAACCTTTTGGAATTAAATTAGTAACGGAAGTATTAATGAATTCTTGGATATTGGTTTAAAAATTATTTTTAGACATGTTTTATAGAAAAATGATAAAATAATTAATTTTGTTGACAAATTTTCATAATAACGATGTTAAAACTTTCTTAATATGATTTATTAACAATTGTTTTAAAGGCACCCATTAACATCAATCAATTAGTAGCTTATTGAAAGTAATTGAGTTCTTTTTGTTGACAGAAACTCCAAAGTTTGGCAAAACTACTTGTTTTTTATGATTCCTGGAGAGAGAATTGAAGCAACCATTAGTGCTCAAACTAAATTATGGGTTTTGAGGGGGATGGGTCACACACCTATCAATTAGTTAAAGGTGGAGTCGGACGCTTTATGTATGGTCCAATTGTCCAACTGTTCTAGTCTCCCACCTCTATTAAACTCTTGCTTAGCCCAATTGTGCGTGCAAGTGAAGTGACGACCATCCATTTTGATCAACATTGAATCCACACACATCTATCTATAGGGAACCAAATTCATGTGCAAATGCTTTAGCAAGTAAATAGGTTCCTCTCAATTTTTTGTTTGTCCTTAATGCATTCCTCATTTTACTATTAATAAAAAAGAACAAGAAAAAGAGTAGTCCATTTTTTCTTAGAAAAATTTGTATGGATGAATATTCTCAATCCAAATTTTTATTCTCTTTTATTTATTTATTATTATTTATAATTTACATTGAATAAAAAGTGTATAGGATGACCACTTTGTAAAAATCCTATTGAACAAGATCTATGTAGTAACACCCATCCATTAAAAAACAAATTTTTTAATGATTACGAAGCACAAAGCTTTAAAGTCTAATGATATTTAAGTAGTATAGGTGGGTTTAGAATTAAAGCTTAAAACTTTCATACAATCATCTCCTTAATTCAAGTAGTTAGTCACAAAAGAGTAGTAATTTAATACAAACTGGGGCTAATGTTTTGAAATCCACAAATGTACTAACTTGGTCCAGACTCCAGATACAACCTCTACACTGTAAATTAATACTTCCAATACCAAAAAGAAAGATAAATAAATCATTGAACTACTACACAAGAAGTAGTTTAAACCAGGAATAAAGCTGAAAGTAAACCAAAACGGTAACTATTTCAAAAACAAGGAAAAAGCAGGGGTCGGTCATTCATTCCAAATGGTCCGGCTTGTGTTCAATGACCACTGGACCCGTTAAAATACGGACATGTGTACATATCGCAACGCAATATGACCGTGGTCAGTGCCACTGGACACATGCTACCCCATTCTAAACCCAATGCCACCCTTGCACTTTAAAGCTGATTCCCATTTCTCCATAACAAAACAGAATAGATTGAAACATAAACCAGAAAGTAAAAGAAAAAGGAAAGAGAGAGAGAGAGAGAGAGAGACTCTGTCTCAAAGTAAAAGAGTACCCACACATTTGCAGCTGTCTCCAGCCCATTTCCCTCCCATCTATTCCCTCCTTTATATACCCTTGCCTTCACTCTCTCTCACTCAAACTCAGTTCTCTCTCACACCAAAAACACATCAAACAATGTCACCACAAACCCATTTCTTTGTCCCAATTTTCTTCCTCATTTTCCTCACTACCACTCTCACCTATGCCTCCACAACACCCAAAACACAAACCTTAAACACAAACCCAAACCCACCGCAAATACAATACATAAACCCAAAACTCCCTCAAAGAGCCTTCACATCTTCAAAAAATATGAAGGGTCTTCAAACCTTGTCCACCTCCGTTACCACATGGGCCCTGTCCTCTCCTCCTCCCCAATCAACATCTACCTCATATGGTATGGCAACTGGCCTAACGCTCACAAGCAAACCATCAAACACTTCTTGTTATCTCTCTCTTCAACCTCTGCTCCTTCTCCCTCAGTCTCTGACTGGTGGAACACACTTTCCCTCTACACTGATCAAACCGGCGCCAACGTCTCCCGCACTGTCCTCATCGCCGGTGAACACTCCGATCTCAGGTACCAATAAATTTACATTTGTCTTAAAAACTTAGGCAATAGTTGAAAGATTCCTACTTTGCTTTCTATTTCAAGCAAAAATGTTTTTTTTTTTTTTTTTTCACACAGTATTTAAAGTTTTAAAATTTAGTATATTTTTGGATCTGATAGTGTAAATTTAGTATTTTTGAACTCTGCCAAAAGGTTTCTTTCCATTTCAAAAACCTGTAAGTTTAGTATTTTTGGATCTGAGAGTGTAAATTTAGTATTTTTAAATTTGTTATGTCTGTACATTTTAAATTATTAAAAAAAAATGAACTCTGCCTAAGCTTTCTTTCTATTTCAAGTTAAATTTAGTAGTTTTTTTTTTATCTAACATACGATTGTATAGTTTTAAATTTGTAAAATTAATCTAAACTATAGAAGTTGGATTAGTGTTCTTGGGCACAAGACCCGATGCAATGTGCGACACATTTTGGCTACATGTTCACATATCAGTTCCATGAGTTGAAACACTAGACTCAAGCGGTGTCGATGAATTAACTTAGGATGGTTTGTGATTTATACATGGCTAGTACCATGATAAATTAAGATCCAAGCCTTAGTTCAGTGTTCTTGTGCACGAGACCTGAGACCTGATGCAATCTGAGACCTGATGCAATGTGCGACACATTTAGGATACGTGTCCACATATAGGTTCAATGAGCTGGAACACTGAACTCAAGCCGTGTCGATGAATTAACTTAGGATGACTTTCGATTTGGGATGCGTGTCCACATCAATGAATTAACTTTTTTTTTTTTTTTTGAAAAGCCAATGAATTAACTTAACTTAACTTAGGATAACGCGTTTTGATACTGCGATAAATTATCGATAATTTATCACGCGTTTTGTGTTTTGATACTATGGTAAATTATTGATAATTTTTTAAAGCGTGAATTTAATTACTTATTTAATGTTGTGTAACAGGTACTCCCATGGGACCCAACTCACACGTCTGAGCATGCAGCAAGTGGTCTCCAACGCCGTGAAGTCCGCCCCATTCCCCGTCGACCACAAGAACGGAATTTTCCTCATCCTCACATCCCAAGACGTCACAGTCCAAGACTTTTGCAGAGCCGTTTGTGGTTTCCACTACTTCACGTTTCCATCAATGGTAGGCTACACCATGCCATACGCTTGGATTGGAAACTCAGCAAAGCAATGCCCAGAAGTCTGTGCATACCCATTTGCCATTCCTGGGTACATGGCTGGTGGTGGGCCCGGAGCTCTTACACCGCCAAATGGTGATGTGGGTATTGATGGAATGATCAGTGTGATAGCTCATGAGTTGGCAGAGTTGTCTTCAAATCCATTGGTGAATGCTTGGTATGCTGGGGAGGACCCAACAGCACCAACAGAGATAGGGGATTTGTGTGAAGGGTTGTATGGGAGTGGTGGGGGTGGTGGGTATATTGGACAGGTGATGAAAGGTAGGGATGGGATGAGCTTTAATATGAATGGGATTAGAAATAGGAGGTTTCTTGTGCAGTGGATTTGGAGCCCGGTTTTGCAGGCTTGTACTGGTCCTAATAAGTTGGATTAGTGAAAAAGAAAGAAACTTTTTTAAGTGGGGTTGTAATGGAATGTGGCTCATGAGCTATGCTTTAGCTTCTTTTATTTTTTGAGCTGTTCTTTTGGTGGGTAATTTAGGATTGTGGTGGTGGTGGCGGCGGCGGTGGCTGCAAGGTTGGTTGTTAAGAAGATCGCATATATGTATTTTCCTTTGTTGCCTATAGATCTCGCATAGGAGCTCACATACTGTGAGGGAAGGAATTTATGTATGTGATGCATAATTCTTGAAGGTGGTGATGGTGGGATTGAGATTTTAGATTATATGGTATATATGTAATAGAATTCATATTCATGAGATGTAATAGAATTCATATTCATGAGATGAATATTGATTTTTTTTTTTTTTTTTTTTGAACTTGTCTTTCGTATAAAGATTTTTTCTTTTTGATGAGTGAAATGTTGGATTGTTGATGTTTGGGTTGAGTTAAAGCATTGTAGCAAGAACTTCAGTTTAGTTGTGATTGGAGAGAATCATTCACCAAGCCTTCACTGACAATGCCACTCGGCAGATCAAACTTGGAAAAAAAAAATTTAAATACTCATCAGTCTGCTTTTTCAGTGCAAAAATGCTATTAAAATGAATGGTAGTGTCATGGTAGAATGCCCTTTTTGATAAAACAAATACCAATTACACCTTTACAAAAAAAAAAAAATTGTCAAAGAAAATAATGAAATCATTTAAGTAATTTGATGAGGGCACTAGATTTATTCTTTTCTTTTTTTGTGGTAAAAACTGACTTTCATAAACTATATATCCAAATTGTCATAAAATAAAAAAGCATGCAAATGTCCAAAGGCATGCTATCAAAAATAACAAAGTCATGGTGAATTGCCAATCCTTAAGGCATTCATACACTTATTAGTTTTGCAATAGTAATGATTCATCTTCACTTGAAAAATTTAGATGATATGGGTTTTACTATCTATAATGAGAGAGATGTATGATATAAATTACAACAATCGTGCTTGTTAGGCACAACTTTGGCATCAATTTATATCTGCATAACCAAAATAACAAGGAGAGTAGGTCAGTATTTAGCAAAAAAAAAAAAAAAAAAAAAAAAGGAGAGTAGGTCAGTATGTTTCAATGCTATGTGGTACACTACCATCTTAAAAAGCAACACTGACCGAAAGTTAAAAAGTTGAGCAAAATATCTTGAAATATCTTGAAATAATTTACAATAATTTGTGTGTACATGAGTCCAATGTGGAGCTTTATTGATTGCTTCAAGTCTCAGATACTTTTAAGTTTGATAGGAAATGTGTAATCTTTCATTAAGCCACTTTATTATAATAATTGAGGGCTAAGTCAAAAAATGCAAAAAGTTTTACACAGCAGTCTCCACTTGGATGTGATAATCATGATAACAATGATGTATAATCTGTCTTCCTAGTCAGTAATTTTCCTTCCCTCCCTTTTTGGTGAGGGTTTTGGCCTTTTGCCCTTTAAAAAGTTTTGATGGCACAAGAGCAGACAGGCAATTTCTGATTCTCTTTAAGTCTTAGGGCAAGTGGGAGGTAGTGACTTTAATTGAACATTTGTGATTCACAGCTAATACTAGGACCCACAAAAGTACACATAAATGAGGTAAATTATTACAACGGAGTTATGTGATCTAAATATCTAATTCAAGCCATGCATGATGGCCCCCACTGTTAAACTAAAGGGTGTGTGTAGCTGGTTTCAATGCGATAAGAGCATGGTACAAAACTAGCTAGGGTCCAAAGTCCAAACCTCCATTTACCAAACCCTGTTGGTGCCGGTGAGGTGAGTGATAAACAACTGTCCCTTTTCCCAATAGAATTGTGAATCTCAAAATGGAGTTTGAATGAGAGAAGGAGAGTTGGATATAATTTTAATTAATTTCCAAATTAACTCCTAATTGCTAAATTAGTCTCAAATTTTACGTCTTGGGTTCTAGACTTCGAGTCCTTTTGATCTGTATTAGTGAGCGAATTGATATTTATTTCTTTTTATGTTGTTCTAGGCGGCGTGTAAGGATTGTCATCCTCCTCTCTTATGCATTTTTTCTTTTTACCAAAAAAAAAAAAGTTTCAAATTAAACATTTGATTTAAAGGCAATTATAGCTTTGTAATTGAGAATGACATTTAAGGATTGTCATTATATTATATGTAAATTTTGTTTATGTGCAGTTTTTTAAAATTTTACTTTTTAAATATAACTTTTATTAATTTTCTTTTAGTAAGTAAATAAATTAAACATATCAATAAGAAGATAATACAAACACACAGTACTGAGTCGGATTACACAATTATTTTTTTATTAAAGGAGTGCGCAATTTGTTCAGTACTAGTAATAACTAATATTATGAATCCTAGAGTTTTTAATGGACTTGATCATGTGAATTGGATCACACAGCATCATAGATGTCCCAATATTTTAGCAGTAGTAAGAATGATTATAATTATAGTGTTGGGTTAAGATTTTTTGTTGGTGGCACAGTCACTGAGAACAACTGATAATAAAAAATTTTAGGATTTGAAAATATTATCTGCATGTGCATGTATATTTAGTTATTGATCATAAATGTCTTTTCTGATTATTATAAAAGTTCGAAGAAAACACTAATAAAACAACAAAAAGATCCAAAGGAAGAAAAAAAAAATCTCCATCATGTGAGGGCCTTTATGAAACACTGATGACTGATCTATATTATCTGTGGCCCATTTGGTTGAAATTAAAATCTGTCAGCAACGTATGAGAGTTGAAGAGCCACACGCAATACCATCAAGAAGTAGCTCTCAATGTCAAAAAAGATACAATTTTCCAGATGGGGATTTGGATTTGAGTTTCACCAACCGATTGGACGTATCAGATTAGCAAACAAAATCTCATACACCATTGATTTTCATCCAATTCTGGACATGTTAATCTAAGACAAAAATTCGACTCAGTAATGTGTCAAGAAAAGTATGATTCTGATTGCCAAATCAAGACTTTAATTGAGTAAAATGTTGTGCACGTACGAAATGTAATCAATCAGTTGGTAGCTTACATGAGAATGTTATTTTCATACTGATTATAGAAACCATTAGAGAGAGTTACCAAAGTCAATAGAAACTTCTGTGTCGGGGCTAAGTTAATGAAGAACTGGCCAAAGTAGCTGCATTTTCTGGCAAAAGTAGATTTAAAAGGCCAGAATCACAGTCTATATACTTCAAAATATAGGGTCTTTAGTATTTTATAGTTTAATTTATATTTGAATAAGCATTATAAAGAATAGCATTTTTAACATATTCCAAAGTTGGGGACCGCAATTATTGTACCATAAATCTTGCAAAAATATCTTGCCATTTCATTCCCCAACACACAAACAAACGAACAAAATAAATAAAATACTATAATGGAAAAATGTAAACTTTCGGTATCTTATAGGTATAGAATCGAATAGTTTACTATCCTTATGTTTTTAAGTTTGATGGGCATGGTGAACAAAAAAAAGATCTAGTCCCATATGCTACCGCATGATATGATTCAAATTCCAATGCTTTTTACAGTGACTCCTGTTGTTTAATATCACTCATGGCATGGCAAAATAATTGTGCCACAAAAGTCTGATAGAGTGCGTCATTTATTTACTTCTTTTTTCTTTCGGTAAATGTAAATTATTTAGTATTTACTTCTTCAAAGTAAAGGTAGGTATTTGCTGGTACAATAAGAATAAGAGTAAGAGACAAAAATAAATAACCATATGGCTAATTTGTGTTTTTCAAGGAATGAACGAAGGAGCAGAGCTACAGTTGATAAATAAATTGGGTATGTCTGTCACTCAGTCCCCATCATGACCCGTCCCATTCTTGCTTGCACGCCCTTGTAGCCTGTAGGCCACGCCAACTATATATGGGCTTGGGCAGGAACTCTGGTGGTTAACATGATTGTATGCACATGAATATGTATATAGCTTTTGAATATACCTTCATGAAATTAGTCCCTATAATATATATTCAAGCATTTCCATGAGTTTTATCAAAAGTTTCCATGAGTTTTAAGTTTCACTGTCTACGTTCAACAAAAAATAAAAAAACCTATCAAAAAAATAAAAAAATACATTCAGCAAAAAAAAAAAGTTTCAGTGTGTACACTGCTGATAAAAAGTTGACTCCATGGTAGTCGATGCTTTCCACTTCTCCAGGAGTGTCTAAATAATAAGATAACCAACAGTTGTGGTGATAAATTGCTATCTTTCAACAAAAAAAAAAAAAAAAAAAATGCTGTCTCACTACTGTTTTGATAAGCAGTGATGGAACCACATTATGAGAGAGGCCCCTCAAAGTAGCTGGGCTTATCACCCCAAATTTCAATATATATTTATTTAAAAAAAGGTCATATTCTTTAGGAATAATTTAATTTATTGAGTTAGATTCATCCATAGGTATTGAATTACTAACCAATTGTTCTTTTGGCATTTCATCTTTGGTTAATGATTTCGGGAGATTCAAAGCAAGCAATGGATGGTGAATTCACTTCATGTGCTTGAAAGATAAAGAGGTCATTTGGATGGTCTGCATTTCCGTAACTCAATTTTCGCCTTCCATAACTCATAACTCAAAAATGGTGAGACCCATAGCTCAATATCCGTTTAGCGCACGATGACTCTTTTTCTATAACTCTGTTCCATCACTCAATTCTCTAATTTTTGAGTTATGAGTTATAGAAACCGAAAACATATTTAAGTCATTTTCGATTTCCATAACTCATAACTCAATGATATTTCCATAAATAACAATACATGAAGGGACCCACTTTCAATCAAAGTCGCAACTTTTGACCATCTTTTTTTCTTTTTTTTTTTCTTCACCGGGTTCGGTGCGTGCGTTCATTTTTTTCTTTTTCCTTTCCTTTCACACTAGTGGCTTCTTCACGTTCTTCACTGGGTTCAGTTTTTTTTTTTTTTTTTTTCACCGGTTTCTTTTTTTGGCTGGGTTTTTCCGGGTTCAATTCTCTTTTTTTTTTTTTTTTTGTTCTTTCACTAGATTCTTTTTTTGGCTGGGTTTTTCTAGGTTCAATTCTCTCTCTCTCTCTCTCTCTCTCTCTCTCTCTCTCTTTTTTGGGTTACTGTGAGTTTAGGTACTGGAAAAAAAAAAAAAAAAAAGCTGCATCGAGTGATAGTTATGGGACTCACAAATAGTGTGAAAAATATTGAGTGATGGAAAGTGAGTGATGGTGCCAAACGGGTGTGAAAAATTAAGTTATGAGTGATGAGTGATGAGTGATGAGTGATGAGTGATGAGTTATGAGTGATGGAAATTGAGTGACAGAAATTGAATGATAAAAAAATTCATCCAAACAACCTCTAATTGTTAATGACCAAAATTTGACAAGAAAGCACATTCCATGAAAAGCAAAAAAAGGCCATGGGTCTTAAGGTCTAGCTTGAGAAGTTAAGATGGACCATTAAGGTCCAAAGGCCCAAAAGAAGGAAAAAGAAAGAAAAAGGTAAAAAAGGAAGAGGATCCAAACTTAGGCCATGAGCGGAATCCTTATCCTCTAGGAAGTAGATCCTTTGAGGGAAAACCTCGGAGATCTTGAGAATGATGTGGATGGCTTAGGAGATCTTGAACGTGGGCGATCCGGAAGATAGAACAAACCACTCACAAGTATCCTTGAAAGAAGGAAATATTCATTAGATTTCTCAAAATCAAGAGGCGGATAGAAGTGAAAAAGACAAGTGGTATCCTCGGGTTTAGTACCTGACGTAGGAACTAAGGGATTTCGATCAACGTAGAGGACATGCGGGAAAGGAGAGGATGGTCGGAGGCTTTTCAAGCTCGCCCATTGCAAGGAGGAATCTATTTCACTTCTAGAAAAATGCCAAATCGGGAAGGGTCAACATTAAGGCCCTAGGACCTTGATTTGTCCTTTTAAAGCCTTAAGAAGAGGACTTTGGTTGACACATGGGAAAGCCAAGGTGTATGTTCAGATTCCTAGCAAAAGTCATTAAAAATCCAACAAAACCAAGTATCATCTTTGTAACCTATGGTCCAAGCCCATAGGATCTTGAGTTGGTAGTAAGGGAAAAGTGGTTTGGTCGGTAAGGGAGTGATTTACGGTGAAATGAGGATCCTGAAGTTTTCCCTTGGTTAATATATTTGCTTGGAATGCATTAAACAAAGGAAAACTCAGTTCCTCCATGTGTATGACATCTCCCCATAATTTTCTCCCAATTGTCATTTTCAATCAAAGCTGTCACTCATTTCCAAGAAGGCATCTTCCATTTGTAGCTAAAACCAAATACTCATTTTGAGTTATAATTACTTAATTAAGCCAAACCTCTGCCCAATGCACTCTTTCAGATTCCTATCAAAGGACATGGTTTTACCTAGCAAACCAAGGACGTCCTCGCCTGGGGTACTGCACCATGTCTACTATAAAAGAAACACCAAAGCATAACAGAGGGTCAATTTTAAAGTTTGGAAAAAAAGGGAGAATTCTAGAGATTCAAATTGATCATTTTGAGAATTCTAAGAGTTCAGCAAGGGAAAGGAGAGAAAGAAAGAATAAAATAGAGAGCTAAGGAAGAGGACTTTGTCCCATATCCTTGACACCTTTTAAAATATCACTTAGAGTTCAAAGAAACATGTACAAAAACATGCACACATCATATATCACTCTCTCCCACAAAATCCTCCTCACTTGACTATCTTGGAAGGAAATGTCCAAGCAAAGCTACTTGGACTTGAGTTCTAAATCCCACAAGTCTTGCGCCAACGCATTAAGTCCGTGAGAATTGTGGTTTAGGATCCTTGTGGCTGACTCATTTCCATGAAGATCATTTGCATATATGTATATGTTTTAGAATGTATATCCTAACTTGAGGAACTAAAAATGACTTGAGAATATTTGTATTGTATAGTTTTTATGCAGAACTTACAAAGATAAAGGGAAAGGACAAATTCTAGTAAACATGGAGGAAGATCCTGTGGCTAGGGGACCAACATTTTAGGTTCCCGGATCAAAAGGCCCCGTGGTTCAAGGAACCAATGTTTTGGGTTCTGTGGATTAAAGACCTAGTACCCCAAGGAACCATGACATTATGCTCAAGGAACCACGAACCTACATCCTAGGAATCGCTGGTGGAGGTACCACCACAACATCTTTCCTATGTCCTGGGAACTGCTGGTGGATGAACCACTACAATATCTTTCTCATATCTTAGGAATTGCTGGTGGAGGAACCACTGCAACATCTTTCCCAAGGAATCATTATGGAGGAACTAAGTGAATGAACTCTTTTAAATGTTTACACAATAAAAGATGAGCCTTAAATATTCTATTTCATCTCCTTCTCATTGTGAATATTATGAATAATTCTTTTACTCATTTTGTAAGGGTAAAAGGTCATTTTAAGACATTAAAACACTTACAATAATATTTTATTGCTTAGGAGGAAATCACATTTTTATCTTGAGGAGCTCTATGTGACTTGTGCACAAATCGGTTCATATAACGACCCCAATAGGCCGCGAAGAACCGAATCCAATCCAACCAACAATCAATCGGCTATCCTTGGAGGCCCAAGATCTCTTGTCATCAATGGACCTGGGTACCATCCAAAAAAATAAAAGGAACCCACACTAATGAAACTGGCGACATGCTAGCTAAAGAAGGCAGGGAAAAGAAAGGAGACTTGTGGAATATTTGATCATTGTCCTTATTTTGTTATAATGCTTATCTATTGGATTGTATGGACATTGGCACATTAGTTTATTAGTCCCTTCTTAATAATTATGTACCTAGTTTTTAGATGCATTGCCTACTTTTATCAAAAAGAAAAATGTCATAATCTGAATTGAGAATGTAATTCTGTGTATGTTGCATGATGGAAACAAGACAGAATGGAAAATTATAAAATACTGTGTAAGTACAATAAATGCGTGCTCATTTTTTCTCATATGAATACTAAGTCCCAACATCAATTTAGTTAGAAAGACTAACTCTTATATGAGAGGAGGGAATACATATTTATTATATTCTAGTATTCTTACAATATGCTATAATTAGCCATGACAATATAATGTCGACATAATGTCAACAAAATGGTGACAATACAATGACAACATAATAACAACACACAAATTGGTTATATATATTGCAGTTTCCTAGGACTAGCTTACAAATAGTGTTCTCAAAATCAATTTCTTGCAATGAAATGGTCTTCTTAGAATAGAAATCCACATCTTCTTATTGAAGGAGCATTCAAAGTTCAAGTGATTTCTAGTTTCAATTGTGCTTCTGCAGAATGTGCATAACAAAACTTCTCCATATCCGTTGCTTGAAAGCCTTTTTTCTTTTTTAAACCCCTCTACTTGAAAGCCTGTTTGTAGATATCAATTAGTATTAATTGCATTAGCACCGTGTTGGGCCAAAAGGAGATGAAAGTAATTAGCTATCGTCCCACCATGGCACATATCATTATCTCTGTTAGTAAAAATCAAGTAAAATTTACCTAGGAGCATTGCTCCTTCCTCTCACATGAGGGGTGGGTCTCATGGTGGGACCCACATGTGGAGCCCCACCTCTCATGTGAGAGGAGGGAACATTACTCTAAACTATATATCTGATCATTTTCCGTAAGAACCTACTTGTTAGAATATATAGGTTGAGGTCAAGAATGTTTTTAAGAGAGTCAAAATTTTTAATTTTTAATTTTTTTAATAATTCAATTGCACAATGGAGGAGATTTAAATCTTAAGAGTTTTTTTTTTTTTTTTTTTTTTGTTTTTATATTACATTTTGTGGGATGTCATGCACACCTTATTTTAAGGTAGTATTATTATGAATCAAATATTACTAATTTAATTTCCCGTTTTAAAGAAAAAAGGAGAATGTAATCTGAATTAGAGAAAGATGTTTAAGATTAGGTCAAAGACTTAGCAATTATTTTCAAACACTCCTGGTCCTTTTGGGATTCATAGCCCCTCCAAGCTTATACATAATCATCAAGTCATGAAAACTTATTAACCTCCTAATTGCATACATGCTTTTATTTTTATTTATTTATTTTTTTGTGTTTCTTTCTGTGTGCATTTACAGAAAATACTTCCAACATTGATTTTATCATGTTGTTATGACTTTGTCAAAGAACGATGATATTCTATCATTTTAGCTAATCACGGACAAAACTTGTATTATGGATTGGACAATATCTTTAAGCGCAATCCGGGGTTTTTTGCAGAAAAATTCTAAAATCACATAAAATGGTACATTTTGTGCCACAATTATTCACGTGGCAGATTGAGAATCTATGTGAAATTGACAAATAACCAGTCATAGTTTAACACGTAAGATAGTTGTAGTACTACATATAGCTATTCCAAGAAGCATGTCTCTGCCACTTCTTCTACCTTAAAAACGGACACGTTGCTGGTCTCCTTAAACTTTCTGTGCCATTTGTCAGCAAAAGAAGAACCATGAAGAAGTCAATTTGCCACTTCAACTTCATTCTTTTCCATATGTTGATCTTACTATTTGTGCCCAACAATGCCATGTACGTGTAAGATTTTCCGAAAATCTTATACGTGTGCCAGTTGGCATGAGACATGCAAGGCCTAGGAATTGCACTATATAAAGGAAAGCACTGTTGCAAGGAAGATATACAAACTGAAGACTACTGTACCTTAACTAGCGCTATAGCAAGTAATTCAATTGAAAGGTGTTGTGAAAAAATGGCAGATATTCGAGGAGTTTCAGGCATGGGTTGTAATGACAAGTGTGGATGCACTGTACCATGCCCCGGTGGTGTTTCTTGCAGGTAATCACTCAGTGTTCGATATATATGTGTTGTGCAATTAGCTCCCCATGTTTTACTCATATAAACAAACATGGCCAGAGTGTGTTTTTCATTGTTCATTTAATTATGTTACAAAAGGGTATATGAAAAGCATTAGAGTTATGATAAGGATACACAACAAAATGTAGACTTGAAAAGAATTATATAGGGTACTCTAAATAATTCAATGCAACCTTTTTGTACTTTGACCCAAAAGAATTATATAAACAAACATGGATTTATATATGAGTATTTTTTTTTTTTTTTGAGAAACTATATATGAGTATTTTTCAATGCAACTTTCTTATACTTTTATATACTTTGATCCAAAAATTACCACCAAACTTTGTGAATATGGATTTATACCTAAGTAAAAAAAAAAAAATTGAGTTTTGTAATGTGAAACAGGTGTAGTAGCAAGGATTCAACCGCGAGTGGGGGTGAGCACAAGACATGCACCTGTGGCCAGCACTGCGGGTGCAACCCATGCTCATGCCCAGAGAGTGCAGCGGCTGGTGGGACTGGCAGGGGCTCATGCAAGTGTGGTGCTGGTTGCTCATGTTCAACTTGCCAAGCCTGATTTGGAGAACTATAATTCAAATATTATCTACTCTGTGATAGGTTTTTTGGTTTATTATGCAGCTTTAGACTATTAAAAAAGCCTCAGCATCTATGTGATGAATTGTTAACTAATGTTGATTTGTGTATGGCTTTTCAAGAATAATTAAAAATAAATGGCAACCTCTAGTTGTGTATTTAATTATTTCTACTATATATGCTATGGAATGTTCTTCTGCTCTACCTTCTTCTTAATGTTTTTTTTTTTTTCCTTTAATTAGTTATGTGGGTGGTACAAGATAAAGTATCAATCCAAAATAAGAGGGAAAAATGGTGAGATTTATGCAGATATATAATACGTGACGTGAACATTGACTCATTGAGTTATTGTGTGGAATGATTAATTCATCCAAAAATAGAAAGATAAACTTTTTGGTATTTAATTTTCCAACTGGAAAACTAAGAATGCAGATTTTACAAATAACAGGATTTTCATCTCATATGACAACAGAACTTTACCTTAAAATTTGCATTTTGCCTAGATCAAGTTTTAACTTGATAAAAAAAAAAAAAATGATACAAAACTAGCTAGGGTCCAAACCTCCATTTACCAAACCCTGTTGGTGCCGGTAAGGTGAGTGATAAACAACTGTCTCTTTTCCCAATAGAATTGTGAATCTCAAAATGGAATTTGAATGAGGGGGAGAATTGGATAGAATTATAATTAATTTCCAAATTAACTCCTAATTGCTAAATTAGTCTCAAATTTTAGGTCTTAGGTTCTAGACTTCCAGTCCTTTTGAATCCTTATTAGTGAGTGAGTTGATATCCATTTCCTTCCATGTTGTTCTAGGCGGCGTGTAGGGATTTTCATCCTCCCTGCCTATGCATTTTTTCTTTTTACCCCAAAAAAAGTTTCAAATTAAACACATGATTTAGAGGCAATTATAGCTTTGTATTTGAGAATGATTTTTTTTTTTTTTTTTTTTTTTTTTTTTTTTTTTCATTCTATTATATGTGAATTTTGTTTATGTGCAATTTTTTAAAATCTTACTTTTTAAATATAACTTTTATTAATTTTCTTTTAGTAAGTAAATAAATTAAACATATCAATAAAAAGATAATACAAACACACAGTACCGAGTCAGATTACACAATTATTTTTTTATTAAAGGAGTGCACAATTTGTTCAGTACTAGTAATAACTAATATTATGAATCCTAGAGTTTTTAATGGACTTGATCATGTGAATTGGATCACACAGCATCATAGATGTCCCAATATTTTAGCAGTAGTAAGAATGATTATAATTATAGTGTTGGGTTAAGATTTTTTTGTTGGTGGCACAGTCACTGAGAACAACTGATAATAAAAAAATTTTAGGATTTGAAAATATTATCTGCATGTGCATATATATTTAGTTATTGATCATAAATGTCTTTTCTGATTATTATAAAAGTTCGAAGAAAAGACTAATAAAACAACAAAAAGATCCAAAGGAAGGAAAAAAAAAAAAAAAAAATCTCCATCATGTGAGGGCCTTTATGAAACACTGATGACTGATCTATATTAACTGTGGCCCATTTGGTTGAAATTAAAATCTGTCAGCAACCTATGAGAGTTGAAGAGCCACATGCAATACCATCAAGAAGTAGCTCTCAATGTCAATAAAGATACAATTTTCCAGATGGGGATTTGGATTTGAGTTTCACCAACCGATTGGACGTATCAGATTAGCAAACAAAATCTCATACACCATTGATTTTCATCCAATTCTGGACATGTTAGTCTAAGACAAAAATTCGACTCTATAATGTGTCAAGAAAAGTGTGATTCTGATTGCCAAATCAAGACTTTAATCGAGTAAAATGTTGTGCACGTACGAAATGTAATCAATCAGTTGGTTGCTTACATGAGAATGTTATTTTCATACTGATTATATAAACCATTAGAGAGAGTTACCAAAGTAAATAGAAACTTCTGTATCGGGGCTAAGTTAATGAAGAACTGGCCAAAGTAGCTGCACTTTCTGGCAAAAGTAGATTTAAAAGGCCAGAATCACAGGCTATATACTTCAATTAGAATATAGGGTCTTTTTTTTTTTTTTTTTTAAATAGAATATAGGGTCTTTAGTATTTTATAGTTTAATTTATATTTGAATAAGCATTATAAAGAATAGCATTTTTAACACATTCCAAAGTTGGGGAACTCGATTATTGTACCATAAATCTAGCAAAAATATCTTGCCATTTCATTCCCCAACACACAAACTAACGAACAAAATAAATAAAATATGTACGGCACCTAGATCCCAAGGCCCATATGGGCCCCGGCTCGAGCCCAATGGAACGGCCCCATTACCCTAAATCCTTCTTGAAACTGCCTTCATAAAAATCGAGTTTTGGGCCTCGGATCCAGAGATGCGCTCGGCATAGTGCCTCCCAAACAATCATATAAACCCCCGTCCGAGGCAAGTCATGGGATGCTCGGGGAACACCATTACCGAAGCGGATTCGCTCGAATCGGAACCAAGTTCCAAGGCTATAAATTGTTACATCCCACTCTCACCTAAACACCCACTTAAAATAGATAATATTGGACCTTCAATTGCACTAGCGGTGGCGGTAATCATAATCTCCCCACTAACCTAAGCTATAAATAGCGTGTTTGGGGAAGATGAAGGAGTTCAAAAAAGGAGAAAAAACAGTCGTTGAGGAAGAGAGGAGGAATATTACTTTGAGTCTCTGTGCCGAGAACGACCCAAAGTAGGAAATCTTGAAACCCACTCTACAAATAAATTGTGAGTCCAAGTGAGTTCAAGCCCAACAGTCTCAATTCTGGTTCCCACACTTATAATAATATTTTATTGCTTAGGAGGAAATTACATTTTTTCCTTAAGGAGCTCTATGTGACTTGCGCACAAATCGGTTCATATAACGACCCCAATATGCCGAGGAGAACTGAACCCGGTTCAACAAACAATCAATTAGCTATCCTTGGAGGCCCAGGATCTCTTGTCATCAATGAACTTGGGTACCATAAAAAAATAAATAAATAAATAAAAGAAAAAAAAAAAAAAAAAAAAAAAAAAAAAAGAACCCACACTAATGAAACTGCTAACATACTAACTAAAGAAGGCAGAGAGAAAAGAAATGAGACTTGTGAAATATTTGATCATTGTCCTTATTTTGTTATAATGCTTATCTATTGGATTGTATGGACATTGGCACATTAGTTTATTTGTCCATGCTTAATAATTATGTACCTAGTTTTTAAATGCATTGCCTACTTATATCAAAAAGAAAAATGCCATAATCTAAATTGAGAATGTAATTCTGTGTATGTTGCATGATGGAAACAAGACAGAATGGAAAATTATAAAATCTTTGTATAAGTGCAATAAATGTGTGCTAATTTTTTCTCATATGAATACTAGGTCCCAACATGAATTTAGTTAGAAAGACTCATTCTTATATGAGATGAGAGAATACATATTTATCATATTCTAGTATTCTTACAATATGCTATAATTAGCCACGACAATATAATGTCGACATAATGTCAACAAAATGGTGACAATACAATGACAACATAATAACAACACACAAATTGGTTATATATATTGCAGTTTTCTAGGACTAGCTTACAAAGAGTGTTCTCAAAATCAATTTCCTGCAATGAAATGGTCTTTTTAGAATAGAAATCCACATCTTCTTATTGAAGGAGCATTCAAAGTTCAAGTGATTTCTAGTTTCAATTGTGCTTTTGCAGAATGTGGATAACAAAACTCCTCCATACCCGTTGCTTGAAAGCCTTTTTTTTTTCTTTCTTTCTTTCTTTCTTTTTTAAACCCCTCTACTTGAAAGCCTGTTTGTAGATAGCAATTAGTATTGCATTAGCACTGTGTTGGGCCAAATGGGGATGAAAGTAATTAGCTATCGTCCCACCATGGCACGTATCATTATCTCTGGTAGTAAAAAACAAGTAAAATTTACCTAGGAGCATTGCTCCTTCCTCTCACATGAGGGGTGGGTCTCATGGTGGGACCCACATGTGGAGCCCACCTCTCATGTGAGAGGAGGGAGCATTACTCTAAATTATATATCAAATCATTTTCCGTAAGAACCTACTTGTTAGAATATACAGGTTGAGGTCAAGAATGTTTTTAAGAGAGTCAAAGATTTTTTAATAATTCAATGGCACAATGGAGGAGATTTAAATCTTAAACGTTTATTTTTTTCTTTTTGTTTTTATATTACATTTTGGGGGATGTCATGTACACCTTATTTTAAGGTAGTATTATTATGAATCAAATAATACTAATTTAATTTCCCGTTTTAAAGAAAAAAGGAGAATGTAAACTTCATTAGAGAAAGATGTTTAAAATAAGGTCAAAGACTTAGCAATTATTTTCAAACACTCCTGGCCCTTTTGGGATTCATAGCCCCTCCAAGCTTATCAATAATCATCAAGTCATGAAAACTTATTAACCTCCTAATTGCATACATGCTTTAATTTGATTTTTTTTGTTTGTGTTTCTTTCTGTGTGCATTTACAGAAAATACTTCCAACATTGATTTTATCATGTTGTTATGACTTTGTCAAAGAACGATGATATTCTATCATTTTAGCTAATTAATCCCGGACAAAACTTGTATTATGGATTGGACAATATCTTTAAGCGCAATCCGGGGTTTTTATACAGAAAAATTCTAAAACCACATAAAATAGTACATTTTGTACCACAACTATCTATGTTACAAATTGTGAATCTATGTAAAATTGACAAACAACCGGTCACAGTTTAACACGTAAGATAGTTGTGGTACAAAATTACCTGTAGCTATTCCAAAAAGCATGAAAAAGTCTCTGCCACTTCTTCTACCTTAAAAACCGACACGTTGCTGGTCTCCTTAAACTTTGTGTGCCATTTGTCAGCAAAAGAAGAACCATGAAGAAGTCAATTTGCGACTTCAACTCCATTCTTTGCCATATGTTGATCTTACTATTTGTGCCCAACAATGCCATGTACGTGTAAGATTTTCCGAAAATCTTATACGTGTGCCAGTTGGCATGAGACATGCAAGGCCAAGGAATTGCACTATATAAAGGAAAGCACTGTTGCAAGGAAGATATACAAACTGAAGACTACTGTACCTTAACTAGCGCTATAGCAAGTAATTCAATTGAAAGGTGTTGTGAAAAAATGGCAGATATTCGAGGAGTTTCAGGCATGGGTTGTAATGACAAGTGTGGCTGCACTGTACCATGCCCCGGTGGTGTTTCTTGCAGGTAATCACTCAGTGTTCGATATATATGCATGTGTTGTGCAATTAGCTCCCCATGTTTTACTCATATAAACAAACATGGCCAAAATGAGTTCTTCATTGTTCCTTTAATTATGTTACAAACGGGTATGTGAAATGCATTAGAGTTATGATAACGATACAACAAAATATAGAATTGAAAAGAATTATATAGGGTACTCTAAATAATTCAATGCAACCTTTTATACTTTGACCCAAAAGAATTATATAAACAAACATGGATTTATATATGAGTATTTTTCAATGCAACTTTTTTATACTTTTATATACTTTGATCCAAAAATTACCACCAAATTTTGTGAATATGGATTCATACCTAAGTAAAAAAAAATAATAATAAAAAAAAAAAAAAAAATTTGAATTTTGCAATGTGAAACAGGTGTAGTAGCAAAGATTCAACCGCGAGTGGGGGTGAACACAAGACATGCACCTGTGGCCAGCACTGTGGGTGCAACCCATGCTCATGCCCAGAGAGTGCAGCGGCTGGTGGGACTGGCAGGGGCTCATGCAAGTGTGGTGCTGGTTGCTCATGTTCAACTTGCCAAGCCTGATTTGGAGAACTAAAATTAGAAATATCAACTACTATGTGCTAGGTGTTTTGGTTTATTATGCAGCTTTAGACTATTAAAAAGCCTCATCATCTATGTGATGAATGGTTAACTAATGTTGGTTTGTGTATGGCCTTTCAAGAATAATTAAAAATAAGTTGCAACCTCTAGCTAGTTGTGTATTTAATTATTTCTACTATATATGCTATGGAATGTTCTTCTGCTCTACCTTCTTCTTAATGTTTTTTTTTTCCCCTTTAATTATTTAGGTGGGTGGTAAAAGATAAAGTATCAATCCAAAATAAGAGGGAAAAATGGTGAGATTTATGCAGATATATAATACGTGAACATTAATTGACTCATTGAGTTATTGTGTGGAATGATTAATCCATCCAAAAGTAGAAAGATTAACTTTTTGGTCTCTAATTTTCCAACTGGAAAACTAAGAATGCAGATTTTACAAATAACAGGATTTTCATCTCATATGACAACAGAACTTTACCTTAAATTTTGCATTTTGCCTTGATCAAGTTTTAAATTTAAAGGGCTATTGCTCTCTCTCTCTCTCTCTCTCTCTCTCTCTCTCTCTCTCTCAAATTCTTCCTAATGGCCCCCCTAAGTAGACTTTTAATTGATGAGATTATTAAAAGAAATGGCTTTTAACAAAAGGATCACTTTTAGCCCATGGTAAAAGAGGGATGATGCTGGTGGTTGGATTTATTTATTTATTTTATATGATCGATGCTAATTTTTAGCATCTGTAATTCTATATTAATTGCTGGCTATAGTGCTTTCTCTGTACTTTAATTAGATGTGTTTAATTAAGGTCAGCTAAATTTAAATTCTTTAAATGTATATTCAATTAATGTATTTAGGAAGCAATTTTTTTTTTTAATCTATATAAAGGGTAAATATTGAATTTTTTTTTTTTTTTTTTGGGTGAAAAGGGGGATTTATTTAAATATAAAAGCTAGAGAGCTGAGTACAAAAGAGAAATATTGATTAAAACAGTATTCTATCATTACAAAACTAAGGGATGGGATAGAGGGAAGGCAGGCAACCTGTTCTTATCATCCCTCATGTGCTAGACATAAAAGAAAAGTTATATATATATATATATATGTAAGGACTCAATTTGTAACGACCCCAAAATGGTATTGGGTTCGCACGTTAAGGGCCCAAACAATATAATTTGTAGAGCGTGGGCTTAGAAGGCTAGGCCTTGGTCACCGGACGGTGGTTAGCCATAGTACTCATGATGGACGCATAGAGACGAGCTAAGGTTATCCGTGGATCTTGTCCATGAAGCCTAATGTTCTTATTCTTCCTCTTCCTTTTTTGGGTACCCTGGTTTTTTACCCCCTCTTTTTTGGCGCATAAGCCTTTACATTATATAGCCCTTTTCGGTTGATCCTGACCCTCCATCTGTTGATCAGGCAGGTACCTATTCGAATACCTGTCCCATCGCCCGCCTCCCCCTACTTTCTGTTAGTTGCAATAATCGAAACTACACTGCTCAGGAGCCTTTTCCCATTAATATGGCTAGGACATTTGTGGGCGCATTCAATGTGGAGGTGACGTTTTTTCCTTGAACCACTCCCACTCCGTACCCCCATGTGAGTCCCATTCTACTCGCCTTTTCTTCTAGGGGCGCTTTGGAGGCTGCCTTTGACGACATGTCGCTCTTCCCTTTGAAGTCTTGGGATGCCGAGGACAGGGTCATCCTCGGCTGCATCTCTAGGCTACTTGGTCTTTCACTACTGATCCTCGGCAACTACTCTCCTCGGCACAGGCCCTGGGTCCTAATGAAAAGTGGGCCGGGTCATAAGTTCTTTGGCCCCACAATAGCCCCTCAAAATCCTGCTGTCCGGATTCTCGGGGCGAATAGGAGGATTTTGATGACATCGAGCCTCTGTCAAAGCTTGTCAATTCTTGTCATTTATCGGTTCCCGAGACTCTTCGTCTGCCCGAGACACATTCTTGGAGTCTTTGGAAGGTGAAACGTGTCTTCATTAAATGCGGGCGGCTCTGTGCTTCCCACGTTCAACGGCGCGATGGCGATCTAACGGTGGAGATTTCCTTGCCTTTATGGGTAGGAAAATTCGTGCGATTACTTTCGATGGGAGGTATAAATGATTTTTGGAACTGATTTGTCTCTTCACTTTTGCACTTAAAGAGTTCTAGCGCATATATCCTGGGTTCATCCAAATTCAAGTCTATCTCCAGCACAAAAAGCCCGTCCGAGGCACCTTTCCTCTTTTCTGTAAGTTCTCTGCCTTCACTAACTCGTACTTTTTCTTTTCTAGGTTTATTTTTCTCTTGTTCCTCTCCTCCTCCCGTCATCCACTGAGTTTGTTTAGTAGCTCTTAGAGATGGTTAAATTAAGAAAATTGGTTGATACTGAAAGAGGCGATGTAAAAGTTCATAGCCGATTATAGGATTCCCCCAATGTAAGTTTGAGGCACTGTAAGATGGGGGAGTGGCATCTTTGAGAAGGACGGGCGAGGTGGTAATTCCCATTCTCGCCTTCGTAGAGGGAGGTATGAGAATCCCCATGGGGTCGGTAATGAAGAGTTACCTTAGGCATTTCCGATTAGCTCCCACCTAGTACGTTGCCAATATGTTTAGGATTCTGGGTTGTGTGGATGCTTTAAACGAAAAAATGGGGCTAAGACTAACCCATCATGACGTAAATTGGTGCTACAATCTCCAAAATTTGAAGGGCAAATCCTACTACATGAAGACGAGAGACGATAGGGTTCGACTAATCCAGTGCCTCTCGGACTCCAACAAAGGGTTGAATAAGGACTTTCTTATCGTATCCGGGAATGGCATGATGGCCTTCCATGTCCAATGGTGGAGGGAGAACCAGGTGGGGTATAGAGAGTAGACAGGTGCCAATCCTTTGCGCCATTTTAATTTGGTGTGGTTCGGTTACTAACCATGTACATGCCTCTTTTTGCAAATCCAAACGCCTTTCACCGACACTTACATCTAGTTAACCGAGTTGATTTGGAGACTGTTCTTCAAGCGGCGGTTTTTGTAAACGACGAGGATGGTCAAGTCAGAGCCGCTCACAAAATCTTAGGGTACGATCTCATTCAGAAGTCATTTGCCGACCTAAAGCACGTGGTCGGCGCTAACCATCCTCGGCTTCCGAAAATTACCGTAGTCGAACAAGGGTTTTTGATCTCCGAAGGATCTCCTATCCCAGAGGGCATCCCATTGGTGGACTCTTCATCGTCTCATCAAGCAAATGGAGGACGAAGGTAATTTGGGTCTGTCCGAGAATCCTCCTGGTGATCTGGGTGACCCTGACTTGTCCGAAACAGAACTGTTGTCGGTGGGAACATCCTCCCGAACCGAGATGGGTCTTATGAGAAAGCCCCGCACCAGCTTGTTCATCCTTATTGAGGGTCAGACGGGGAAGGGTGCACAGGGAAAACCGCAATCCAATGCTCCAACTCCGCCACCTCAGCCCCAACCCGTCTAAACTAGGTCCTCCTCTACTAAGTCGCAACCACAATCTTCCCGTCCCAAACTTCCTACTCTTCCCCAATCAGCTCTGTCTCCTCGGTCGGAGCCCACCGACTCAAAGAGAAAGAGGAGTCCCAAGGGTAAGGAGCCCATGGATGCGGGAAAGTCCCAATCCTCTCGGGAGAGGGACGAAGCCTCGCGAGCTCGAAACTTGATTAAAGCTTGGGCACCAAAGCAAGGGGAAAGGGACCGAAGCCCAACCCGCGCCGAATGCTTGGCTTCCCACCCCAATGCTCCACGGGGAGCCATTGCTGGAAAACGCGTCTATGAGGGACCTTGGAGACGACGATGGCGGTTATGTGGCCGACGCGTTAGGGAGAACCATGCTGCTTCCCATTGATGTGGAAGAGTTGAAAAATATGAGGATGGAGGAGGTTTTCCTCGGTGCGAAGAGGTACTTGGGTATGGTAAGACTCTTGAAACCTAAGACTCTTTCAACTCTTGCTCTCAGATTTTCATTCACAATATATTTGTCTCACTTGACAGGCTATCCAAGCCACCTATAGGACGGAGGAAGAAGTTAAGGGGCAGAGCAAGACCGTAGAGCTTGAGCGCGATAAACGCATTGATGCTGCGCGAACCCTTAAAAAGTCCGAGGCTGACCTCGCGAAGGCTAGGGAGGACTTAAAGGAGGCTGCCCGAGCCGGGGATAGTGCCGCGGCAGGTTTGACTAGTGCCCAAAAACAGGCCGAGGAACAGACAAAGCGCTTACTTGTTTGCCGAGGAGGAATTGCAGATTGCTAAGGAGCAGATCAGCAATTTAAAGAAGCAACTGATCGAGGCAAATAATGCTAAGGGCGTGGCGAAATTTGCCAAGGACGAAGCCGTGAGGGCCAAGCAGGAGGCTGAGTTTGCCAAAACCGAGGCCGAAGTTGCTAAGGACAAGGCCGAGGAGGAGGGTTACGAGGCGGGGTGGCCGAAACCCAAGTCTCCCTTAAAGCTCAAATCCCTGAAGTATGCAGGCTATACTGCTCCCAGGTTTGGGAAGAGGCCCTCAAATGAACTGGGGTGGAAGCTTTGTCCGACTTGTGGAAGGCGGAGAGCATATTTTATCCTCCCGCCATCCGTGAGACCGCCTCCACCAGCTCTGAGGCTATGAGCGACCCACACAAGGCAGGGGCTGCTCAGTCGTTGCTCGAATCACCGTCCCTCCTAGCGAGTCGACCGAAAGAGGAGAGCCTAATGATGCGACAGAAGCACCTAAAGGTCTGAATCCCGAGATGCCTAAAAAGGGTGCCGAGCCTACGGTCGGTGCTCGGATCTCTGGTGCCAAGGAGCCAGCCATCTTTGTTCAGCCCCTACAGACCATTCTCCTCACTGATGTCCCCAAGAGTATCGAAACCGATCTTGCTCGGCCTTCCCGAGAAGGGGATGTCTCCCGAGGGCCCGAAGCTAGTCCTACTCGGCCTTCCCAAGATATGGTCAAAACGAAATTGAAGAAGTAGGAGCCCTAGCCAACCTTTGTATTTGTTTCTAGCTTAATTATTAACTAGTTTCACTTTTGTTTTGAAAACTTTATAGTTTGCTTGTAGTTGAACTTATTGACCACATATATGAAATTCTTTTCTTCCTTTTTCCTTTAAATTACATGTTAGTTGTCCTTGCCTATACTTACTATTATTGCGAATCTCATGATTTTGAACTAGTTATCTTAACATGTGTGAATGGTTGTGCATATGATATATTTGAGATCATATCCCGGAATTCTAACTTACCCGTGCCCATAGGGCGTTGAACTTGTGTCTGAACATACTTTTGGGGAGATATAGGCATCATCCAAGATGTCATGTGTATTGTTGGGCCGAGCCTGTATCTAGATTTCCTTTAAGTAGTCGGTTTCCCCATAGGTTTGAGTCCGAGGACCATGCAATACCTTAGTTCTGTCCAAAACTTAGATTTCCTTTAAGTAGTTGGTTTCCCCATAGGTTTGAGTCCGAGGACCATGCAATACCTTGGTTCTTTCCAAAACTTAGATTTCCTTTAAGTAGTTGGTTTCCCCATAGGTTTGAGTCCGAGGACCATGCAATACCTTAGTTCTGTCCAAAACTTAGAATTTTCTTTAAGTAGTTGGTTTCCTTATAGGTTTGAGTCCGAGGACCATGCAATACCTTGGTTCTGTCCAAAACTTAAAATTTTCTTTAAGTAGTTGGTTTCCCCATAAGTTTGACTTCAAATTTTCTTTAAGTAGTTGGTTTCCCCATAGGTTTAAGTCCGAGGACCATGCAATACCTTGGTTCTGTCCAAAACTTAGAATTTTCTTTAAGTAGTTGGTTTCCCCATAAGTTTGAGTCCGAGGACCATGCAATACCTTGATTCTGTCCAAAACTTAGATTTCCTTTAAGTAATTGGTTTCCCCATAGGTTTGAGTTCGAGGACCATGCAATACCTTGGTTCTGTCCAAAACTTAGAATTTTCTTTAAGTAGTTGGTTTCCCCATAGGTTTGAGTCCGAGGACCATGCAATATCTTGGTTCTGCTCGTGCCACTAGTGCTTTGAAGCGTAGCCCCTAGTGGAACTTTATATTAAGGCAACAACAACAGGTTGTTGGAAGTGATGGAGGGGCTTTCGCAGGCCCTTATTTGACAAGAGCTTGATCCTACCACGGCTGTACTAACGCACAAGCCTTTCCCACGGCGGCACCAATTGTAAGGACTCAATTTGTAACGACCCCAAAATGGTATTGGGTTCGCACGTTAAGGGCCCAAACAATATAATTTGTAGAGCGTGGGCTTGGAAGGCTAGGCCTTGGTCACCGGACGATGGTTAGCCATAGTACTCATGATGGACGCGTAGAGACGAGCTAAGGTTGTCCGTGGATCTTGTCCATGAAGCTTAATGTTCTTATTCTTCCTCTCCCTTTTTTGGGTACCTTGGTTTTTGGCCCCTTTTTTTTTTTGGCGCATAAGCCTTTACATTATATAGCCCTTCTCGGTTGATCCTGACCCTCCATTTGTTGATCGGGCGGTACCTATTCGAATACTGTCCCATCAACCGCCTCCCCCTACTTTCTGTTAGTTGCAATAACCGAGCCACACTGCTTCAGAGTCTTTTCCCATTAATATGGCTAGGACGTTTGTGGGCGCATTCAATGCGGAGGTGACGTCTTTTCCTTGAACCACTCCCACTCCGTACCCCCATGTGAGTCCCATTCTACTCGCCTTTTCTTTTGGGGGCGCTTTGGAGGCTGCCTTTGACGACATGTCGCTCTTCCCTTTGAAGTCTTGGGATGCCGAGGATAGGGTCATCATCGGCTACATCTCTAGGCTATTTGGTCTTTCACTACTGGTCCTCGACAACTACTCTCCTCAGCACGGGCCCTGGGTCCTAATGGAAAGTGGGCCGGGTTATAAATTCTCTGGCCCCACAATATAAGTTTGCATGAACCTCATATCCCGGACATAAACAAAATAGGTTAAATATTTTTTAAACATTGCATGAATATTGCTTTTCGTCCTTGTTTTTTATCCCTAAATAATTAGCAATGTTACTGTTAACAATTTTCAACTTAAAAGTTTTTATTTTTTAATCTCTAAATTTAAAATTTTTTATTTTTTAAGCTCTAAAGTCTAAACTATTGTTAAGTTTGTTTGTTTGTTTTATTTTATTTATTTTTTTAATCTCTACACTATTATTAAAAAATTGTTTTTCTCCTTAAACTATTAGAAAAAATGAGACACAATTGGCTTCAAGATAGGTATCCATATATAGGAGGAAGGCATGGAACCTTTATCTTGCAGACTCAGAAATTAGACTAGATTGGTTTGTGTGTGTGTTAATTGTTGGTCTTGTTCAACTTTTGGAACCTGGGAAGTTGGTGGCTTTGCTTGTCCGCAATAAGAGAGCCATTTCATTTGTTTTTCTGCTTTAAACAACCAACAACATATGTAACTCAACCTTTGCTAGAGCGGCTCTATGCGCTGCAATCTCTATAAGGGAGTACACGAATGTCCCCAAAAGACTCAAATCTAAACTTTTGCATGAAGTACACCAATGCAGTTGGTCTATTGGTAAGACTAGTGGAACCAGATAACTACAGAACTCAAACTATGACAGTAAATATCGGTAAAATAGTTTAGGTTGTACTTGTTTTGAGAACTTGTGAATAAGGATAAAACAAAAGGAAACAGAAGGTTTGGAAATTCATGAACAAGGGGCTGGTATCTTGGGCAACCTAGAAAGAAGAACTATAAAGAGAAGTAGCCGAGAAAACCTTCAACCTAGCGGGAATGGATTCGGCTCACTTGGGAAAAATGAAAAAGAAGGACAGCCAAAAAGCTAAGTCTGAAAAAGGTAAGGATTAGAAGCCTTGAGGAAGAGAGATTAAAGGTCGGTCCTTTAAGGACACCCAAGAATGGAAAGTCAGCAAGAAGCATTTAGGGAAACAAAGACCAAAAGAAAAAAACTATGAGAAATAAGGAAAGGACCATTTATCAAAGTGGCTGGCACAACGTGAGCTTTGGTACCCAGGGGAGCAGAGGAGGGGAATCGGTGGTACCCCAGAACCCTAGAATGACGCTATAAAAGGGAGAAGCGACCAACATTGAAGGGGCATTCAAGAATAGTGAATCATAACAGAATCATTAAGAAAACTCACAAAAACTTAAAAAAGTAGTAAAAGAAAGAGAAATATTGCTCGGTATCCCAAAATAGCCACTATAGAACATACTCGATTCAAAGGGATTCAAACTTTGCAAATCTTAGAGGCTTAGATACCCATCTAAGTCTGTAATTTTTGAACTTATTTGAACCTTGTAACGTGTCTTAGTGAGAACATTGTGATTTACAACTAAAGAAAGTAATGAAATATTTCATAGTGTTTTAAGGATCCTTAACAATATATTTGTTTCTCTCTTTATTACATTATTTTTTTACTATTTCTTGTTGTTCAATACATTTATATATTCTTGCTAGTATGTATGTATTGTAGGATTTTTGCTCTGTGCACCACTTGGCTTTGCAAACAACCCATTTAACTGCAGTGAACCAAGTCCAATCCCTTTAAATAACAACTTAAAGGCCCAGGGTCCTTGCTTCAACTTGGGCCTGGACACTTTCCAAAAAAAGGACCCTCCCTCACAATCGCTAAAACAACTTTTTTTTTTTTTTTTTTTTGAGAAACCTAAAACAACCTTTGATGACCTTGTGTCCTTTGTCAGCATGGCAAAATAAATCAACAACTTTAAGGACACCAAAAATTTTACTATTTTATATAGTGGAAGGATGTATAATAAAATTAGTGTCGTTGATAAGGCCAATGTGAAACTAACTTATCAAATTCAATCCCAAGTTATCACCTTATTACGAATAAGTTTAATGATGCAAAACATTTTACAATTTTATTCACAAAGTATTGAGGTGCAAATGTTGTAAAGTGGTGAAATAATGTAAAACAGTAAAAGTATGCGTTATCTCAGCAAATTTTTGTATCTTTGACGTTGCTTTTTTTTTTTTTTTTTTTTTTTGGTAGACAAAAGGGGGCAAGGATGACCATTGTGACTCACCTCCTTGGACGTGACCACAGGGCACCTTTTCTAAAGAATGTTGAATTGAGACATAGCTACTATGGTTAAGAGTGATCACAGACCTCACCCTAGCTAGTCCCACGAGAGTGCTAGTAAATCAGGGGCTAACTACAAGAGGCAACTCTACACATGGGACCTCAAAACAACGGTCACACACTTTGACCACTAAGCCACCCCTCTCCGTGGTATCTCTTACGTTGTTCATAAACCAAAATTTCTTGATGACACGTATAATTTTGTAATGTGATAGAATGCCACGTGTAGATCTCTAAGATTCTGATGTCCATTTGGCAGCATTACAAGGCCTAAGAAGAAACACTACTACTATTAAAAGAAGATATATATGGTTGTGGTTACTAGTTAGCTAAGCTAAGTCGCCTTCAGTCTGAACTTTTTTGAGGTTCAAAAATGGATACAATAGGACGAGATTCTGCTGTTTTCAACGAAACCTGTGGCTGCCCTGTTCCCTGTCCCGGAAGTGTGGATTGTAGGTCAGTCAATGTTCACTTTTTACATTCTACAAACTGTGCCTTTTGTTTGCTGATTTGTGGAAGAAAAAAATATACTAAAACTATTACTAATTTTAGTATTAAAAAAAAAAAGCTATATTTTGAGGTGAAAATCAATGTAATCGGTAATATTAAAATTTTAAACTATTCATACATATTAAAAAAAAATTGCAAAATTTTTCTTTATGTTTTAAAGTTGGTACAAGTATTATTCAAGTGGAAATAGATTTTAAGTGATGATGTTTGAAAACTGTGGATGGACTTTTCTCATTTCTAATGAAAACATGGTATTATTGCCTCTTCTTCCAAATTGTTAGGCACTCTATCTAAGAGACCACCAAAACTCAAAATAGTGAGAAATTTTCCAGATACTTTGCAGGATCAAGGAACTGAGTAGTAATATTATAATGAACTGTAACTGAAAAAGAAAAAAAGATGCCTATTGTTCTCATTTTTTTCAAACCAAAGCTTTAAAACATGAGTGGCAATAAGGGGGTAAACAACAAGAGGTTCATGAATATTTTATGTTCCCTTTTGATATGAAGTCCTGGTCATTGAGTATTAAAAAAAAAAAAAAGTAGAGTAAGACTTAGGTAAGTGTTAATACTTTAACCAAGTGGTTTTATTGGCAAATGAATCACATAATTGAATTTAATTGTCCTTAAAATATATATCTATATATATATATATATATATATATATATATAACATTCCTTTTGCTAGATTGATCAATATTATCATGTAGTTGAATTCAATTTGGGAACAACATATGAGAAATGGTACCTAAAATTCGTATTCTAAAATAATTTACACAAAGCAGTTATTACATTTGAAGCCACATTACTATTTATCACTAAACCTTACTGTGTAGTGGAAATTTTGATCCATGTGACATAGAAATGCAATAAGTTAGTAATGTGATCATGAACAGGTGCACTACCACAAGCGTGAGCTCAACCACAGCCAAAGATGATCATATGACATGCTCATGCGGCGAGCACTGCGGCTGCAATCCGTGCACATGCCCTAAGAATGAGCATACCATGGGAACTGGCAGGGCCTTTTGCAAGTGTGGTGATGGTTGTACATGTGCAACTTGCCTTGCCAAATGAGAGATTGAGATACTATGTACTGGGGTGAATTAAGGGTAAACAGCTAAAAGCCTCATCATCTCTGTGATGAGTGGCAGATAATGTAGACCAGGGCTGGGTTTATGGTTTACATTGATATATATATAAGAATAAGTCTGAGGCTGTTGATGTACACATAAACTATTGCTTCTGAATGTTCTCCTTTATTTTTCCCTTGTGTTTTTTAGTAGGCAGCTATTCTAAATTAGACAAGAATCAGGTCTCAACATAGGGAGCAAAGCTTACAGTTCTAATGACATCATGTCAAGTTATAAAAGCTGTGTACTTACAACCCCCCTATCAGTCAGACAGTCCCATCATGTCAAGTTATAAAAGCTGTGTACTTGCAACCCCCCTATCAGTCAGACAGTCCCATGTTTTAAAAACACATAATTAGTGAAGGAAATTGTCAAAGTTGTTAGCTTTACAAACTGAGATAATCATAAATGTGATTAGTGTCACTTCAATAACATAATAAATAAAATTTGAAATTACTTTTTGCTTCGTAATACATCAATTTATAAATCTTATTTGTAGTAGTCATAACTGTAGCATCACTCATTAGTCACATTCACAATTATAAACCAACCTGAAGCTCATTAGCGGGAAAGTGCAGCTTAAAGGCGAGTGATCTTGTCTTTTAAGAATGGGGAGGCAAAAATGCCCTCAATGAACCTAGCTCTATGCAATTTTACCACTCTCTTTTCGAACAAGGTTTCTTGAAAGAGCTCAATTTAAAGACACAAAACTATTGCATCGCATTAAGCACTCAAAAGAAAATCATAAATAGGTCCAACCAAATCAAACATGGTGAACTAACCAATTAAGTCCATTTTTATTGAATGATTATTCAACAAGTGTAGGAGAGCATTTGTATATGCCTCACATCGTGTAAGGTTGAGTTATTTCTATTTTCCTCGTAACAACTAAAAGAAAGAACAAGGATGTGAAAACTCACAAGTTATCTAGCTTGACTCTACTCGGACAAGATTGACCATAGATATTGTTGGGCCACCATATTCTATCAATCACTTTGTCTCTTCTATCCGGAAAGTTGCAGTCTGTTCTTTCCACGATCATTCTCCGTGATGCCTCTCATAAAAGAATACTTCCCCGATTGCTTTTTAGCAAACAATGCGAAGTGCTTCTAGTGCCATAAAGTCCCTATGCAAAAGAGAAAACTTGAGGAACTCTGTCAAAAATATTACAAATTTTACTACATAAATCTTACAAATTACAAATTGATGTATCAAGAAGTAATTCAAACATTCCAATCACATTCATTGTCACGTCAATTTGTAAAATTGTTGTAAATTTGTGATATAAGTTTCACATTTCTGAATCATAATGGAACAGAAACTAGATTTACCAATGGAGTATTTGTGTCAACAAATATGGAACTTAAGTTGTACTCCTTTCCGGAGGAAAAATGTGAGGTAGCAAGCTTTCATCGTCTTTCTCTGTGTTTTTCATTAGTTTTTCAACCATCTCTTTCACAGGTAGTTCTTCTTCACCATATGTATCCAATAGCTCTTTGAAATTATTGCCTAGTCTTTGAGCCTAAAATAGAAAAATGATTCGGACTAATTTCTTTGAGAGAGTAAATGATGCAAAACTTACCACAAATCAGGATATTAATTATAAAAAGGCTAGCTGATCTATATTAATCGTGACCCATTTGGTTGAAACTAAAATCTGTCAGCAACCTATAAGAGTTCAAGAGCCACATGCATTATCATCAAGAAGTAGCTCTCAATGTCTAAAAAGATACAATTTTCCGGATGGGGATTTGGATTTGAGTTTCACCAACCGATTTGACGTATCGGATAAGCAAACAAAATCTCAAACACCACCGATTTTCATCCAATTCTGGACATGTTAGTCTAAAACAAAAATTCGGCTAAGTAATGTGTCAAGAAAAGTGTGATTCTGATTACCAAATCAAGACTTTAATCGAGTAAAATGTTGTGCACGTATTTAAATGTGATCAATCGCTTGGTTGCTAACATGAGAATGTTATTTTCATACTGACTATAGAAACCATTAGAGAGAGTTATCAAAGTCAATAGAAACTTCTGTGTCGGGGCTAAGTGAATGAAGAATCGGCAAGTAGCTGCACTTTCTGGCAAAAAGTAGATTTAAAAGGCCAGAATCACAGGCTATATACTTCAATTAGAATATAGGGTCTTTAGTATTTTATAGTTTAATTTATATTTGAATAAGCATTGTAAAGAATAGCATTTTTAACATATTCCAAAGTTGGGGACCGCAATTATTGTACCATAAATCTTGCAAAAATATCTTGCCATTTCATTCCCCAACACACAAACAAACGAACAAAATAAATAAAATACTATAATGGAAAAATGTAAACTTTCGGTATCTTATTGGTATAGAATCGAATAGTTTATTATCCTTATGTTTTTAAGTTTGATGGGCATGGTGAACAAAGAAGATCTATTCCCATATGCTACCACATGATATGATTCAAATTCTATGCTTTTTACAGTGACTCCTGTTGTTTAATATCACTCATGGCATGGCAAAATAATTGTGCCACAAAAGTCTGATAGAGTACTTAATTTACTTCTTTTTTCTTTTGGTAAATGTAAATTATTTAGTATTTACTTCTTCAAAGTACAGGTAGGTATATGCTGGTACAATAAGAAAAAGAGTAAGAGACAAAAATAAATAACCATATGGCTGATTTGTGTTTTTCAAGGAATGGACGAAGGAGCAGAGCTACGATTGATAAATAAATTGGGTATGTCTCATCACTCAGTCTCCATCATGACCCAAACATTCTTGCTTGCACGCCCTCGTAGCCTGTAGGCCTTGCCAACTATATATGGGCTTGGGCGGGAACTCGTGGTTAACATGATTGGATGCACATGAATATGTATATAGTTTTCCAATATACCTTCATGAAATTAGTCCCTATAATATATATTCACGCATTTCCATGAGTTTTCATCAAAAGCATTTCCATGAGTTTTAAGTTTCACGGTCTACGTTCAACAACAACAAAAAAACCCTATCAAAAAAATAAAAAAATACATTCAGCAAAAAAAAGTTTCAGTGTGTACACTGATGATAAAAAGTTGACTCCATGGTAGTCAGTGCTTTCCACTTCTCCAAGAGTGTCTAAATAATAAGATAACCAACAGTTGTGGTGATCAATTGCTGTCTCACTCTTGTTTTGATAAGCGGTGATGGAACCACATTATGAGAGTGGCCCCTCAAAGTAGCTGGGCTTATCACCCCAAATTTCAATATATATTCATTTAAAAAAAGGTCATATTCTTTAGGAATATTTTACTGGAGTTAGATTCATCCATAGGTATTGAATTACTAACCAATTGTTCATTTGGCATTTCATCTTTGGTTAATGATTTCAGGGAGCTTCAAAGCAAGCAATGGATGGTGAATTCACTTCATGTGCTCCAAAAGACTAATGGTTAATGACCAAAATTTGATAGGAAAGCTCATTCCATGAAAAGCAAAAAAAGACCATGGGTCTTAAGGTCTAGCTTGAGAAGTTAAGAAGGACCATAAAGGTCTAAAGGCCCAAAAGAAGGAAAAAGAAAGAAAATGGTAAAAAAGGAAGAGGATCCAAACTTAGGCCATGAGCGGGATCTTTTTCCTCTAGGAAGTAGATCCTTTGGGGGAAAGCTTAGGAGATCTTAAGAATGATGTGGATGGCTTAGGAGATCTTGAATGTGGGCGATCCAGAAGATAGAACAAACCACTCACAAGTATCCTTGAAAGAAAGAAAGATTCGTTAGATTTCTCGAAATCAAGAGGTAGATAGAAGTGGAAAAGACAAGTGGTACCCTCGGGTTTAGTACCCGACGTAGGAACCAAGGGATTTTGATCAACGTAGAGGACATGCAGGAAAGGAAAGGATGGTCAGAGGCTTTTCAATCTCATCCATTGCAAGGAGGAATCTATTTCACTTCTGGAAAAATGCCAAATCGGGAAGGGTCAACTTTAAGGCCCTAGGACATTGATTTGTCCTTTTAAAGCCTTGAGAAGAGGACTTTGGTTGACACATGGGAAAGCCAAGGTGTATGTTCAGATTCCAAGCAAAAGTCATTAAAAATCGAGCAAAACCAAGTATCATCTTTGTAACCTATGGTCCAAGCCCATAGGATCTCGAGTTGGTAGTAAGGGAAAAGTGGTTTGGTCGGTAACGGAGTGATTTCTGGTGAAATGAGGGTCCTGAAGTTTTCCCTTGGTTAATGTATTTGCTTGGAATGCATGAACCAAAGGAAAACTCAGTTCCTCCATGTATATGACATCTGCCCATAATTTTCTCCCAATTGTCATTTTCAATCAAAGCTGTCACTCATTTCCAAGGAGGCATCTTCCATTTGTAGTTAAAGGCAAATACTCCTTTTGAGTTATAATTACTAAATTAAGCCAAACCTCTACCCAATGCACTCTTTCAGATTCCTATAAAAGGATATGGTTTTACCCAGCAGACTAAGGACGTCCTCGCTTGGGGTACCGGACCATGTCCACTATAAAAGGAACACCAAAGCATAACAGAGGGTCAATTTTAAAGTTTGGGAAAAAGGGGAGAGCTCCAGAGATTCAAATTGATAATTCCGAGAATTCTAAGAGTTCAGCAAGGGAAAGGAGAGAAACAAAGAATAAAATAGAGAGCTAAGGAAGAGGACTTTGTCCCATATCCTTGACATCTTTTAAAATATCACTTAGACTTCAAAGAAACATGTACAAAAACATGCACATGTCGGATATCACTCTCTCCCACAAAAACCTCCTTACCTAACTATCTTGGAAGGAAATGTCCAAGCAAAGCTACTTGGACTTGAGTTTTAAATCCCACAAGTCTTACACCAACGCACTAAGTCTGTAAGAATTGTGGTCAGGATCCTTGTGGTTGACTAATTTCCATGAAGATCAGTTGCATATATGTCTATGTTTTAGAATATATATCCTAACCTGTGGAACTAAAAATTACTTGAGAATATTTGTATTGTATAGTTTTTATGCAAAACCTACAAAGGTAAAGGGAAAGGACAAATTCTAGTAAACATGGAGGAAGATCCTGTGGATAGGGGACCAACATTTTAGGTTCCCAAATCAAAAGGCCCCGTGGTTCAAGGAACCAATGTTTTGGGTTCCATGGATTAAAGACCTAGTATCCCCTGGGAACCACGGCATTATGCTCGAGAGGACCACAAACCTACATCCTAGGAATCGCAGGTTGAGGTACCACCACAACATCTTTCCTACGTCCCGGAAGCCGGTGGTGGATGAACCACTACAACATCTTTCTCATATCCTGGGAATTGTTAGTGGAGGAACTACTGCAACATCTTTCCCAAGGAATCATTATGGAGGAACTAAGTGAAGGAATTCTTTTAAATGTTTACACAATAAAAGATGAGCCTTAAATATTCTATTTCGTCTCCTTCTCATTGTGAATATTATGAATAATTATTTTACTCATTTTGTAAGGGTAAAAGGTCATTTTAAGGCATTAAAACACTTATAATAATATTTTATTGCTTAGGAGGAAATCACATTTTTACCTTGAGGAGCTTTATGTGACTTGCACACAAACCGATTCATATAACGACCCCAATAGGTCGCGGAGAACCGAACCCAGTCCAACCAACAATCAATTAGCTATCCTTGGAGGCCCAAGATCTCTTGTCATCAATGGACTTTGGTACCATCCAAAAAAAAAAAAAAAAAAGGAACCCACACTAATGAAATCTGCGACATGCTAGCTAAAGAAGGCGAGAGAAAAGAAAGGAGACTTGTGGAATATTTGATCATTGTCCTTATTTTGTTATAATGCTTATCTATTGGATTGTGTGGACATTGGCACATTAGTTTATTAGTCCCTTCTTAATAATTATGCACCTAGTTTTTAGATGCATTGCCTACTTTTATTAAAAAGAAAAATGTCATAATCTAAATTGAGAATGTAATTCAATGTATGTTGCATGATGGAAACAAGACAGAATGGAAAATTATAAAATACTTGTATAACTACAATAAATGTGTGCTCATTTTTTCTCATATGAATACTAGGTCCCAACATGAATTTAGTTAGAAAGACTGACTCTTATATGAGATGAAGGAATACGCATTTATTATATTCTAGTATTCTTACAATATGCTATAATTAGCCATGACAATATAATGTCGACATAATGTCAACAAAATGGTGACAATACAATGACAACATAATAACAACACACAAATTGGTTATATATATTGCGCTTTTCCAGGACTAGCTTACAAATAGTGTTCTCAAAATCAATTTCCTGCAATGAAATAGTCTTCTTAGAATAGAAATCTACATCTTCTTATTGAAGGAGCATTCAAAGTTCAAGTGATTTCTAGTTTCAATTGTGCTTCTACAGAATGTGCATAACAAAACTCCTCCATACCTGCCGCTTGAAAGCCTTTTTCTTTTTTTTTCTTTTTTTTTTTTTTTTTTTTTTTTTTTTTTTTAAATCCCTCTACTTGAAAGCCTGTTTGTAGATATCAATTAGTATTGCATTAGCCCCGTGTTGGGCCAAAAGGGGATGAAAGTAATTAGCTATCGTCCCACCATGGCACATATCATTGTCTTTGACAGTAAAAATCAAGTAAAATTTACCAAGGAGCATTGCTCCTTCCTCTCACATGAGGGGTGCATCTCATGGCAGGACCCACATGTGGAGCTCACCTCTCATGTGAGAGGAGGGAACATTACTATGAACTATATATCTAATCATTTTCCATAAAAACCTACTTGTTAGAATATATAGGTTGAGGTCAAGAATGTTTTTAAGAGAGTCAAATTTATAATTTTTTTTTTTTTTTAATAATTCAATAGCACAATGGAGGAGATTTAAATCTTAACGTTTTTTTCTTTTCTTTTCTTTTTTGTTTTTATATTACATTTTGCGGGATGTCATGCACACCTTATTTGAAGGTAGTATTATTATGAATCAAATATTACTAATTTAATTTCCCGTTTTAAAGAAAAAAAAGGAGAATGTAAACTTAATTACAGAAAGATGTTTAAAATAAGGTCAAAGACTTCGCAATTATTTTCAAACACTCCTGGCCCTTTTGGGATTCATAGCCCCTCCAAGCTTATACATAATCATCAAGTCATGAAAACTTATTAACCTCCTAATTGCATACATGCTTTAATTTGAATTTTTTTTTATTTTTTTATTTTTTATTTTTTATTTTTTTTTGTGTTTCTTTCTGTGTGCATTTACAGAAAATACTTCCAACATTGATTTTATCATGTTGTTATGACTTTGTCAAAGAACGATGATATTCTATCATTTTAGCTAATCACGGACAAAACTTGTATCATGGATTGGACAATATATCTTTAAGTGCAATCCGGGGTTTTTTGTAGAAAAATTCTAAAATCACATAAAATAGTACATTTTTTGTCACAACTATTTACATGACAGATTGTGAATCCATGTGAAATTGACAAACAACTAGTCACAGTTTAACACGTAAGACAGTTGTGCTACTGCATATAGCTATTCCAAGAAGCATGAAAAAGTCTCTGCCACTTCTTCTACCTTAAAAACGGATACGTTGCTGGTCTCCTTAAACTTTGTGTGCCATTTGTCAGCAAAAGAAGAACCATGAAGAAGTCAATTTGCCCCTTCAACTTCATTCTTTGCCATATGTTGATCTTACTATTTGTGCCCAACAATGCCATGTACGTGTAAGATTTTCCGAAAATCTTATACGTGTGCCAGTTGACACGAGACATGCAAGGCCTAGGAATTGCACTATATAAAGGAAAGCACTGTTGCAAGGAAGATATACAAACTGAAGACTACTGTACCTTAACTAGCGCTATAGCAAGTAATTCAATTGAAAGGTGTTGTGAAAGAATGGCAGATATTCGAGGAGTTTCAGGCATGGGTTGTAATGACAAGTGTGGATGCACTGTACCATGCCCCGGTGGTGTTTCCTGCAGGTAATCACTCAGTGTTCGATATATATGTGTTGTGCAATTAGCTCCCCATGTTTTGCTCATATAAACAAACATGGCCAGAGTGTGTTTTTCATTGTTCATTTAATTATGTTACAAAAGGGTATATGAAAAGCATTAGAGTTATGATAAGGATACAACAAAATGTAGAATTGAAAAGAATTATATAGGGTACTCTAAATAATTCAATGCAACCTTTTTGTACTTTTTATACTTTGACCCAAAAGAATTATATAAACAAACATGGATTTATATATGAGTATTTTTCAATGCAACCTTTTTATACTTTTATATACTTTGATCCAAAAGTTACCACCAAACTTTGTGAATATGGATTTATACCTAAGTAAAAAAATTGAATTTTGCAATGTGAAACAGGTGTAGTAGCAAGGATTCAACCGCGAGTGAGGGTGAACACAAGACATGCACCTGTGGCCAGCACTGTGGGTGCAACCCATGCTCATGCCCAGAGAGTGCAGCGGCTGGTGGGACTGGGAGGGGCTCATGCAAGTGTGGTGCTGGTTGCTCATGTTCAACTTGCCAAGCCTGATTTGGAGAACTATAATTAGAAATATTATCTACTCTGTGATAGGTGTTTTGGTTTATTATGCAGCTTTAGACTATTAAAAAGCCTCATCATCTATGTGATGAATTGTTAACTAATGTTGATTTGTGTATGGCTTTTCAAGAATAATTAAAAATAAATGGCAACCTCTAGTTGTGTATATTTAATTATTTCTACTATATATGCTATGGAATGTTCTTCTGCTCTACCTTCTTCTTAATGTTTTTTTTTTTTTTTTCAATTAGTTATGTGGGTGGTACAAGATAAAGTATCCATCCAAAATAAGAGGGAAAAATGGTGAGATTTATGCAGATATATAATACGTGGTGACGTGAACATTGACTCATTGAGTTATTGTGTGGAATGATTAATTCATCCAAAAATAGAAAGAAAATTTTTGGTATTTAATTTTCCAACTGGAAAACTAAGAATGCAGATTTTACAAATAACAAGATTTTCATCTCATATGACAACAGAACTTTACCTTAAAATTTGCATTTTGCCTAGATCAAGTTTTAACTTTAAAGGGCTATTGCTCTCTCTCTCTCTCAAATTCTTCCTCATGGCCCCCCTAAGTAGACTTTTAATTGATGAGATTATTAAAAGAAATGGCTTTTATCAAAAGGATCACTTTTAGCCCATGGTAAAAGAGGGATGATGCTGGTGGTTGGATTTATTTATTTATTTTATATGATCGATGCTAATTTTTAGCATCTGCAATTCTATATTGCTGGCTATAGTGCTTTCTCTGTACTTTAATTAGATGTGTTTAATTAAGGTCAACTAAATTTAAATTCTTTAAATGTATATTCAATTAATGTATTTAGGAAGCAATTTTTTTTTTTAATCTATATAAAGGGGAAATATTATTTTTTTTATTTTTTTATTTTTGGTGAAAAGTGGGATTTATTTAAATATAAAAGCTAGAGAGCTGAGTACAAAAGAGAAATATTGATTAAAACAGTATTTTGTCATTACAAAACTAAGGGATAGGATAGAGGCAAGGCAGGCAACCTGTTCTTATCATCCCTCATGTGCTAGACATAAAAGAAAATTTATATATATATATATATATATATATATATATATATATATATATATATATATAGTTTGCATGAACCTCATATCCCAGACATAAACAAAATAGGTTAAAATATTTTTTAAACTTTGCATGAATATTGCTTTTCGTCCTTGTTTTTTATCCCTAAATAATTAGCAATATTACTGTTAACAATTTTCAACTTAAAAAGTTTTTATTTTTTAATCTCTAAATTTAAAAAGTTTTTATTTTTTAATCTCTAAAGTCTAAACTATTGTTAAGTTTGTTTTATTTTATTTTATTTTTTTAATCTCTACACTATTATTAAAAAATTGTTTTTCTCCTTAAACTATTAGAAAAAATGAGACACAATTGGCTTCAAGATAGGTATCCATATATGGGAGGAAGGCATGGAACCTTTATCATGCAGACTCAGAAATTAGACTAGATTGGTTTTTGTGTGTGTTAATTGTTGGTCTTGTTCAACTTTTGGAACCTGGGAAGTTGGTGGCTTTGTTAGTCCGCAATAAGAGAGCCATTTCATTTGTTTTTCTGCTTTAAGCAACCAACAACAAATGTAACTCAACCTTTGCTAGAGCGGCTTTATGCGCTGTAATCTCTATAAGGGAGTACACGAATGTCCGCAAAAGACTCAAATCTAAACATTTGCATAAAGTACACCAATGAAGTTGGTCTATTGGTAAGACTAGTGGAACCAAGTAACTACAGAACTCAAACTATGACAGTAAATATCGGTAAAATAGTTTAGGTTGTACTTGTTTTGAGAACTTGCGAATGAGGATAAAACAATTCCATGCACCTTTGATACAAGTTCCACTGCTTGTATTTCACATACGGATGGGTGAACACAAACAGATGCCTCAAATGCACATTGACTCGTCGCTTGCCATATTTTAGATTGCTGTTGAGGTCTAAAAAGTTATAACACCAAGGCCCAAAAGAAAAAGCACAGTGAGTGAACCTCATATAAAAGGGTTGAGCTCACCACAAAAGAAAAGGATGGCCCCAGTCCATCAAAAGAAAGATTCAAGCCCGAACCCATGAAAGAATAGGCCTTAGGGCCCATGAAACGGAGGGAAGAAAGGAAAAATCCCAGCCCGTCAAGATCAAAAAATCAAAGAAAGTCCAATGAGCAGAATTAGGCCAGGATACCTAGAAACTGCCAAGGGCTTGGATCCTCGGAACATGCAACACAACTAGGATGAGATTGAGACAGTTCAAAAAGAGCACCAAGAAACACAAAGAACGAAGGATAGATACATCCTTCTCGGTCACCCATGATGCAAAAAGGAAATAGAAGGCTTGGAGAATAACAATTCATGAACAAGAGGTCAGTACCTCGGGCAACCCAGAAAGAAGAACTACAAAGAGAAGTAGCCGAGAAAACCTTCAACCTGGCAGGGATGGATTCAGCTCACCTGGGAAAAATGACAAAAGAAGGACAGCCAAAAATACTAAGTCCGAAAAAGGTAAGGATTAGAAGGCTTAAGAGAAGAGAGATTGAAGGTCGACTCTCTAAGGACACCCAGAATGGAAAGTCGAAAAGAAACATTTAGGGAAACAGCACCAAAAGAAGAAAACTATGAGAAACAAGGAAATGATCAGTTATCAGAGTGGCTAGCACAACGTGGGCTCTGGTATCCGTGGGAGCAAAGGAAAGGAATCAGTGGTACCCCAAAACCCTAGAATAACGCTATAAAAGGGAGAACCAAATAACATTGAAGGGGCATTCAGCAATAGTGAATCATAATAGAATTATTAAGAAAACTCACAAAAACTTAAAGAAAGTAGTAAAAGAAAGAGAAATATCGTCCGGTATCCCAAAACAGCTACTATAGAATATACTTGGATTCAAAGGAATTCAAATTTTGCAAGTCTTAGAGGCTTAGATAGCCATTTAAGTCTGTAATTTTTGACCTTATTTGAACCTTGTAACGCGTCTTAGTGAGCACATTGTGATTTACAACTAAAGAGAGTAATGAAATATTTCATAGTGTTTTAAGGATCCTTAACAATATATTTGTTTCTCTCTTTATTAAATTATTCATTTACTGTTTCTTGCTGTTCAATACATATATATATTCTTACTAGTATGTACGTATTGTAGAATTTTTGCTCTATGCACCACTTGGTTTTGCAAACAGCCCATTTAGTTGTGGTGAACCAAGCCCAGTCCCTTTAAACAACAACTCAAAAGCTCAGGGTCCTTGCTTCAACTTGGGCCTTGACACTGTCCAAAAAAAGGACCCTCACAACTACTAAAACAACTTTTTTTTTTTTTTTTTTTTTTTTTTTTGAGAAACCTAAAACAACCTTTGACCTTGTGTCTTTTGTCAGCATGGCAAAATAAATCAACAACTTTAGGGACACCAAAATTTTACTATTTTATTTAGTGGAAGGATGTATAATAAAATTAGTGTCAGTAATATGGCCAATGGGAAAGTAACTTATCAAATTTCAATCCCAAGTTATCACCTTATTACGAATAAGTTTAATGATGCAAAACATTTTACAATTTTATTCTCAAAGTATTGAGGTGCAAATGTTGTAAAGTGGTGAAATAATGTAAAATGGTAAAAGTGATGCGTTAACTTAGCAAAATTTTCAATCTTTGATGTTGCTCTTTCTTTTTTTTTTTTTTTTTTTTGGTAGACAAAAAGGGGGCTGGGGTGACCATTGTGACTCACCCCCTTGGTCGTGACCACAGGGGCACCTTCTCTAGAAAATGTTGAATTGAGACATAGCTACTATGGTCGAAGGTGATCACAGACCTCACCCTAGTTCCACGAGAGCGCTAGTAAATCAGGGATTAGTTGCAAGACACAACTCTATACATGGGACCTCAAAACAATGGTCACACACCTTCACCACTAAGCCGCCCCTCTCGATGGTATCTTTGACATTGTTCATAAAGCAAAATTTCTTCATGACACGTATAATTTTGTAATGTGATAGAATGCCACGTGTAGTATATCTCTATGATTCTGATGTCCATTTGGCAGCATTACAAGGCCTAAGAAGAAACACTACTATCATTAAAAGAAAGATATATACGGTTGTGGTTACTAGTTAGCTAAGCTAAGTCGCCTTCAGTCTGAACTTTTTTGAGGTTCAAAAATGGATACAATAGGACGAGATTCTGCTGTTTGCAACGAAACCTGTGCCTGCCCTGTTCCCTGTCCCGGAAGTGTGGATTGTAGGTCAGTCAATGTTCACTTCTTACATTCTACAAACTGTGCCTTTTGTTTGCTGATTTGTGGAAGAAAAAAATATACTAAAAGTATACTAAAAATATACTGTAACTGAAAAAGAAAAAAAGGATGCCTATTGTTCTCATTTTTTTTTTCAAACCAAAGCTTTAAAACATAGAGTGGCAATAAGGGGGTAAACAGCAAGAGGTTCATGAATATTTTATGTTCCCTTTCGATAAGAAGTCCTGATCATTGAGTATTAAAAAAAAAAAAAAAAAAAGTAGAGTAAGAGTTAGGTAAGTGTTAATACTTTAACCAAGTGGTTTTATTGGCAAATGAATCACATAATTGAATTTAATTGTCCTTAAAATATATATCTATATATATATATAACATTCCTTTTGCTAGACTGGTCAATATAATCATGTAGTTGAATTCAATTTAAGAACAACATATGAGAAATGGTACCTAAAATTCGTATTCTAAAATAATTTACACAAAGCAGTTATTACATTTGAAGCCACATTACTATTTATCACTAAACCTTACTGTGTAGTATAAATTTTGATCCATGTGGCATAGAAATGCAATGAGTTAGTAATGTGATCATGAACAGGTGCACTATCACAAGCGTGAGCTCAACCACAGCCAAAGATGATCATATGACATGCTCATGCGGCGAGCACTGCGGCTGCAATCCGTGCACATGCCCTAAGAATGAGCATACCATGGGAACTGGCAGGGCCTTTTGCAAGTGTGGTGATGAGATACTATGTACTGGGGTGAATTAAGGGTAAACAGCTAAAAGCCTCATCATCTCTGTGATGAGTGGCAGATAATGTAGACCAGGGCTGGGTGTATGGTTTACATTGATAAATATAAGAATAAGTCTGAGGCTGTTGATGTACACAAAAACTATTGTTTCTGAATGTTCTCCTTTATTTTTCCCTTGTGTTTTTTAGTAGGCAGCTATTCTAAATTAGACAAGAATCAGGTCTCAAAATAGGAAGCAAAGCTTACAGTCCTAATGACATCATGTCAAGTTATAAAAGCTGTGTACTTGCAACCCCCTATCAGTCAGACAGTCCCATGTTTTAAAAACACATAATTAGTCAAGGAAATTGTCAAAGTTGTTAGCTTTACAAACTGAGATAATCATAAATGTGATTAGTGTCACTTCAATAACATAATAAATAAAATTTGAAATTACTTTTTGCTTCGTGATACTTCAATTTATAAATCTTATTTGTAGTAGTCATAACTGTCGCATCACTCATAAGTCACATTCACCAATTATAAACCAACCTGAAGCTCATTAGCGGGAAAGTGCAGCTTAAAGTCGAGTGATCTTGTCTTTTAAGAATGGGGAGGCAAAAATGCCCTCAATGAACCCAGCTCTATGCAATTTTACCACTCTCTTTTCGAACAAGGTTTCTTGAAAGAGCTCAATTTAAAGACACAAAACTATTGCATCGCATTAAGCACTCAAAAGAAAATCATAAATAGTACCAACCAAATCAAACAGGGTGACCTAACCAATTAAGTCCAGTTTTATTGAACGATTATTCAACAAGTGTAGGAGAGCATTTGTATATGCCTCACATCGTGTAAGGTTGAGTTATATCTATTTTCCTCGTAAATAACTAAAAGAAAGAACAAGGATGTCAAAACTCACTAGTTATCTAGCTTGACTCTACTCGGACAAGATTGACCATAGAGATTGTTGGACCACCATATTCTATCAATCACTTTGTCTCTTCTATCCGGAAAGTTGCAATCTGTTCTTTCCACGATCATTCACCAGATGCCTCTCATAAAAGAATACTTCCCCGCTTGCTTTAGCAAACAATGCGGAAGTGCTTCTAGTGCCATAACGTCCCTATGCAAAAGAGAAAACTTGAGAAACTCTGTCAAAAATATTACAAATTTTACTACATAAACCTTACAAATTGATGTATCAAGAAGTAATTCAAACATTCCAATCACATTCATTGTCACATCAATTCGTAAAATTGTAGTAAATTTGTGATATAAGTTTCACATTTTCTGAATCATAATGGAACAAAAACTAGATTTACCAATGGAGTAGTTGTGTCAACAAATATGGAACTTAAGTTGTACTCCCTTTCTGGAGGAAAAATGTGAGGTAGCATGCTTTCATCGTCTTTCTCTGTGTTTTTCATTAGTTTTTCAACAATCTCTTTCACAGGTAGTTCTTCTTCACCATATGTATCCAATAGCTCTTTGAAATTATTGCCCAGTCTTTGAGCCTAAAATAGAAAAATGATTCGGACTAATTTGCTGAGAGAGTAAATTATGCGTAAACTTACCACAAATCGGGATATTAGGTATAAAAAGGCTAGCTGATCTATATTAATCGTGACCCATTTGGTTGAAATTAAAATCACAAAGAACCCTATGAGAGTTGAAGAGCCACATGCATTACCATCAAGAAGTAGCTCTCAATGTCAAAAAGATACAATTTTCCGGATGGGGATTTGGATTTGAGTTTCACCAACCGATTTGACGATCGATAAGCAAACAAAATCTCATACACCACTGATTTTCATCCAATTCTGGACATGTTAGTCTAGGACAAAAATTCGGCTCCGTAATGTGTCAAGAAAAGTGTGATTCTGATTACCAAATCAAGACTTTAATCGAGTAAAATGTTGTGCATGTACGAAATGTAATCAATCAGTTGGTTGCTAACATGACAATGTTATTTTCATACTGATTATAGAAACCATTAGAGAGAGTTACCAAAGTCAATAGAAACTTCGTGGTCGGGGCTAAGTGAATGAAGAACTGGCCAAAGTAGCTGCACTATATGGCAAAAAGTAGATTTAAAAGGCCGAATCACGTAATGTCCGAAGCTATATACTTCAATTAGAATATAGGGGTCTTTAGTATTCTATAGTTTAATTTAAATTTGAATAAGCATTATAAAGAATAGCATTTTTAACATATTCCAAAGTTGGGGACCTCAATTATTGTACCATAAATCTAGCAAAAATATCTTGCCATTTCATTCCCCAACACACAAACAAACGAACAAAATAAATAAAATACTTATGTTTTTTAGTTTGATGGGCATGGTGAACAAAAAAGATCTAGTCCCATATGCTACCACATGATATGATTCAAATTCTATGCTTTTTACAAAGGACTCCTGTTGTTTAATATCACTCATGGCATGGCAAAATAATTGTGCCACAAAAGTCCGATAGAGTACGTAATTTATTTACTTCTTTTTTTTCTTTTGGTAAATGTAAATTATTTAGTATTAACTTCTTCAAAGTAAAGGTCTGTATTTGCTGGTACAATAAGAATAAGAGACAAAAATAAATAACCACATGCCTGATTTGTGTTTTTCAAGGAATGGACGAAGGAGCAGAGCTACAGTTGATAAATAAATTGGGTATATCTCAGAACTCAGTCCCCATCATGACCCGTCCCTTTCTTGCTTGCACGCTCTTGTAGGCCATGCCAACTATATATGGGCTTGGGCAGAACTCGTAGTCTAACATGATTGGATGCACATGAATATGTATATAGTTTTTGAATATACCTTCATGAAATTAGTCCCTATAATATATATGCAAGCATTTCCATGAGTTTTAAGTTTCACTGTCTACATTCAATAAAAAAACCTATAAAAATAAAATAAAAAAAATACATTCGGCAAAAAAAAAGTTTCAGTGTCTACACTGTTGATAAATAGTTGACTCCATAGTAGTCGCCGCTTTCCACTTCTCCAGGAGTGTCTAAATAATAAAATAACGTTGTGGTGATCAATTGCTTTGTCTCACCGCTATTTTGATAAGCAATGATGGAACCACATTATGAGAGTGGCCCCTCAAAGTAGCCGGGCTTATCACCCCAAATTTCAATATATATTCATTTAAAAGAAGGCCATATTCTTTAGGAATATTTTACTGGAGTTAGATTCATCCATAGGTTTTAAATTACTAACCAATTGTTCTTTTGACATTTCTTCTTTGGTTAATGATTTCAGGGAGCTTCAAAGCAATGAAATGGATGGTGAATTCACTTCATGTGCTCCGAAAGACTAATGAAACTCACGACATGCTAGCTAAAGAGGGCAGAGAAAAGAAAGGAGACTTGTGGAATATATGTTCATTGTCCTTATTTTGTTATAATGCTTATCTATTGGATTGTATGGACATTGGCACATTAGTTTATTAGTCCATGCTTAATAATTATGTACCCAGTTTTTTAATGCATTGCCTACTTTTACCAAAAAGAAAAATGTCATAATCTGAATTGAGAATGTAATTCTATGTATGTTGCATGATCGAAACAAGACGGAATGGAAAATTATAAAATACTCTATAAGTACAATAAATGCGTGCTCATTTTTTCTCATATGAATACTAGGTCTCAACATGGATTTAGTTAGAAAGACTCACTCTTATGTGAGAGGAGAAAATACACATTTATCGTATTCTACTATTCTTACAATATGCTATAATTAGCCATGACAATATAATGTCGACATAATGTCAACGAAATGGTGACAAAACAATGACAACATGATAACAACACGCAAATTAGTTATATATATTGCGTTTTCTAGGACTAGCTTACAAATAGTGTTCTCAAAATCAATTTCCTGCAATGAAATGGTCTTCTTAGAATAGAAATCCACATCTTCTTATTGAAGGAGCATTCAGAATCAAGTGATTTCTAGTTTCAATTGTGCTTCTGCAGAATGTGCATAACAAAACTCCTCCATACCCACCGCTTGAAAGCCTTTTTATCTTGTTCTTTTTTAAACCCCTTTACTTGAAAGCCTGTTTGTAGATATCAATTAGTATTGCTTTAGCACTGTGTTGGGCCAAATGGGGATGAAAGTAATGAGCTATCGTCCCACCGTGGCATATATCATTATCTCTTATAGTAAAAATCGTGAAATTCGAGCATTGCTCATTCTCGGGGTGGGTCTCATGATGGGACCCACATGTGGAGCCCACCTCTCATGTGAGAGGAGGGAGCATTGCTCGAACTATATATTTAATTATTTTCCTTAAGAAACCACTTGTTAGAGCACTAGCATTTGGGGGTGAAAACACCCATAATTGCTATTTTACAACCCAAGACAAAGAAAAATCCACTCCATCCAGGTTTGTATACTTAAAAAATTTGCAAACTATGAATAGTAAGGTTGCATATAACCTTACTATATTCATAGGTTGTAAAGAAAAAAAATAATATTTAATCTTGTGATTGTGTATGAAGAGAAAAAGATAGTGGGAGGAAAGAGAGAATAATATTTTTTATTATTTTATCGTAGTTTATATTATTTTATTGGGTTGTATGTAAAAATAAAAATTGGGATGTAGGGTGAGTTGTAAAATGGGTTGGTAAAATAGATAAAGTAATGTTTGAGGATGCAAATTTTTTTTTTTTTTTAGCAACCTCGAATGCTAGTGCTCTTAGGATATATAGGCCGAGGTTAAGAATGTTTTTAAGAGAGTCAATTTTTTTAATAATTCAATAGCACAATGAAGGAGATTTAAATCCTAAACGTTTTGTTTTTGTTTTTTGTTGTTTTTTATTTTTATTACATTTTGTGGGATGTCATGCACACCTTATTTTAACGTAGTATTATTATGAATGAAATAATACTAATTTAGTTTCCCGTTTTAAAGAAAAAAGGAGAATGTAAACTTAATTAGAGAAAGATGTTTAACATACAATCTAAGGTCAAAGACTTAGCAATTATTTTCAAATACTCCTGGCCCTTTTGGGATTCATAGCCCCTCCAAGCTTATTGATATTCATCAAGTCATGAAAACTTATTAACCTCCAAATTGCAAACATGTCATTGATGTCAAAGCTTTAATTTGATTGTTTTTGTTTGTGTTTCTGTCTGTGCGCGTTTACAGAAAATATTTCCAACATTGATTTTGTGAGCGTTTGGGCGGGGCTGAAAGTTGCGTTTCAGCCCTGCGTTTTCATGCCTTTTTTTTTTTTTTTTGCTCATGCAGAGAACAAGAAAATTACTTTGTAGGAGACAAAAAATACTATTTATGTACTGTTTATGCACTGTTCACGTATTGTTTATGGGTCTCACGACACTATTCACACATTTAAAAATTATTTTGCTACAATATTTTCAGTTTTCAGTTTCAGCAACAATAAGCTCAATCCAAACGGACCCTTTATCATGTTGTTATGGCATTGTCAAAGAACAATGATATCCTATCATTTTAGCTAATTTCGGACAAAACTATTTTTATTGATTAAACAATATCTTTAAGCGCAATCCGGGTTTTTCTACAGAAAAATTCTTAGGCCACACAAAATGGCATATTTTGTGCCAAAATTATTCAAGTATAGAAAAAATGACGGATCAATATGAAAGCGACAGAGAGCTACAATTACGTGTAGCAATTACAAGAAGCATGAAAAAGTCTCTGCCACTTCTTCTACCTTAAAAGTTGACACGTTGCTAGCCTTCTTAAACTTTGTGTGCCATTTGTCAGCAAAAGAAGAACCATGAAGAAGTCAATTTGCCACTTCAACTTCATTCTTTGCCATATGTTAGTCTTACTATTTGTGCCCAACAATGCCATGTACGTGTAAGATTTTCCGAAAATCTTATACGTGTGCCAGTTGGCATGAGACATGCAAGGCCTAGGAATTGCACTATATAAAGGAAAGCACTGTTGCAAGGAAGATATACAAACTGAAGACTACTGTACCTTAACTAGCGCTATAGCAAGCAATTCAATTGAAAGGTGTTGTGAAAAAATGGCAGATATCCGAGGAGTTTCAGGCATGGATTGTAATGACAAGTGTGGCTGCACTGTACCATGCCCCGGTGGGGTTTCTTGCAGGTAATCACTCAGTGTTCGATACAAATGTGTTGTGTTTGTGCAATTAGCTCCCCATGTTTTACTCATATAAACAAACATGGCCAAAGTGTGTTTTTCATTGTTCATTTAATTATGTTACAAAAGGGTATATGAAAAGCATTAGAGTTATGATAAAAATACAACAAAATTTAGAATTGAAAAGAATTAGGGTACTCTAAATTTTACTATTATTATTAGAATTGATACTAATTGACTTCAGTATTTTTCAACTCAACCTTTAATACTTTTATATACTTTGATCCAAAAATTACCACCAAATTAACTTTGTGAATTTGGATTTATACCTAAGAAATTTCTTTTTGAATTTTGCAATATGAAACAGGTGCAGTAACAAGGATTCAACTGCAAGTGGGGGTGAACACAAGACATGCACCTGTGGCCAGCACTGTGGGTGCAACCCATGCTCATGCCCAGAGAGTGCAGCGGCTGGTGGGGCTGGCAGGGGCTCATGCAAGTGTGGTGCTGGTTGCTCATGTTCAACTTGCCAAGCCTGATTTGGAGAACTATATTTAGATACATTATCTACCATGTGCTAGGTGTTTTGATTTATTATGCAGCTTTAGACTATTAAAAAAGCCTCATCATCTATATGATGAATGGTTAACTAATGTTGGTTTGTGTATGGTTTTTCCAAGAATAATTAAGAATAAATTGCAACCTCTTGTTGCGTCTTTAATTATTTCTACCATATATGCTATGGAATGTTCTTCTGCTCTACCTTCTTCTTAATGTTTTTTTTCCCCCTTTAATTAGTTATGTGGGTAGTACAAGATAAAGTATCAATCACCCAAAATAAGAAGGGAAAGGTGGAGGAATTTATGCAGATATATGAGAAAAATAACAGGATTTTGATCTCATATGACAACAAAACTTACCTTAAATTTGCATTTTGTCTATATCAAGTTTAAAATTTAAAGGGCTGTTGCTCTCTCTCAAATTCTTCCTCATTGCCTCCCTAAGTAGACTCTTAATTGATGAGATTATTAAACGAAATGGTTTTTAACAAAGGATCACTTTTAGCCCATGGTAAAAGAGGGATAATGCAGGTTGTTGGATTTTATTTATTTATTTTTATATCTGTATTAGTGGCTATAGTGCTTTCTCTGTACTCCAATTAGATGTGTTTAAAGGTCTTCTAAATTCTTTAAATATATATTCAATTAATGTATTTAAGGTAGATATTTTAATTTATATTTTTAAAAAAAAATAAAGGGGATATATTGATCAAAAGTTTAAAACAGTGTTCTGTTATTACAAAACTAAGGGATAGTAGCAAGGCAGGCAATCTGTTCTGATCATCTCTCATATTCTAGACATAAAGAAAATGTTAATATATTTATATATATATATATATATATATATATATTTTTTTTTTTTTAACTTTTGCATGAACCTGTTCTTATCGCCCATCATATCCCAGACATAAAAAAATAGCTTAAAATACTGTTTTTTCTTAAACGTTGCTTGAATATTGCTTTTCGTCCTTGTTTTTTATCCCTAAATAATTAACAATGTTACTTACCGTGAACAATTTTCAATTTAAAAAGTTTTTATTTTTTAATCTCTAAACTATTATTAAGTTTGTTTCTTCTTCTTAAACTAGAAAACGAAAAATGAACTTTTTAATTTTAAAATTTAGGAAAATAAAATAAAATTCGTGAAAAATTTAAGGAAGAAAGTAATATTTTAACATAAACGATATTGATACAAAAAGTGAGACACTATAGGTTTCAAGATAGATATCCATATGAGGAAGGCATGGGGTGGCCAGTCATGAGTACTAGGAATAGGTTATGACTTTTAAGTTGTAAAATGCCTCAGGGAACCTTTATTATGCAGACTCCGAAATTAGACTAGATTGGTGTGTGTGACTCTGGTAGAGCGCAACACCACTAAAAATAAAAATAAAAATAAAAAATTGTTGCGAAACAACACAATAAGTTGGAGGTCTATATTTTGGATCAATGGGGGCAAACCTTAGACAAGGTGAAATAACCTCAAAGATCTGATTCTACCATTGGTTCCAAAGGAGTGAGATATGACCATGAAATGGTGAATTACATTATGCGGCATGATCTCCAATTTTTATATATGTGGATTTATCACTGTGGTTTGATATATAATTTCACATGAAATAGGCATGATATATTTGGATTTATCACCAATCTAGCCTTTGACAAATTCTTTACTATAAATCATTAGACTATTTTTTTTATATAAAAAAACATATATTGATTTTTATAGGATTGGCTAAGATCTTCATGAAGCATGACAAGCAAATAATGTATTGCTATTACCGCCCACCTATAAGGTGGGATGATATCTCTCCCAACCTTAGAGCTTTAAAGTGTGTTTGATTGGGTTGAGAATAAGGTAAATAGAAAATATAGTGGAGAAAATAAGAGAGAAAATGAGTAGTTGATGTGTTTGGTTGAAAGGAAAGAGAGGGTGGAAAAGAGGTGAGGCCCAAAAATTCTCTCCAAACTTACCCAAATTGTATCATTCCAATATAGAGTGAAAACACGAAAGGAAATGTGTGGCAATATTTTGGACAAGATTGCCCAGGCCAACATTCAAAACTTCTTTTTGTCCTTTTCTTCTCCGCTTCTTCTGTCATTCGGTTTCTTTTCAGTGTACAAAGCTTTCTTTCTTTTCTTTTTTTCCTTTTTTTTTCTTTTTTTCGTGCTTATTCTTTCTTCAGTTTTTTACTTTTCTTCTCTTGATAGTAATTTTTTCTTTTCTTTTAGCACATAGTAAGTGTTTCTTTTCTCAAACAGTTAGTTGAGTTTTTTTATAGGCAAAAACATCTTCTTAGTCCTTACATTTTGAAATTACAGTTAATTTGTCTTAACTATTGTAAATTTACAATCAATTTGGTCCAGCTGCTAATTCACTAATGAAAAATTGGATTAGATGCTGATGTGTCTAAATTTAAGTGGCCATGTCAGCGCTTAGGGGCCAAAAAAAAGCCACATCAACTTTAAAAATAATTTTCTTTTCTTTACTACTTTTTTTCTGTTTTGTATTTTTTTCTTCTAAGTTTCTCACAATTTTCTTAACCTGGCAGAATTTCATTTTTATTTTATTGATATTGGTTTTTTCCTTTCTTGCAATTTCTTGGTAACCAAACAATAATTTAGTCCAACAATCTTAAATCAACATAGGCCATCTTGTTTCTAAAAGACTAAATCCTCGCCTAAAAGAAAACCCAAATGCAGATCCACCAAACCCAGTTTCAAACTAATTCCAGATATTTCAAACAAAAGCCCCAAATTCAAAGATTCAAACAAATCCCAAAATCCTTGGCTACAAACCCAAATCCACCAATACCCCAACCGTCCAATACCATCCTAAACCCAGATCCACAACAGAGCTTGATCTGTGGCCAACAACCCCAAAGAAAACCAAATCCAATTGATCCCGATCCCAACCCACCTGCTTCGGATCTCCTCATCTCGGATCGTCGCCGGCTTATGCAGCAATAGCATCCCACGAGCTCCTCATCGCACATGGACGTTGGTCAGAACGACGGAGATTGAGTCGAAGGATTGGCTATGTTGTTGGAGTGACAATGATTGTTGTTGGCTTTGGCTCCTCATCACGCAGAGAGAGAGAGAGAGAGAGAGAGATAGAGATATGAAATATTACTATTTAAGAAATTTGGTTTTATTTTTGTGAGATTGTAGGTTTATAAAAAACAAAAAAGAAGAAATATATATATAAAAGCTTATGTGGCTTTTTTTGCCACCTAAGTGCTGACATGGCCACTTAAACTTAGACACATCAGCATCTGATCTAATTTTTAAATATTAAATATGCCAAATGGTTTTTGCCGCATAAGCATTTTCGTTAGTGAGTTAACAGCAGGGACCAAATTGATTGTAAATTTATAATAGTAGAGACCAAATTGACTCAAACCAAAACATAAGGACCAAATTAATCAGAACTCCAAAATGTAGGGATCAAAATGGTGTTTTCGCCTTTTTTATATATAAATAATTTTGGGTTCTTGAACTTCTTGTTTATTTTATTTTATTATTTTTTTTTTTTTGATAAACAACCAGAAAATAGAGCATTACAACGTTAGGTGCTGCGGCCATTGAAAGTGCATGGGAGCACTAGAGGCCATAACAACCATATTATATACATTAACAAGCACAAAAGCAGGGATCCAACGGAAGGAAAAGCAAATACCCCTTTGCTTTAAGGACTGTAGATCAACAAACAAGGTTTTTCCTTCCCAATCTGATACTTGGCCTATGTTAAACATCTGAACCAAAAAATTACAGTTGCTCAAAACCAAAATCTGGTTGTATTGAAGCCTAAAAGTTATTCTGATTGCTTCTTTAAGGCCTTCAAGCAAAACAACTGGGGCCGAGTTAGCGGCACTTTCTTTGCATTCGTAGAACACCACCGTACCCCGCCTGTTCCTAACCTCATAAGCAAATGCAACTCTTTTCTTTCTTCTATGCTTGACACCAGAAATCTTGAGGATGATGCTCCATTGTCCCCGAAAACCTTGCTCCATAATTTTACGCCTAGATATCCTATGCTCGATCAAATAATGCTTTTGATAGATCTCTTGGTACGTGCAAAATAGATTTTGAGTGGTTAAAATGACATTCATTGCATCAGGAGTAACTCCCTCATGAATCACCTAGTTTCTATGATTCTAGATAGTTCAAAGTGTAATGAAAATCAGTCGCAAAGATTCCAAGTCACTCCCATCCAATCTCTGATGTCTACTAATGGAATTAATGATCCATTATTGAACAGTTATAGGACCAAGGGAGGAAGTATGCAAGGCTAGAGCTGAACCATACCAACAAGCTCTAGCAAAATGGCAATGAAGGAAAAGATGGCTAGTAGACTCCTCATCACAAATACAAAAGGGGCAGAGGGCGACAATTGGAATTCCCCTCCCCTTTAAAGTCCGAAATGTTGGCAAGCTATCATGGATTACCTTCCGCACCAAATTGCAAATTTTCAAGGGAAGTCTAACCTTCCATAAAGTGTTCCACACAAAGATCGGGGATAACAAGGGGTCTAAGGTTTGCATTGGTGACATATTTGCATCTTCCAAAAGAATCTCATAAGCCCTTTTAACTTTAAAATCCCCCAAATTTGAAAACTTCCACATAAGAGAATCATCACGAGAACCAGTCTTAGAGATTGGGATGCTTAGAATTTCAGAACTTATAGGGGGGTATAGGGATCTAACAAGATCGGGTTTCCAAGAGTGAGTGGCTTGGTCAATTAAGTCACCCACGATGATCGTGATAAGGTTTGAGTTATGCAGATTAGGAGTTTGGAACCAAGCGGGATGGTCTATTGGAATATTTGTACCATTACCCACCCACCACTTCCCCTTTTTCATTTTCCTATTGTCCCGTTTCACAATATTTCTCCAAAACCAAGATTGATGCGGCTTGGGTTGACATTCATGGATAGAGCTTCTAAGGAAGTATTTGGCTTTAAAAGTTCTTGCTAAAATAGATTGAGGATTTTGGTGAATTCTCGAGAATTGCTTAGCAAGCATGGCCTGGTTCATCAAACTAAACTTTTTAAGGCCAAGCCCTCCCCTATTTCTAGGTTGACAAACTCTATTCCAGTTAAGCAAATGCAATTTCCTAACCTCTTGATCATGCCCCCACCGAAAGGATCTTGTTATGGCATCAAGTTTGTTACAAATACTCTCAGGAACCCTAAAACAAGAAAAGGTATATAAGGGCAAGGATTGGAGAGTTAAATGGATCAAGGTGGTTCTACCAGCTTGTGAAAGGAGTTTAGATTTCCATCCTTGAAGTTTAGAGCTGAGTTTATCCACCAAGTAATGAAAGTCAACAACTCTGTTGCCCTTAAGTTTGAGAACTTCTTGTTTATTATTTTTTAATGTATGAAATATAATTGTACAATTTTTTTTTAATAAAACAATGTGTTACTTTTTGTTTTATTTAACAAGGACATAACTAGAAATTTATACCAACTTTAATTTCTATACTCTCATTTTTCTTTTCAACCCAAAAAATAAGTTTTCTATCTCTCCATTTTTCCATATTTCCAATTAAATACAAACGGGAGAAAACTAAATCTCTTCTATCTATCTATTTTTCTATTTCCTCTCCATTTTCTATCCTCCTACTTTTTTACTCTTTCAACCAAATAGACCCTTCGGGGTAGGATTTTTTTACCATTATTTAAAATAATTTAAAAAAAAAAAAAAAACGATGCTTTTTTTATTAAGCTTGCCGTCTTTTAGAAGTTTATTGCCAACAGCCTTGTTTACTCTAAAATCCAAAAAAATAAAAGCAAAGACAAAATTTGAAAAGTCTTCAATGAATGCAAAATCACTACTGATGTTGTGCAACCAGTTGAGGGGACGATTACAAGAAATAATAGGAATATAGAATTAAAAAGCCACACAGTTGATGCCCTACTGACCACGCAAAAAGAATTTAAAAGCGGCAACTCTACCTCACCTTCCTTTTAGCTTTCCCACTGAATTGAATATGAATATCGGAATATCTATTACTTTGGAGTTTCCCTGTGATTTTTCCCTTTAGTTTTTCATGTAAATTTTTGTATTTTTGTGTAATTGTGCTTTTGCTGTACTTTCTGAAATTTATTCACATTTATATGAAATTCATTCACATTTATATATGATGAAGCCGTGAAATCACCAAAGAGCCGCACGATCCACGCTCGTTGCAACTAGCAACCCGCAAAGAAAAAGAAAGTGATCTCGCCATGGGCACCGGTGTGGTGTCGACCAAATACCCTCCGACGATCAAGTTAGAATTGTTCTCAACTCTAGAGTGCTAGAGAGGGTGTTTTTTGCATACCTTGATTTGCGAGAGTATTCAAACTTTTATAGTAGAAGAAAGTCGGTCTTTCCTCCTTGGACTAGAAGTCTTTTCCTTGTAGGACTCTTTTTCCTGAAATCCCAAACGTGATGGGCAAATATTTCCTTGTAGAGTGAGTCTCTTCATTAAGGCGGATCTTCTAGAATTGCCCTTGTGCGAACCTCCCGATTTTCCTCGGGATTCCCTTGGATTTTAAACGTGCGTATCAAGCATTTTAAGCGAGGCTAAGCCTTGGGCCCCCGCTTAATGTCGGTCCATGATTTCGAATCCGTCAGGCCCAAATATTGCACAATTTCTTACCCATCAATATAGAATATATTTTCCCTAACACTTCGCTGTTTTGTTTTCTATATTGCATACAAATATATTATTCATCCAAAAAGAAAGTTTTGCCAAACGAGATAAATATGCAGCATTTGATTAAGAAAGCTTGCCATCCATTACTTAGTATCAAAGCAGATGCATCTTGGGATCTTTAGTGAAATTGAACATCGTAAACTAAATCCACACTTATTACAAGGAGAAAAAAAAAAAAAAAAAAAAAAAACTTACTAATTCGAACATATACATTTGCAACCCACTTATACAATTGCAACTCAAGTACGACCATTTTCTTGTTCCACTGCGTCATGAGTCAAAGAAAATGCCTGAGAAGCTTCAAAACAAACTGATTGGAATTTCTGTTGGATCCAAATACATAACTGCAAAATGATTGATATACATGTAGGAACAATTCTGCTATTGATGCTTTGAAAAGCAAAGCAATGCAAGATAGAAAATGAAGAAGAAAACAGAGGAAATTCGGAGAATGTAAATGATTCCAAAGGAAATGAGAAATTGTTATTGCATAGATTGATGTGATACAATCCCCAAATATATATACCCTCCCCGTATAATGTAGAATGAAGTAACAAATTCTAATTAAACCATTCTAGATCACCGACACGTGTACGGACTCTACCCTTTCTTAGCTAACTTACGCTACATGCGGTTTAGCCTATTATGACTATACCATGATTGTCAAAATCCCGATCCGGATCCTACGATCCTACGATTTTACGATCCCACCTACCCAAAATGATCTAAATCTTTCAAAGATCTTTGCGATCATTCAATATCGGTAAGATCGCACGATTCTGATGATCCCAAACGACCTTGATTTCTTGTAATCTTCTTTAACTTAACCAAAGGCTCAGTTGGACCCAAATTAAAAATAAAATCCCAATAGACCAAGTTTTTCCACTCTAATGTATAGAGAGTGTTAGTCAGACTCAAATAAAAAATATTCTAATAAAGTATCACATTTTGAGGTTTTTGGCATCTTTAAATAATGCTTACAAATGAATGTAGTGATGTATGATAATTATATCAATAAATGTATAATTTATGTGATTATTTAACATACCAATGTGTATTTTTGTTTTTTTCAAATAATGTAGGATCTTACGATCTACGATCCGATCCTACGATTCACGATCCTACCTACCTCCCATGATCCTACGTAGGATTCCGATTTTGACAACCTTGGACTATACTATAGGTCGTTGACGAGCTGCTATATCACCAGCTTCAGTAGCTCTGTCATCAGCCCTACTGTCTTGTGCTTGAACCTTTGCCTCAGCTTGTGTTAGTGCCTTTACAGATGCGAACACTAGATTAGTTGCGTGGTATAGATACTCGTAAATTGGTTGGTGCCAGCGACGCAATATCTCAACAATTACAACTAGGATTATGCATAAATTAAGTATGCACCACCATAAGTTAGAAATGAGTAGTCCAAAAGTAGGCCACAAGTGAGAACTCCAGAACCCAGACTAGAGAGGCGCAATAGGGGAAGGTACTTTTGAGTTACGAGGTTGTACAGTTATCCACGCAACTGCAATGCTGTGTACCACTGCAGCCATGACGAGAAGCACGAGCTTTGCAAAATGTGTTTCAACTGGGGACAACTTCATGGTTTGAAAGTGTAGTCCAACTAAGGCAGCAAGCAGTGTAATGAGAAAGGCGAAAGGTTGATGGAGTGCTTTGATCGAATGGAAATCTTCCTCACTAGCACATAAACAAATTCTTTCAGTTTTATTTTTACTTTTTCCAGAGTACAAGAAAATCAAAAATGCTACAAAACTTATGTAAATTTTACGGATTTGAAGTCTTAGATTTTTCTCCAAGTCAACCATAATGACTGCAATATCTATCAAGCCAATAGTTTAACATATTACTTTTTTCTACTCTTAATGCATGAGATAATTTATGATAGTCTGTCCTATAAAAATTTTAAGAAATATTCCCTTTTTATTTGACCGTTGGGTAGACCTTATTATATTTGATAGGAGAAGTTAAGTTGCTCAAGTATATTTGATTATTTTGTTATGATAAGGGTTATCATCAAGCGCGGATGTTATAAGTTAGAACTTTCTATTAAAAAAAAAGTATATTTAATTATTCAGCAAAAAAAAATTAATTATCTTAGTCTAATGATAAAAAATTATCATTCAAAACGGATGCTATAAGTTGAAATTCTTAAAATATATATATATATATATATATATATATATATATATATATATATATATATATATATATACACTTGTATATTCAGGAGAAAAAAAAAAAGTATATATGGTTGAAAGGGGTAATGACTAATGTTATCACCCTTGGGCTTTTGGCTTTTTGGGGGCGCTTTTGATATTTGGTTGTAGTTGGGTTCTCTCTTTGATCATTCTTACAATCTCCCTCACATTCTCTTTCATCTCTATATTACAAGTCAAAGCCAATTAAGGATGGTAAAATACCTCCAACTACATACCTCCAAGTCTCCAACCCACACTACAACTATAACAAGAGGATAGATATAATAGGCACCCTTGACCCAACCCAAATCCGAACCTTTGCCATTTCTAGTAACTATTTAAGAGTTAAGACATTTGGCACCCGAGTATTAATAAAAAATTAAAAATTTGAAAGTCACAAACAAAAAAATATATTTAAATATATCAACCTGTGTGTGTTTATTTGTAAACAAATACCTTTAGAGAGTCCTAAATAATCATATACTTTCCTTTAATAATTCTTGATGGTATAAATAATCATATACTTTCCTTTAATAATTCTTTATGGTATAACTTAAGAACGATATATTATGTACAATACATAAGTTTTTTTTTCCGCTGCTTTGCATGATATGATTGTTTTGTTTTAACCTAGATCTAAATAATAAACCTAACTATTCATTTGGTTAATTAATTAGGTTAAACAATCTAGTTTACAAGGATCTAAAACCTTACAACATTAATTTCATAGTATTGTCCACTGTCCCAGCAGAAAACTTTCCTTCAAGCTCTGAGATATTGAAGCCCCAGTTTCCATCTTTAGGAGCCAAACCAGGTCTGATTGCTTCAGTGTTTAGCATCTCACACAATCCATACTCAATAGAGACCTGAAAATCGGGGAAAAAAAGAGATTCAAGAAGGTAGTTGATTAGCCAACAGTGATCCAATTACGTTTCTATGAAAAGTATCAGAAGCCCAGTAATTAAATAATTCATAGATAGAATTTCAACTTTCGAGTATAGCATGACTATAGAACAACTCTATGTTTAAACAGCTCATTTAGCAGCTTTTAATGATGTCTACATCAATAGACGAAACTCATCAAGCTATAATAAATTCTGAAAAAAATTGACTGGTAGACGTATTATGTTAGTATTCTCAAATTAAACTTATCGAATCAAATCCTTTACAAATCCATGTATAATTCCATCCATTGCACCCCCAGTAATCAAGCATAGTCAAAACGTGACAAGATAACGAAAAGGGAAGGGCTTGTGTCCGGTAAAAGTTATCACTGGACATGTCAGGATTCGGACACGTGTCCAAGAGTGGACACATATCCACAATCTAACGTGTCCATTGGTCCAATATTCAAGGCTTGGAAAAATAACAATGATGGTACTAGTACCTGCCTTGCTACGCTACGTGTAATATTACTCTGTCTATTACAGAGCTGGTCATGAAGTCAGTGATCAACACCCAACTCTAAGTTCAAACCAATTATAACAAAACAAAACCAAAAAAAAAAAAAAAAATCAAATCTTTCTATCAAATCAAATAACTTGGTGTAAATACAATTTCTCACAAATACCAGATTTTACAATAAACTTTACCCATATTTTCTTTTTCCTTTTTTGGTTTACACCCAAAAAAAAAAAAAAAATTACATCTATGCTTTAAAAAAACCACAATTATGCAACAAATAATCCTGATTATAATTCAATCAAGCATTAAAATCATAAATTAATTCATAATAAAGTAACCAAATTTTACACTAGCCGTCAACCTAAGCAACCTTCTTTCTTTCTTTTTCTTTCCTTTTTTTTTTTTTTTTTTTTTGTTACAAACAAAACAAAATATATGACACTAAACACATATTGTATTAAACTAAAAAATTCAATCTTGATCTTACAACATCAACAACTACTCAAATTAATCAAGTAAAAGCGTCACATCTAACCATCAAAAATATCAAAACGAAAAGGGTCTTGTGTTTTTAAGACAATTGTTAATAATTTACTTTAAGAAAGTTTTGTTGCCTACACTCATCAAAAATAAGTAAATATTAAAACCCATCAAAAAAAATTAATTTCTAAAAATAATTTCTAAATCAATATATAGTCAAATATCAAATGAAAGTCATATATATATATATATATATATATATAACATCAACAACATCAACAACTACTCAAATTAATCAAATAAGAACGTTGTGTCTAATCATCAAAAATATCAAAACTAAAACTTTTAATAAATTATTTTAAAAAAATTTTGATGCCACTTTTATTAGAAATAAGTAAATAACAAAACCCATAAAACAAATTAATTACTTTTTTTCTTTCCTAATATAAAATTTCTAAAAATATTTTTCGAACTAATGCATTGTTAAAATAAAAGCACATGGCCATACAATCAAAATATCAAGTGAAAGATATATATATATATATATATATATATATATATATATATATATATATATATATATATATACATACATATGACTCTACAAATTTTTCATATATATTTATATTGAGTTTAAATTTTAAAAATCTAATAGTTAGATTGTATGCTCTTACGATACTTATAAAATTTTAAAAAAAATTAAAAATTAATTGTTACGTCATCAAATAAATAAATGTTATAATTTTAAATTTTTGTAATATAAAATAATATATAAAAAATAAATTAAATGAACAAATAGTAAATAATATCTTATTTAATCCGTTAGATTTTCAAAATTCAAACTTAAAAAAGAAAATGGGGAACTTCTTGTTCTATATATACGGGGAATGTGAAAAGACAGAAAAGACCTTGAGTTTGGAGGGATCGATGGTGACGTTGTCGCCAGTGAGGTTGTTGGGATCACCGTGAAGGGCACTAAGAGCAGAGACGACTTGAGATGCGGTCTCGACGCGGCGGAGGAAAGGGGACACGAAGACCCGCTGGATAGGGAACCCGAATTGATTTCGGATCTTCCGACCGGGGCAAAAGGCCCGGATCCGACCCTCCTCGACGAGAGGTGGGTCCCACGGCCTCTCAGGTGTGGTCACCGACAATGGCTCGAAGTTGTCCTTGCGGTTTCCGTGACGCATTACGACAACGTTTTGGTGCTGCTGCTGTTGTTGCTGATGATGGTTTTCCTGGGATTCCGAGGACGGAGGCTCCGTTTTTTATTTTTTTTCGAAGTTCTTTCTTTTTTGTTTTTTAGAGAGAGAGAGAGAGAGAGAGAGATCGGATTCGATCAATTGTGTTTGGTAGAAGTGGAGAGCTATATATAGAGGTAAAAGGAAAGGGGCATTAAAGGGGTTTTCCCTTCTTTTCCATAGTAGGGATGGTACTAGGAAATTACAACTTGGGGAGGTACTAGTCCTATTGCAACCTGCGGAGGTACTAGTTGACTAGTACCTCCGCAGGTTGCAATTTCCTAGTATCATCCCTACTATGGAAAAGAAGGGAAAATCCCTTTAATACCCCTTTCCTTTTACCTCTATAACTGTAATATTTTAGATTGCAATTTTCTAGTCCCATCTCTACAGTCTACTACCCCTTTCTAGTCCCATCTCTACTATTGAAAAAAAGATAAAACCCCTTTAATACCCCTTTCCTTTTACCTATATAACTGTAATATTTTAGATTGCAATTTCCTAGTCCCATCTCTACTATTGAAAAAGAGAAAAAACCCCTTTAATACCCCTTTCCTTTTACCTATACATATAGCAATTTCTTCCTAGCCATCTAAAATGTTAGTAACATTTTAGATAGCAATTTCCTAGCCCCTTTCCTCTTTACTAATAAAAATAGGTAAGCTTATCAAATAAAATAAAATAAATTAAATTAAAATAATAATAAAAATGGGTAAGGGTGTATACCTCCTCGCCCATTTTTATTAGTAATTTTCTAGCTCCTTTCTTTTTTCTAGTGGAACTAAAAATTATATAAAGATCCATACTAAAAAAAGGAAAGGAACTAGTGTCTTTTTGTCTTGCGCAATGATTTTTTTTTTTTTTTTTTTTTTTGAGAATCCGATCAAAGACACGGGAACTTTATTTCACAAAACAAAAACTTAATGAACATCGTACAAAAGCAACGGGGCAATATCGATGGCAAATCGATAGCCAAACCTCGAACCCCTAATCGACTTTGCTTTCTTAACAAGCGCATCCGCCACAAAGATTACACTTACGATTAATGAAGCAAATTCTACGAATTGAAAAACATCATAGTGCATCCGAATATCACCTAAGATATTGCCGAAACTGACCATACAATCCGCACCATGAAGGAACCACAACACGAGTGAGACCAAGCTCTAGAGCAAATGAATGACCTTCAAAGAAGCTAAGGCTTCCAAATCCGCCACCGAATGGGCCAAAGGAATGGACGCAGACAGAGCACCCATGGCCTCCCCTCTATTGTTACGAACAATGACACCTAAACCCGCCAAACGTGAGGCACGAAACACCGCGACATCGAAGTTTACCTTTAAACAATGAGGTTCGGGGCGCCACCTGCTTTGCATAGGAAAAGGACAAAGTGGAGCGGGCTCCTCTGTCTATGCTTGAAGAAACTCTTGCAGTAGCTCCCCTCTCGCAAATGCTCGACAGAAAGGTCAAGGCAGACCAAAGTGGATCGCATTACGTCTATTCCACAAGAACCAAGCAATGGTAACAAAAATCTCGACTCAACTCTTCACGGCAAAATAGGAACCTGGAAAGTAAGTCATTGAAGGAGCTTGGTTCTCACGGCATGGATTGGTTGAACCATTCCAGCGTGTTCCACACACCCGAGATAACTTCACAAGCCCAAATTGCATGGATGGAGTCTTCAGGATGATCTTTGCACAAAGGCACGATTCGCATTTGGAACGATGTTACGCCGATGAAGGTTCACCATTGTTGGCAGGGCGTTATTGCATATTCGCCACACAAAGTGCTTTATTTTGTTAGGGACCCGAATCGCCAAATACCCTTCCAAAATTTTCTCTGAACTTCCGGGTTTGAGCTACCCGCATTAGAAGATGAATCACAGGAAACTAGCAATTTGTAAGCACTACAAGTAGTGAACATACCAGACGGCGTGAACGCCCATCTAATTCGATCATCGGGACGTCGAATGCTCAAAGGAATTCCCAAGATAATCTCGACTTCATGGGGCAAAAACAGTTTTTGCACAACCTCCGTTTTCCATGCCACTCTTTCTTGATCAATCAAAGAGGAAACTTTCACATCAGGAGCCAAAGATGGAAGGGGTGATATGACCGAACAGTTAGTACTTCCAGGCAGCCACCTATCCTCCTTAATTCGCACAACCTCCCCTGTACCAATGCGCCAAACCATCCCTTTTCGAATTACATCCCTAGCACTAATAATGCTTTTCCAAGCATAAGACCCCGAGCTAGAAGCTTGAGCTTCCAAGATAGAACAATCCGGGAAGAAACGGGCCTTAAAAACTCTATGGCATAGAGAATCGGGATTATTAATGAATCGCCACACTTGTTTCGCCAATAGAGCGTCATTGAATTTTTCAATTTCTTTAAACCCCAACCCACCTACTTCTTTGGCTTCACATAAATGCTCCCATTTCACCCAGTGGATTTTCCGATGCTCTCCACTATATCCCCACCAAAATTTGCGAATTAATCCTTCCGGATCCTTAACAAGACCCTTTGGGAGTTTAAAACAACTCATGGTATAAGTTGGTATTGCTTGAATTATCGACTTGATCAGAACCTCCCTACCCGCCCGTGATAAAAGCTTCTCTTTCCACCCTTGAAGTTTTTTCCATACTCTTTCTTTAATATAGATAAAACTCTATTTTTTTGCCCTACCCACCAAAGCCGATAAGCCCAAATACTTCTCAAATTGGCATATAGCCGGAACATCCAATACCTGTTGAATCAACCCGCACCTCCTGGGGGGTGTTAGAACTAAAAAAGATATTAGTTTTCTCACGATTAATCTTCTGCCCTGTACCCCTCTCATAGGTAGCTAGAATTTCGAGAATTTTCCGACACTTAGCTTCTTTGGCACTTTAAAATAACACACTATCATCTGTAAAAAATAAGTGTGATATTTTTGGGCCATTTCTACAGATAGCTACACCCCGAATATGCCCCTCAACTTCAGCTTTAGTCAATAAGCTTTGCAAACCCATAGCACAAATTAGGAAGAGATAAGGCGACAGAGGATCACCCTGCCGAAGGCCACGACTAGGTTTGATATTACCAATCGGTTGCCCATTGAGCAAGACAGAATAGGATACCGAACTAATGCACAACATGATGAGACTGACCATTCTTTCCCCAAGTCCGAGATGCCTCATAACACGCTCCAAAAATTCTCATTCGACTCTATCATAAGCTTTGCTCATATCTAGCTTAAGCGCCATTTGACCTACTCTCCCATTTGTTTTCCTCTTAAGATAATGCAGAGTTTCAAAGGCCACAAGCACATTATCCGAAATAAGCCTACCCGACAAAAATGCACTTTGAGATTCCGGGATAGCACTAGCTAGGAATTTTTTCAAATGGCTCACTAGCACTTTGGAAATCAATTTATAGACCACATTACAAAGGCTAATAAGGCGGAAATCAGCAGCTTTCTTTGGATGTTTAACTTTAGGGATCAAGGCAACAAAAGTGGAATTAAGAGACTCTGGCACTACCCCGCAATGAGAGCATTTAGGACCACAGATGTTACATCACCACCCACAATATGCCAAAAAGACTTATAGAAGATAGGAGACATACCATCGGGACCGGGAGCGATAAATGGAGCCATTTGATCAAGAGCCCTCCTTACCTCATCGAAGATGGAAATCTCGGCCAAGCAAACCAAGATCTTCCTCGATTATTCTTTGGGTGAATACCACTCAAAATATCTTCAAAACCTGAAGGATTTGATGTGGTGTAAATGTCCCCGAAATATTGCTTAATAATACCACCCATTCGGCCTTCATCATCTCTCCACACCCCATCACTATCCTCCAAACCAGCAATGAAGTTTCGATGATTTCTTTGATTTGCCCTACAAAGGAAAAACCGTGAATTGCTATCTCCTTCCTTAAGCCAAGCATTCCGGGATCGTTGCTTCCACATGCATTCTTCCCTATTTTTCAACCTCTGAATTTCTTCCCTCAGCATATAAATTCTCCTCGGGTTAGTTCTATAACAACCACCTTCTTGAGCTTCTTGCAACTCATTAAGCTTCTTTTTCAAGGAATTGCGGACATGCCCAAAACTTCTTTTATCCCACACCTTCAGATTGAGTTGACAAGCCACGATCTTAAGTGTGTGTAATGATTTTAAGTGTGTGTAACAATCTAAGAATGTCATGACAGCCTATTCCACATCATTTATGAAACATTTACCTTCTTTATGGTTTGTTTTATAAAGAATTGCCATTAATTTTAAGATAGTTTGATGATACGGTAAGTTGGCAAGTTCTAACATCACAAACAGAGAAAGAATTGAAAAAAAAAAAAAAAAAAAAATTCTACCCTCACATTTACGATTTTATTTCTCTAACTCTCCTTCAATTCTCATTTGGTTTTGTCTATGTTTCCAAGGAACAATTTTAATTTAGAATAACTTTTTCTTTAATTTTTCCCTAATAGGATGTTTTCCCAAAAGGAATTGTTGGCACTTGTCAAATCATCTAATCTTAAGGAATTTCTTGTAAAGCAAACCATAAGTAATGTAAACGAACACAAGATACCTCCATATACGTTTCAAAGAGAACATATTTTACAATGTGATATGTTGTTAAAACCAAATTTGCAAAAAAAAAAAAAAAAAAAGGCATTATGTTCAATTGCATGATGTGATTCTTCTGTTTGAAAAAGAGCTAGGTACATTCTATTACACACGCATTTTTAATTTTTTATATTGTTCACCATTTCAGTTCAAAAAGTTTGTGTACGTAAGAGATATTAGCCTTTGAGCTAGGCTTGAGATGGCATCACTCAAATGTGAAATCTATTGGTCCGTAGTCCAAGTAACAGATATCTGTCAATGGGCCCACTGGATATCTGTTACTAATAAAAATGGGAGCTAGGCTTGAGATGGCACCACTCAAATGTGAAATCTTCTGGTCCATAGTCCAAGCAACAGATATCTGTCAATGGGCCCACTGGATATCTGTTACATTCACCCATTTTTATTAGTAATTTTCTAGTTCCTTTCCTTTTTCTAGTAGAACTAGAAATTATATAAAGATCCGTACTAAAAAAAAGACACTTATATATACACAACACATGATACATGACTACTTAGTATTCTCAAAAAAATAAAACTACAATTAATTGTAGTTATGTATCATGTGTTGTTTATATAATATTACATACTATATATGAGGGACTAGAAATTATATAAAGATCAGGAAAAGAAATTATATAATTTCTAGTTCCTTTCCTTTTTTTAGTATTGATCTTTACATAATTTCCTTTTTTTTTTTTTCTTTTTCTGATCTTTATATAATTTCTAGTCCTTTTTCTCTTTTTTTTTTCTTTCTTTTTCTAGTAATTGGAAGGAAAAGAAAAGAAAAAAAAAAAAAAAAACCACCTTTCCTTTTACCTATATATATATATATATAAGAGAAGTGTTATGTACGTAACATCTTCATAACATTTTTATAATAAATTACTTTGTTGTTAACTTGTAACAATTAATAACAATTTACCAATTAAGAATTTTTTTTAGAGATAATTACAACATGTTGCTAACCATATAACTCAAACTCTTTCCCCCTTAAACTTCTAAACATTTTGTATATGGGAAAATGTGTCAATTTAATTACAAGACCTTTGGCACCACTTAAGATTTTATTATGAAAATGTTATGTAAGTAAGTTATTTGAATAAAAGAATCGCAAAAAAAAAAAAAAAATCTGAGATATTTTCATCAATGTCTTCTACTTCTTCACAAAAACTAAAAAGGAAAAAAAAATCATAGATTTAATCACATACAGAGTTTTAACAAGTATTCCATTTTTAGCTTCAAGTCTCTATTTATGTCTTTGATTTTGGAGTTCAGTCAGCATTGATTTTTTAATTCAATCCAAGGGAATAGCGTGCTGCGTGGACTGATAAATTAGAAACCAATTGCTTCTCTCTTTCTTTTTTTCTTTTGAGACTGAGATTTGGCCTTTGGGATTATGCATTTATGCTTACCATGCCGTTTGATTACAAGCGAAAGAATAGAACGAAGAAAGTATGTGGATCCTTTTTGGACTTCTTTTTGAGTTTATCTGAAGAAGAAAAATAAAGACATTGACGAAGATAGATCTCAAGCTTTCTGCAATTTGCGTTACCCTTATGTCAGTGCGTTTTTTTTTTTTTTTTTTTTTTTTTTTCACTCAAGAATCCTTGGAAGGCGTTAATATGCCCAAAAGAAAAATTACGTGGCATTACTTTTAATCTCAGCCGTTTGTTAAAAAGTAAAAAAGATGTCATGTTAAAAAATTAACTAGATGCAAGCCAAACCCAAGTAATAACCCATCAATCCATCACACCATTCAAAAATAAAATAAAATAATAATGTTCAGATTCACTAAAAGACAATTATATCTTAAAAGTAGAAGCCATTCAAAACTTTACCAAATCTGATAACAAAGGCCGTTTGGTAAAGCAGTTTGAATAATATTGTATGTGTATTTTTGATATATGTGTAGGTGAAAAAGTGTGTTAGAATGTGAAAATGTGTGTTAGAACTTACTTTGCCAAACAAGCCCAATCTAAGTTTTTTAGCATTCAGCTTAACAAAGTAAATAGTCTCAAACAAGTCTCACTCAGCTTAACAAAGTAAAAAGTCTCAAACAAGTCTCGGTTTTTTAGCATTCGGCTTAACAAAGTAAAAAGGCCAGCGTCAGGTGTTTTGTGTTTTTTTTTTTTTTAAAGTAAAAAGGCCAGCGTCTGGTGTTTTGTGTTTTTTTTTTTTTTTTAATTGAGAAGCACGTGAAGATGCTATCTATCACCATTCACGGGACGGGTGAGACAGACATTTGACCAGATAATAAGTGGTGGACAAAGCACACCAATGGGTTACGTGTATTGTTTACAAGACCTACAAACCTCTTATTTTAGTAACTTTTTTAGTAAAAATGGGTCTTACAGTACTATTCACACATTTAAAAATTATTTTGGTATAGTGTTTTCAGTTCTTAGTTTTCAATTTTCTGCAAAATAAGTAGTATCCAAACGATAAAAAGTATCAATACTATTCAAACAAGTCTTAGTTTTATAGCATTCAGCTTAACAAAGTAAAAAGTCTCAAGCTCTTAGCACTTTGAAGGTTTGACAAAACGTGATGATAAGCAAGCGCAAAAATGTAGTGCAAAAAGAAAATAAAGCCAAAATGAAAAGGGAAAAGAAAAGATAGAGCATGCGGATGAAGGTTGGACACTGCCATTGTTATTAATTTTCTTCTCTCTTCTTAATTTCTTTTTGGGTTGTGATTATTTTCTTATATATTTAAAGCTTTAGATCTTGTCAAAATAGAAGCTTTACACATGTGAATGGATCTGATAACATCTAATTTGAGATTTAAAACAACGTAGTTGCGGGATATATATATATATATATATATATATATCCAAGATCTGCAGAAATTCCCATTCCACCTGAAATTGGCCTGAATTGACCGAAACAGCCAAAACACCCCAAAACAGGTCGGAATTTGACTTGAGGTGGAATGGGTGGTAGTGCCATTCCGGATTGCACATTGGCGCGAGAAATTCCGGCCGTTCCGGTCGGAACGGAATGGAATCAATAACATTGGTTCAGAACACCTATATATGTTAGGAAACAATTATATTTGTGAGACTTAATTCATATAAAAAGTAAGCTAGAGAAGTAGAGATGAAATAGTAAATGGGAAAAGTTAACTATGCCTTAAGGGAAATATTTTTAGAAATTTTTATGGGAAAATAAAAAATTCATTAATTATTTTGACATTTTTTTTTTATGTTTTTCATAAAATTTGTGTCAAATTTTCCTAAAATGATTTATTAACAATTGTTTGAAATGCATTTTTTATTAACATAACCCATCTCTCTCTCTCTCTCTCTCTCTCTCTCTCTCTCTCTCTCTCTCTCTATATATATATATATATATTAATAGACAAAGTTTAGAGAAAGTCCAATTAGATTTTTTTTTTTTTTTTTTTAGAATACTAAGTGTAAGGGCAAGTTTTGGATCCTAAGCCCAAAAGTTAAAAGGATTAAGACCTGAAAAGCCCAATACAAAGAATTTGTAGAGAGTGGGCTAAAAACTAGGTTTCCATGAATTGGATCACGCTCATGATGGACTACGGATGGTAAGAAAGCAATGAAAAATAAAGAAAAACCTGTTTTTCTGCAAAGAGATTTTTCCTCGGAAAGTCCGAGGAAAGTAGTTCTTGAATATATTTCTCTTATACTTGGTTACAAGTTTTTTACCAATTCGTTGATCTCCCTGTAATGGGGTTTTTCTTCTTTATATCCCCCTCCTTTGCTCTATCTCACCCCTCCACGTGTAGATTAAATGGCTGGCACTCATTCTTGTCCCATCAACACCTTCTTAAAACTTTTTAAGGTAGTCATAAGGTCAACATCACTGTTCAGGTATCACTTCCACATTAATGTGGCCAGAGAGTTAGCTAGAGAGCATTTAATGCGGTGATAACAGCTTTCTCTTAGATATTTCTTACCTTCCCATTTTCTTATTCTTTCCTGATGCTTATCACTTCTCCGTCAACGTTTACCGGTCCTCGGACTACTAAATATTCTCACACAAGGTCCACAGCCCAATATACATTTCTGAGTCTATCCTCCCTACACTAAGTATTAACACACACACACGGGGAGAAGGGAGAGGGGAGAAGGTCTTTTAGAGAAACTTACAGTGTTATATATCCAAAATGACCTAACTCTTGGATACATAGCACATGCTTTAAACCTTTTTAACTCACACTCATTTTTCAATGTAGGATTAATCCACTATTTTTTTCTTTTTGAGAATACTAATTAGATTTTAATTAGATTCTCAATTTTGCGTCATGTGTTCCATTTAATTTTTAATTTTATGCTAAGTGAATTATTGAATATAAAAATAGAATAGTCAAAATCCAATTAGATTCTAAATTAGATTTCAATTAGAGCCTAATTTTCTGCTATGTGTTCATCTAAATTTTTTTATTTTTTTGGCAAGTGAATTATTGGGTGCAAAAACCGAAAAGTCTAAAACCAATTAAATTATAAATTATATATATATTTATATAATGAGAAACTATTATATATTTTAGAAATTTATGCTTTAAAAAAGTGTAAACTAATACTATGTATAATTTGAATCTCTTTTAAAAAAAATATAATTTGAACCATATAATTGTGATTTTTGTTAATTGTAATTGTGCATATACAAAGAGCTGCACACTAGTAGTAAATAAAGATGATGACCACACTATTGATTGTGGTTAGATGGCTTACCTTTGCCGCATTGTTGGAGATGACTCAATGATGCATATTTATTAATCAAAGTGGATTCATTATTTTTTGTATGTTCGGAATATTATTGTGTGTGATTGGAGAGGTAAGTCAATAGGTCGACAAGCCCTATATTATATTATATTATATTATATAGTAGAATAATAATTAAGTGCTTAATATCAACAGTGAATCACTTGGTTGCATGGTTAAATGGCAGACAAAGACAAAGACTACTACCTAAACAAATAGTGTTGATGCCAAGATCGTTAGTAGAGATGATCGTTCAGTAGGATCATTGACTAAGGTTGTCCAAAAGCCCTGCAAGAACAAATAAAAGGAGGGAACACCGGTGTGGTGCCTGCCACAAAGCCTCCGATACTTAAGTCGGTTAGCTAAGAAAGAAATGGGAGTTTTGATACTAAAATATCAGAGTTTCTGTATTAGAATTCCGTACCCCTTTAGGTCCCGAGATGCTTGCATATATACCTGCTTCCTTTTCCTAACTATTGGGGGTGCTCTAATGGTGGTTTAAATGTGGTATTTGTAACACTTCCTGGTAGTGTTAATGAGAGGATCTTCGTCTCTCCAACGGTAAGGAGACTTATTGTAGTCCTGTAATGTATTGCCATTATTTATGACCTGGTGGTCCTTCCTTCATCCAATGGATTTGGGAAATGACGGAGTGGAGTGGTTCCTTTGTCCATTGGCTCCTCTTTTGGACAGGGAGGTTGACCGAGAGAATTGTGATCATCCATCAAATAGTGATTGGATGAATACCAATTGCCTTTCATAAATGACAAGTTCTGTCTTGTTTCTCCTAAAAAAAAAAAAAAAAAAAATCAATTACTAATTTGATGTACAGTTGCAAATTTTCTAATGCTTAATTTAATAAATATTTGTTAGGCATTTTTTTTTAATACAAAATAGAAATTCTACTCTAACCTAATCTAAGTGTATATGTGTGTAAAGCTCCATCTTAGAGACTTGAACCCCAGCCCTTGCCGCTCAATACCCTACAAACACTTATATTTTGTGGAGTGATCATCACACTAAGGATGTGTAGTGGTATTTGTTAAGCAAATTGAATAGAGTGTAGTTCTTTTCTTTTCTTATAATCTTTATGGTGTGGTTAACAGAGAATAACTAGTCGCTAACCTGTTTTGTGCGATGCACGAAAACTATTGATTATGAAAAAAATCCAATAATGAATGAAGAATTTAAGCTATTATTAAAAAAAAAAATGAATGAAGAGTTTAAACTATCACCTATGCAATTTTTTTGTGCATTTCAGTTAGACTTTAGATAATAATAATATGATTATTACTTCTACTATTTTTGGGATGAAATAAGTTTTTTTTTTTCGTACATTGAAATAAATTTATTTGTTTACTATTTTTTTAATGTCGGAATTTATTTACTGTTATTGTTAAGCTAAAATATTTAAAAATGATTATCTAATTATTTATTTAAAAGAAATATTTTTATAAAATGATGTATTGGTAGTTTTGTGAATAAAAAAGGCATGTGATGGCATTGTAAAGGAAGCACATTCCTAGAAACTTCCTTTCTACCCCTCCCAAGTGTCATAAATGTCATCTCATTTTTTTTTTAAAACTCTTTTCATTCCTTTTCTCAGACTACTCAAGCTTTTGCAAATCTATATAACACTCCTCCTTCATCTCATCTTCTTCACTCAACTTTTTTTTTTTAATCGGTTTTCTTTTCTAACATCCGCACCATCAAATCCAAAAGAAGCTACTCAAAGAAAACACATTCTTCATTTAGCTCAAAAATTCATATTCTGTTCGTAATGACAAAATTTCAACTGGAACACCTGTACAGGCCGAATTTTGAAACGGAATAGAATAGTAGGTGTGGGGGTCGGCTAACCAGAAAATTATTAAAATTGTGTAAATTGGGCCTGTGGCCCATCCGAGGACGTAAAACTGTTCGAAGAGGCCCAAATCAGGTTGTAAGGGTAACCAAACGAAAGGAAGAGCAGATATCATGTAAAGTGAGTTCGGTATTCGTCCGAGGATAAAAATCCTTCTCGGCAATTTAAGTCCGAAGACGACCTGAATGCCACCTTGCTATAAACATGCTTCGGAGTTACGTTACCACTAAAAGTGGGATATGGGACCAAGGGTAAGAAAGAAAAGGGAAACAAATATCTATGACAACAAATGTGTCTCGCATTAATTGCCTCTCAACCAACTCTTTGGCCGCATTAATGTGGAGGTGATGCCTGAACAATGATGAAGCAGCCTTACACCCTTTGGTTGGAGGTTCCAGAAGGTGTTAGATGGGACGGAAAGAAATCCCCCGAACCCAACCTACACGTGTGTGGTGAAGATGATATCAAGAGGGCAGTATATAACAGAAAAGGAAGCATTCAGGAAAGGGATTTTGGAACATCAACCAACAAAAAAAAAATACTCAGAGGAAAACCTTATGAATCAAAGAACTAAACTTGTTTGAAGAAAAAAAGTAGATCGCTATATTTGTGCTAATCTACCTTTAAACGTAAGGTTTAATTGTTTTTCTTTTAGAGTTAACCTAGTTCTTGGACACCCACGCTCTACAAATTTTATTGTTTGGGCCTTTACGTTCGAACTCGATACCAATTTGGGATCGCTACAAATTGAGTCCTTACAATTGGCGCCGTCTGTAGGAAGAGCTTGAGCTAGCTTGAAAGAAATCCGGTGCAACGTTCATGATGGAGGAAGCAAGACCACGTCAACTAGATGCCAACCAACACCAAGCAGAGTCAAGGGGCTCCCAGCATGGTGATTCCCACCGGAGTCTCGAACGGAGAGAAGGCCGTGAAGGGAGTCTACGCACAACTCATACCTCCAAAAGTCACTCTCGTGGGAAGAGTCATGTTTCCCATGTAAGGAATGAAAGCAACCTGCAATGCGAGATTGATGAGTTGAAAAGGGAGTTGTGCCATGCACGACGTGAACGTTCCCTATCTTGCTCCGAACCATCATCCGAGGAGACGAATGGAGCTAGTTATAGGCGGAGATCAAGAACTCCGCCTAGTGAGACATTCTCCTATGAAGAGGAGCACGACCATCGACATAGGCGCAGAAACCCGCTTAGCAGGGGCATGGGTAACAACACCGAAAGTTCAAATATGTGTATAAACACCCTTGAACGTTTAGACCCCCAAATTACAACTTAACCAATTCAAGTATTATGTCAAACAACAAGTGTGCGGAAAATTAACATAAGCTATAATATGGAATTGGAAAAACTATCTAAGCCAAATTAAAATCACAACCCACAGCAGATAATAAAAGGCAAAGATAAAAGGGAAGGAAGATACAAACACAAAGACAACACGCGATGTGTTATCGAAGAGGAAGCCGAAGCCCTCGGCGTAAAACCTCTCTGCCGCTCTCCAAGCGGTAAACAATCCACTAGAAAATATAGTTGGGATACATGGACAGCAATAGACCCTCCAAGCCTAATCTACCCAAAGGCACCTAAGCCCTCCAAACTTCTTGCTCCAACGAGGTTGCGCCGAACCTTTTTCTTTTCTAACTTCCCGGATTCCGCTACTAGACCGTAGCATCAACCAATGAAGATTGGTTCCTTCCTAATCGCTTCCCAAATCCAAACAGCCCTCTCACAAAAGAATGAATATGGTGAGAACAAGGTTTGGTAAAATGCCTCTCAAGGATTTGACAATGGAGAGGAAGAGAGTTGAGGAATTTGAAGAGACTCTAATGTATAGATTGTGGGTGAATCAATCTTGTTTTTCTTCGGTTTCTCTCTCAAAATTCTCTCCGGAAGCTCTCTTACATTTGTGGGTAAAAGGGGTATTTATACTGGAGTGAGAGAGGAATGTGAAACGTCGGGTTTTACAAAACAGGGGTGGCTAGCGGCTTGACCTCGCGACTTGACTAAGTCACGAGATCCAGTCGCGAGATAACCGTATGGCCGCTTGTCCCGTAGTGCTCTAGCTAGCATGACTGTTCACCTTCCGGCATGCTTGGCATGTGTGCTGCGTCTGGCGGCTTGCAGCCATGAGTCACCCGCGAGACCAAGCCGCGAGTCTCTGTTTTCTTGCACACTCTTGAGCAAACTTCACTCTATCTCACTCACTACCTTTACAACAAGCCCACCTAATACAGGGTTACTAAATGCTGAAATACAAGCAAATTTGGCACGAAATAAAGCCAATTAGATGGTTGAATAAATTCAACCTTACAAACACCATGAATAAAGCATTGAGCCAAGTTTCCAAATCACCCTTCACGAGGAATATAGAAGATGCAGTTCTTCCTCGGTGATTCCACCAGCCTACGTTCACCCCGTATGATAGCTTGCTAGACCCAGTAGAACACGTTAGCCATTTTAGCCAAAAAATGGCTATCTACTCCAGGGATGAAGCCTTGATGTGCAAGGTTTTTCTACCAAGTTTGGGTCCGGTGGCGATGAGATGGTTCAATGGTTTGAGGACCAATTCTATTGAGTCCTTCAAAAAGCTTACCCGGGCTTTTGGCGCACGCTTTATCACATGCAGCAAGGTACCTCGGCCTTTGGGATCCTTGCTGTTTATGTCCATGCGAGAGGGCGAGACTCTCAAAGCTTATTCAGGCAGTGCACTGGGAAATGTTCAATGAAATAGAAGGAGAGCATGACGATGTGGCCATAAGTACTTTCAAAGTCGGCCTCCCAACCGATCATGATTTAAGGAAGTCCCTAACTGTAAACTCATTACATGCGTACACCAATTGATGGATAGGATTGATAAGTACAGAAGAGTAGAAGAAGACCAACTTCAAGGAAAAGGAAAGGCTAAGGTAATCCCTCAGGAGAGGAGGGATTTTAGGTCGGGCTGTTACAACAAGAATCGACCTCGGAAAGACTTCGTCGGGTAGTTAGGATCTGCGGACGCCCAGGTGGTTAATGCAGTGTTTCGGGAGCCGATGCAACAGGTTTTGCAGAAGATAAAGAATGAACCATTTTTCAAATGGCCGAACAAGATGGCGGGAGAGCCTAGGAAACGCAACCCGAACTTATATTGCCACTATCATCGGGATCATGGGCACACGACGGAAGATTGCAGGAATTTGTGGGACCATTTGGAACAGTTGGTCCGAGAAGGGAGATTGAAGCAATTCTTGCATCATTCCAGTTGTAGGGCAAGCCAGGCAGGGCTCGAAAATACGTGGGGACGCTTCTTCAAGGCTCCCCCTTGGAATGATAAACGTTATTTTTGCTGCCCCAGGAGGATCGGATCTTGTCCTTTCAGTGGTACTCACGGTGTGTCGACCTCTGGCCAAGGACGATTGCCAAGCATTGAAGAGAGCCAAGGTGGATGTCCCCCTGGTTTTGGGCTTTTCGGATGAGGACAAGATAGGAACCAAACAACCCCATGATGATGCCCTAGTGGTCATGCCGAGAATTGGTGGGTACGATGTCAAAAGGGTGATGATTGATCAAGGTAGCGTTGCGGATGTAATGTACCCAGATTTATATAAGGGGCTAGGTCCGAAGCCAGAAGACTTAACGAGATACAACTCCCCTCTGGTGAGTTTTGAGGGAAGGATGGTCGCTCCGAAGGGACCGATCAGACTACCCGTGCAAGCTGGTATAGATGTAGTGGAGGTGGACTTCATCGTTATAGACGTTTTCTCTCCATACACGGCAATTATGGGCGGACCTTGGCTTCACACCTTAGGAGCGCTTTCATCCACTATCCATCAGAAAGTGAAGTACCCATCCGGAGGCAAAATATTGGAGATAGTAGGAAACCAGGTTGCAGCCCGGTAATGCCTGGTAGCGGCTATACAACATCGGCTAGAAGCAGAGGCCACGGCTCATCGCCAATAAGGGGTTATAGCAATTAAGACCCCCAGAGTTATCCTTGGACGTACCAGCCGGTGAGGTAAAATGTGAAGAATTGGAGAGAATAATCATTGTCGATGACCCGGAAAAATTCTTCCAAGTTGGGGCTAAACCGCCTTTGCAAGAAAAGGAGAGATTGCTGAAATTCCTTAGAGCAAACATAGATGTGTTCGCATGGAGTCCATATGAAGCCCCCAGTGTAGATCCGAGTTTCATTTGCCATCGACTAAACGTGAATCCCTCCGTTATTCTCAAAAGACAGCCACCTCGACGACCATCAAAAGAACACACCGAAGCTATCAAGAGTAAGGTGGCCAAGCTCAAGCAGTCAGCTATCAAAGAAATCTTTTATCCTCAATGGTTGGCCAACACAGTGGTGGTAAGGAAGAAGACAGAAAAGTGGCACGTTTGCGTGGACTTCACGGACCTCAATAAGGCTTGTCCCAAGGATCCATTTCCCATGCCAAAGATAGACCAGTTGGTGGATGCAACCGTTGGTCATCCTAGAATGAGTTTCTTGGATGCCTTCCAAGGATATCACCAAATATCGCTAGCATTGGACGATCAAGAGAAGACAGATTTCGTCACCCCTATTGGAAACTATCATTATAAGGTGATGCCATTCGGTTTGAAAAATGCAGGATCTACCTATCAACGGATGATGACTAAAATGTTTGAACCGCAAATCGGGCGGAACCTTGAGGTCTATATTGATGATATGGTGGTGAAAAGTAAAGTGGTGTCAGAACATGTGGAAGATCTTATGAATATCTTTGGAATACTGAGAAAGCATAAGCTACGTCTCAATGCTTCAAAGTACTCTTTTGGTGTAGGCTCCGGAAAGTTCTTGGGGTACATGATAACTCATAGAGGAATTGAAGTGAACCCGGACAGGATCAAGGCCATCAACAATTTATAAGCACCTCGGAACCCAAAAGAAGTGCAGAAATTGACTAGAATGACTACTGCATTGAATCGATTTATCTTTAGATCGGCTGAGAGGTGTCGTCCATTTTTCCTTCTACTGCACAAGTGGAAAGGATTTGAATGGACCGAAGAGTGCGATGTGGCGTTTCAGCGATTGAAGAGATACCCGTCCGGGCCGCCGATCATGTCTAGTCCCGAGGTAGATGAAGTGTTGTTTGCTTATCTCGGCGATTGCCCCTTATGTAGTTAGCTTTGTTTTAATACGAGAGGACAACGGCGTTCAAAGACCAGTTTACTATGTAAGTAAGTCTCTTCGTGAAGCCGAAGTGAGATACTTGTCATTGGAAAAGGCCATTTTGGCGGTGGTCCATGCAACACGCAAACTTCCACATTACTTTCAAGCCCACACCGTAATTGTCTTAACCCAACTACCTCTTAAGTCCATACTCGGAAGTGCAGATTACACTGGAAGGATTGCTAAGTAGGGCACAATCCTAGGTGCTTTCGACATCAAATATATGCCTCACACCTCGGTGAAAGGCCAAGTCCTTGCCAATTTGGTGGCCGAGTTCACGAGTGCCCGGAAGAAGCTAACATGAAGCCAAATGACATGGATGAAAAATCGATTGGTCTAATCTCCACACAACGCACTCCTTCCTGGCGAGTATATGTAGACGGAGTAGCAAACCAACGAGGTGCGGGATTGGGGCTAGTTTTGATATCCCCGGAAGATGTCATCATTGAGAAGTCCTTGAGGTCGGGATTTTCTGCTACTAACAACGAAGCAGAATACGAAACTTTATTGATGGGAATGAGTATGGTCCGGAAAATGGGTGGAAAGGTAGCGGAATTATTCTCAGATTCAAGATTAGTAGTCGGCTAGGTGAAGGGAGAACTGGAGGCCCGAGATCCAAGAATGCGGGGGTATTTAAATCAAGTTAGGCGTATGCAAATGAAATTTGAGTCTTTCGACTTGTCGCATATCCCTCGAGGTGAAAATACTCATGCTGATTCCCCTGCAACCCTTGCCACCTCCTCGACACGGGATTTTCCTCGGGTGATCATCGTCGAAGATTTGCATACCCCCTCCTCACTAGAAAATGACATTTGTCGGGTTTATCAAGTCAATCTAGCACCGAAATGGATGGATCCCATATCAAAATTTCTTGAAAGTGACGTCTTGCCCGAAGAGAAAGTAGAAGCTGAGAAAATACGTAGGAAAGCTCCTCGGTTTTGGTTATCCGAGGACAAGAAGTTATACAAACGGTCCTTCTCTCGGGCGTTACCTACTTTGTGTGCATCCCGAGACGACAAAGTCAATCCTAGAAGAGTTGCATGAAGGCATTTGCGGAAGTCATACAGGGGGAAGATCTCTATCACACAGGGCCATTACACAAGGATATTGGTGGCTAAATATGCGAAGGGAAGCGCAAGAGTATGTTAGGAAATGTGACCAGTGCCAAAGATTCGCTCCAAACATCCACCACCTTGGAGGAATTCTTAACCCTCTCTCCACCCTTTGGTCGTTTGCTCAATGGGGGCTGGACATTGTCGGCCCTTTTCCTAAAGCCTTAGGAAATAAAAAGTATCTGCTGGTTGGCATGGACTATTTCACTAAATGGGTTGAAGCCGAACCTTTGGCTAACATCAGAGACGTGGATGTTAAGCGGTTTATCCGGAAGAACATTGTCATGCGATTTGGAACTCCACGCACCCATGTCTCGGATAATGGCCTTCAATTTGATAGTAAGGCCTTCAGGCAATACTGTTCAGACTTAGGTATAAATAATAGATATTCCACTCCGGTCTATCCTTAAGGGAATGGGCAAGCGTAAGTCGTTAATAAAGTAATAGTTAGTAGGCTCAAGAAGAGGTTAGATGATGCAAAGGGAAAATGGGTGGAGGAATTGCCCCATATTCTTTAGACCTATCGAACAACGCCTCGACGGTTAACAGGAGAGACCCCTTTTTCCATGACCTATGGAGCCGAGGCATCATCCCTCTCGAAACCGGGTTTCCAACGTTAAGGACTAGTACATTTTCCGCGGACGACGATGAAACGATAGGATGTTGGAAAAGAGTTTAGACTTGATTGAAGAACGAAGGGAGAGTGCAATGGTCTGGTTGGCTTACTACCAGCATAAGCTCAAGCAAGACTATGATATTAATGTGAAGTCGAGATCGTTATCCGTAGGAGGTCTGGTGCCGAGGAAGGTTAAGGGAACCACCAAGAATCCAGCTTGGGGAAAATTGGGGCCTAACTGGGAAGGGCCTTATCGGATTACTTCGGTAGCCGGAATAGGAGTCTATTATCCGGAAGATCTAGATGAAAAAACTGTACTTCATCCTTGGAATGTAAATAATCTCAAGAGGTATTATTATTAATAAAAGTAGTCTAGTTTGGATTTTTCCTTTGATTTATGCTAGTCATGCATCCTGTGTTTCCATACCAAATGATATGTGTTGAAGTATTAAATGTAAACTAAGTTATGTCAGGTCCTCGGACCACAAACTTAGTGGAAATTAATACCCTATGATATGTGTTGAAGTATTAAATAGAAACTAAGTTACATTAGGTCCTCGGACCACAAACTTAGTGAAAATTAATACCCTATGAAATCTGTTAAAGTATTAAAACGAAACTAAGTTATATCAGGTCCTCGGACCACAAACTTAGTAGAAATTAATACCCTATGATATGTGTTGAAGTATTAAACAAAAACTAAGTTATGTCAGGTCCTCGGACCACAAATTTAGTGGAAATTAATACCCTATGAAATCTGTTGAAGTATTAAATAGAAACTAAGTTATGTTAGGTCCTCGGACCACAAACTTAGTGGAAATTAATACCCGATAATATGTAATTGAGCGTTAAACGAAAACTAAGTTACGCCGGTCCTCGGACCGAAAACTTAGTGGAAATTAATACCCTATGAAATTTGTTGAAGTATTAAATAGAAACTAAGTTATGTCAGGTCCTCGGACCACAAACTTAATGGAAATTAATACCCTATGATACGTGTTGAAGTATTAAACAGAAACTAAATTATGTCAGGTCCTCGGACCACAAACTTAGTGGAAATTAATGCTCTACAACATCTACTCAAGAATTAAATAGGAATCTATGAACATCACTTAATGTACGATCAAATCTTGAAGACCCAACTTTGTTCAACTTTTGAACTTTCCATAAAGTCTTAATTGACTAGAAAGAATATGTATGTATCTAAAATATCACTCAGAGACCTCGTAGTATTAATGCTTATTACCCATTTTTAAATCACCAATTGATGATATTTATAAGTAATACTTCCCCATGCAAACAAAGGGTAGTCAAAATGAATCCATCCAAATTACAATAACACAAAGAACGATTACAAAAATAACATAAAACAGTAATAGCAATAAGCAAATAAACATAAGAATCCTTACAAAATTTCTAATCAGATTACAAAACAAGTCCTATTTTTTCAATTTAATTTGGATCTTTGGAGCTTGGCTGGCTGGTTTGTCCGCTTCCGAGGCGGTGACTTCCTCTTTACCCTTAGTAGCTTCCCACCGGCAAGACTGTGGAGGCCAAATCCTGCTGAAAACTTTAGGAGGTCACCTCCGCCTCGGAAGCACCGCAAACTTGTCCGAGGAGGCTTCTAGAGGGGCAATATTCCCTTTAGTCGGTTCTCGGGTGGCCAGACGAGGAAGACTTGGAGGCAAAACCTCCTCATTAGGGTTAGTGGCTGAGGGAGTGGCTTGAGCTTGATGGGTTGGAGGAGCTAAGAGGCAGATTGCTTCAGGATAGAATACATTCTCTGGCCTCCTTAACTCGAACGAGGCCTCAACCCCAGCTCGGTTAAGGGCCTCATCCCAAGTTTTGGCGCAGTAGATGCGGCACACCATTGGAACGTTGGCTCTCAAAGCCTCCTCGGTCTCAACTATACCGACCTCATAGCCTCTCTGCTCAACCTCATTCATTGCCTGTTCGGCCTCGATTTTTGCTTTCTCGACTTCCTCCCTGGACTTTTCAGCTTGCTCCCTCGGCTTTTGGGTTTCCTCCAAATGTTTCTTAAGGGTTACAACTTGCTCCCAAGCTTTCTTCAATTCTGCCTTTGCCTCGCGCAAGCGGTTCCCCTGGTCCTCGGCCTGCTTTTGATAGCCCTTCAAAGCCGAATCAGCGCTCTTGCGAGCTTGCTCCTCGGCAAGTAGCTTTTTCCTCGCGTCAGCCAAATCTTGTTCGGATTGGGACAAAGTTTGTACAGCCGTTGCCCATTTCTTCCTTTCATCATCAAGCTAATTGGAGTAGATATTGAACATCTCATCCAGCTTGAAAGTATTTTGGATAATCTGTAAGGAAGGGGCTAACATTATAGTCAATAAAAAGTACATATCGGTGAGTAATGATCACAAAAAGGAAAAAGAAAAGAGTCGACTTCTTACCATGCCCAAGTATCTCTTATTGTTGAGGATAATTTCATTCTTCCTCGCATTCTTTATCTCGGCCATATCTCCGAGCAACAAGGCCTCCTCTATAGCCGAGGCTATGTGGCACCCTATGCCGCCGTTGAAGTCCCTAATGGATGTATCATCTCGTAGGGGCTGCCCGCCATGCATAGGTGCTAGCAACCATGCTTGTGGCTCGGGGAGTTAGGTATCAGACCTCTCCTGGCCTCGCGGAGCTTGGTGTCTTGTTTTTTGCTGCTTTGCAACTCGCTAGACATCCTCCTCGCGAGTATGACGAGATTTACCAACGTCCACCACATCTTTACCCTTCTACTCCTCGCGCCTTTTAACTCCCGAAGATCGTGGTCGGACCGACGGGGGAGGTTGATGAGAGGTCGGTGAGTAGTAGGAGGAGGAGAACTAGTGGGAAGAGATGGAATCTGGGATTGTGTTGATTTTGCTCACGCATTCTTCCCGGGTTGATTCTCAATCAACTCCATCAAGCTTCTTTGTGGTTTCCTCTGTGTTCCCATCTCTTTAGAGTCTTCCTCGGATTGTATAAGCTGATCAAAAACTCCAAAGTCTTCCGAGGAATTTGAGAGTTGCACAACTTCTTCTTCTTCCTCTTCTCCTTCCTCTTCTCCTTCCTCTTCTTCCCTTAGGGCAAGCTAGGATGAAGAGGCTCCTGCCGAGATGGCGGCCACAAAAAGGGGCTCGGTGTGGGATGTATCTTGAGGAAGCGGGATACCTTCCGGAACAATGAACCCCTAGGAGGAAACACCGATACGGTGAAGCCGAGGATCGCGGGCTCTAATCACGCATTTCGGCGCTTGGAAAGCGAACGAGATGGGGGTGTAGGCGAGGATTAAATGTGCTACTCGGAGTTGGCCATCGCCTTCGTTCACGTATATCTCGGCTTTCAATACCTTATCCAAGCTTGCTCTATTGACCAACTTAAGGTTGGGCTTGGTGTGACGCCTATCCGCAAAACCATTGAATTGAAGTGAAGCGTCATTAGAGATAGGAATATCAAGACTCAAAAAAAAAAAAAAAAAAAAAAAAAAAAACAACAACAACAACAACAAAAAAAAAAAAAAATGTAAGTGCAAACCAAATATTATGAATCTATGACTACACTCCCACCTAGTACTCCTTCCTCCACGGGGCATGGCGGACCATCGTGCCATTCCCCGAAAAAGATAAGGAAATCCTCCTTTAGGTTCTTGTTCGAAGTGGGAAGGCACTTTGAATCGACCTCACCTCGGGATATCTCGACTTGAGATAGTACCCCTGCCCCTTCAAGTGGTGGAGATTGTACACCCAGTTCACGTCGTGATGGGTCAAGTTTAGGTTCATCCTCTCGTTCAAAGCCTCTATACTTCCCAGGACCCTAAACATATTTGGGGCACACCGAGTTGGGGATAACCTAAAGAACCTAAGGTAGTTCCTAGTAATATTACCCATATGAAGGCAATCATGGGAATAACCACTTCCCCCGTTTGTCTAGTGTCGGCCCATTCCCCTTGGGCTGCATATCTCATACCCACCGTAGAGGAAATCTTATACTTAGAGCGGAAATTTCTCATACCTTCCTCGGACTCAACTAGACATCGAAATGTACTCTTCTTTTTCCCCATTTTTCTAAAGGATTTAGTAGAGAAATTAATGAGTTTAAGATGAAAGCGGTAAAGGTTTTGAGAAAACTTACAGGTTTGAAAGAGGGACCTTGAACAAGATTTGAGTATTTGTAGACGCCAGGAAAACGACGAAAAATGGAGAAAGACAGGTTCGATGTATGAGCTCTAGAACTGTGTGATTACCGAAGGTAAGAAAGAGAATTGATTTGAGAACGCCTTTATAGTCGTGTAGAAATTACGAGCGGTAAAGTTCCCGCTCGCGAAACGAGATAAACCCCCAATCGTTCAATTTACATCTCACCGTTGAACGTGGGAGACAGGGGCGTTGCCAAAATTTAATGCTGTCACGCTCGGGATGTTGAAGCGTCGAAAGCATGCCCCAAAGCATAAAAGGGTATGGGCTCATGACATCAAAATCCATCTTTTCTCCCGAGGAGTCGAAAAGCAAGATTTTGAGGGGCTATTGTGGGGGTTGGCTAACCAAGAAATTATTAAAATCGTGTAAATTAGGCTCGTGGCCCATCCGAGGATGTAAAACTATCCGAGGAGGCCCAAATCAGGTTGTAAGGGTAATCAAATGAAAGGAAGAGCAGATATCACGTAAAGTGAGTTCGATAATCGTCCGAGGATAAAAATCCTTCTCGGCAATTTGAGTCCGAAGACGACCTGAATGCCACCTTGCTATAAACATGCTTCGAAGCTACGTTACCACTAAAAGTGGGATATGGGACCAAGGGTAAGAAAGAAAAGGGAAACAAATATCTATGACAACAGTTGCCTCCGCATTAATTGCCTCTTAACCAACTCTCCGGCCGCATTAATGTGGAGGTGACGCCCGAACAAATGATGAAGTGGCCTTATAGCTACCGGTTGGAGGTTCCAGAAGGTGTTAGATGGGATAGAAAGAAATCCCCTAAACCCAATCTACACGTGTGTGGTGAAGATGATATCAAAAGGGCAGTATATAATAGGAAAGGAAGCATTGAGGAAAGGGATTTTGGAACATCAACCAACAAAAAAAAAATACTCGGAGGAAAACCTTATGAATCAAAGAACTGAACTTGTTTGAAGAAAAAAAGTAGATCACTATATTTGTGTTAATCTATCTTTAAACATGAGACTTAATCATTTTTTTTTTTAGAGTTAACCTAGTTCTTGGATACCCACGCTCTACAAATTTTATTGTTTGGGCCTTTACGTTCGAACCCGATACCAATTTGGGATCGCTACAAATTGAGTCCTTACAAGATGGTTACCTATATCATGGTTTTGAAACCCAAACCATTCAAAGAACCGAAGAAGAAAGAGGTTCAAGATTTTCGAGTTCAGATCGAGGTCGAATCGTGATGATATTATAATTAATTTAATAGTTATTTAAAATATAGATAAATATAATAAATTAATATAAATAGAAAAACTAACTAAAATAATTTAAATAAATATAAAGACCATCATTCAAATGTATTTTCTATATCATAACTTTCATTATGATATATCAAAAATCAATAGAATGTTATTATTAATTGTTAATAATAATAATAAAATTATTAGTTTACATTATACTATCAAGTTAAAATAGATTTATATTATAAACAAAATGAATGTATATAACGTTATATATTTTTATGCAAATATGTATAATATTGTACACTTTTTTTATAAATTTATTGTACACTTTTTTTATAAATTTATGTAATATTATACCAATTTAATCTATAATATAAATTCTAATTGACAATTACAAGACATGAGTGGTTGTCGAGAAGAATAATACATGAACTTAATATACGAATATGTGGGTTTGTAGTACCAATATATAATGCAATTAAATATTTAAATGTCCTATAAAAAACGCAATTAAATGAAAAAAAGTTTTAAAAAATTTAAAAGTAAATGAATGGTAAAAGCGTGGCCACATGTCCAACTTTTTCATGGGGAAGGGGTAGTATTTGCCATATTGGTAGACAACTTTATTGGAAAAGAAAAAATCTAAGGGCCCATTTAGTACGTATATTTAAATAACAGTTTTTAGTTTTTTTGGAAATACGTGTGGGTGTAAAAGTGTATGGAAATATGTGTAATGTTGTTTAAAAGTTGAAAACATGTGTTTAAACTATTGTACCAAACGGGACCTACGACTTTTGATTTCTTTAGGTTTTGTGCACCAGTGACAAAAGAAGAAAGGAAACGCCAAAGAAGCAAAAGAAGAATAAACGCAGAAGAACGGAGAAGAAGGAAAAATTGGAAAAGAGAAAGAGCTGATCGGGTTTTTATAAGGAAGGAAAATGAGTATTGGGGAGAAATAGTTATTAAAATCAGAATTTTTGTTTCATAATGTTGATGTTTTAAAAATAATGATGACGTGAAAAATTGTAAGAGTTTTAAAAGATTCGGTTATATATATATATATATATATATATATATATATATATATATATATATATATATATATATTGTAGGGTTACGTTTTGCAGCCCAAGCCCAAGATGTATGGGATCTTGGCTCGGTGAGCCCAATACAATAAATTTGTAGAGAGTAGGTTAAAGAACTAGGCCTTAATGAATTGAACAATGGCTAGTATTGAGTTAAATGACAATCAAACACAAATAAGAGATTCTGATATCAATTGATTTACGATTTGAGGAGGTCCCACTCCTATAAATTGAGCACAATTGGGTACAAGTACAATTTAGATTGCTACATTGTTCTTTCCCTATTCTTCTGATCCCTTCTTATGAAGGGTCTCTCACATTATATAGTTCCTTTTGGACCATCTTGATCCTACACTTGTTGATCATTTGAGCCCTTACTTGAATACCTGCTCCATCGGACACTTTCTCTAACTTTCTGTGAGTTGTGGTAGCTAAGGCAAAGACTGTTCGAGGTCTTCTCCACATAAATGTGACCAGAAAAGTAGTTGCGGTGCATTTAATGCAATGGTAGCAGCTTTCCCTTAGATATTTTTGGGTTTCCTTCCTTTTCGTATGTTCGTGAGGCACGTCTCTATCATTGGAGCTTCTTGGAGAGTCACTGTAATTGCTGGAATACGTACTTGAGCTGCATTTATCATATCCGATGAGGAGTTACTCCTCGGACCACCTTCCATTCTTTTCTTACTCATGAGATTTTAAATTAGAACCCCTAATAACTATTTGTCCCTCCTCGGACCATTCAACGTTTTCGGATAAAGCCCAAGACCCAATATATGATTTTGGGACCTTATCCCTACATATATATATATACATAGATGATCGTAATTATTGGCATGATTCTTGGAACATGATTAATTTGATCAAGGGTTGGTTGTTTAATGGACAAGCCTAAAACTATGTCGTTTTGTCTATATCAAGAAAAAAAATATTTATATTTCTTTTTCATGAAAAAATTTCTATTATTATTTTGGATTTTTTTTTTCCCTTCCATATTGTGCCTAATGAAGCTAGTTCAATTTCTCATAAAATCAAAATTTTTATTGAAAAAAAAAAAACAACAAAAAAACCATAGCTCGTTAGGGAAAAGGATAGGAGAAGAGAATCAGAGAAACCAATTAAGAGAAAGCCCCCGTAGTAGTAAAGATCAGTCCATATATGGACGTTAGCTTGATACAATATGGAGGCTTCATAGAGATGCAAAATAAATAAATAAAAAATTGGACATGAACTTTTTATTATTTGATCTTTCTAGAGTCTGACAATGTGTGATTTTCCCCCCAAACATTTGTATAAAAAATGTTATAAGGGAGTTTTAGATGTCCATGGAACTTTTATATATTAAGCCACACACAAAAAAAAAAAAAAATAAAATAAAATAAATAAAAAAAGTAAAAAATAAAAAACATCATGTGCCTCTCGTACTAAAGTTGGAGGGAATTGGAAGACCCAAAATTTGAATAGGGCATCTTTTCTTTATGAGAAATAATAATAAGTTTCATATCTTGTCTTCTCCTACTTCCAATTTTTTTTTTTTTTTTTAAGAAGGAAACCGAATACTTTTATTAAGTTAAAATGGCGAAATCGACTGCAATACAGAATAAAATTGTAGTAGAACATTCTTCATCCACACTAACAAGTTTGAAATACTAATAGTATATCTAGAGTTCCGAGTCGGACCACACCGCAACCAATTCTTGGCAATTCCACGAGGCAAATTACAGAACTTGTCATTTATGAAAGGCAATCGGTATTCATCTAATCACTATTTGTTTAGGTAGTAGTCATTGTCTTTGTCGAGTCCTCAATGTATATTACAAGAAGTAAACATTTATTAGTTTTGCCTTTACATGGGTCGTTGGACTAGTGGCAGCACATTGAGATCAATTTCCTATTAACTTCCAAAAGTATTTATTAAAATCAGGATCCTACATAGGATCGTTGAAGTGAGGTTGGATCGTAAATCGTAGGATCGAATCATGAATCATAAGATTTTACATATTTTTAGATTTAAAGCAAAAAATACATTGATAGCACTGTGTATGTGTGTTAATTGTTAGTCTTGTTCAACTTCTGGAACCTGGGAAGTTGGTGGTTGTGTTAGTGCCACAATAATAAGAGATCCATTTCATTTGTTTTCCTGCTTTGACCAACCAACAACTAATGTAACTCAACCTTTGCTAGTGCGGCTCTATGCAGTGTAATCTCTATCTTCCTAATAAGGGTGCACACAATGTCCCCAAAAGACTCAATCTTAACATTTGCATAAAGTGAGAGTCAGAAACGAGCCAAGCTTTACCGTGTAGTGTATGTTCAAGCTTGGTTCGTTGGTAAAATTTAAAAGCTCAAGCTTGGCTTGATGAGCTTGAGACAAGCCTAAAATATTGTTTGAACTTGAGCTTGTAGGTAAGCCAAAAAGTTTGAGCTTGAGCTTGGCTAGACTTGGCTTGATTTATTAGTCAAGCCAAGCTCGAGTTTAATTTTAAGCTCAAACTCGAGCTCGAATCAAGCTTTTGTGCTTGAGATCTAACAAAATTAACTTATCAAATGCTTAAATCTCCCAAAATCAAGTAAACAAAAATAAGAAAATAGCATACTCATTTTATCATGCTTCTAGTCGATCTATGATTAGCCATTGTTCAAATTACAACTTTACAAAATTAAATCCATCCATTCTTCCTTTATTGCCTATAGCTTCATCAATTGTTTAAAATATAATTTTTACATCCACATTAGATGATAAATAACTAGAAAAAGACTTGTTTGTAACTATTGTGAATGAGAAAGGATTAACATGTTATATAACTTTACATTAAATAATGGGTAAGGAAGGACCTTATGTGGCCCACTTATAAATTTTCTTTAAAAAGGTAACTAAAGTCTAAAGTGGTGGTTTCTCAAAAAAAGTCTAAAGTGGTGCTTGATCAATTTAGAGGGAAGTGAAAAATTAAGGTAAAGGGTGATGGTCCAATATGAGACATTTTATTATTAAGATATGTGTAATGAGTTTATTTAGAAAGCACATATCAAGCCTATAAATGAGTCTTTGCTTAACTTGTTTTGTATTGAGCTTTATAGTTCACGAGCTTGTTTATGAACAAATAGTTTTGCTTGGGCTTGGCTTGTTTACTAAACAAGCCTAAGACTAAAGCTCAAGCTTGGCTTATTTATAAACCAACAAACATGAATGAACTTTTTATCCAACCGAGCCAAGCCCGAGTTGTTTATGAACGGCTTGGTTCATTTACAACCCTATATAAGGTACACCAAAAGTAGGTGACAACAAAGTTGGTCTATGGGTAAGACTAGTGGAACAATCAAACAACTACAGAACTCAAACTATGATAGTAAGGTAGTGTTTGGATTGTGTTTACATTTAGTGTTTTGTGATTTTATTTTTATTTTTTTTTACTAGCACCTCTTGCACTGTTCGTGGGACATAAACAGTGCATTAAGGCAAATAAACAGTGTTTTCATTTGTGAACAAGAATCGGAAATTATTTTTTTTATTATTTTCAGTTTTCAGTTTTCAGTTTTCAACAAACTAAACGGTATCCAAATGCACCCTAAATATTGGTAAAATAGTTTAGTTTGCACTTCTTGTGAGAACTTGCAAATAAGTATAAAACAATTCTATGCATCTTTGATACAAGTTCCATTGCTTGTATTTCACATTCGGATGGGTGAACACAAAAAGATGCCTCAAATGCGCACTTACACGTCGATTGCCATACTCTAGACTCTGCTAAAACAGCATTTGGCCTTGTGTCTTTTGTCAGCATGGCAAAATAAATCAACAACATTTAGGAGACCAAAAATTTTAAGATTTTATTTGCAAAATTAGTGACAGGCTATAAGACCATGTGAAAGTAACGTATCAATCCCAATTTATCACCTTATTACTAAGTTGTGAAACTTTTTTTATCTTGGTTTAACAATAAGTTTAATGATGCAAAACATTTTACAATTAGTGTTGAGGTGCAATGTTGTAAAGTGGTGAAAATTATGTAAAAGTGATGCGTTATCTCAGCAAATTTTTGTAAAAGTGATGCCTTCAGTGTGAACTTTTTTGAGGTTCAAAAATGGATACTATAGGACGAGATTCTGCTGTTTGCAACGAAACCTGTGGCTGCCCTGTTCCCTGTCCCGGAAGTGTGGATTGTAGGTCAGTCAATGTTCACTTCTTACATTCTACAAACTGTGCCTTTTGTTTGCTGATTTGTGGAAGGATAAAAAATATATTAAAACTATTACTAATTTTACTATAAAAAGTTGCAAAATTTTTCTTTATGTTTTAAAGTTGGTGCAAGTATCATTCTAGTGGAAAATGGATTTTAAGTGATGATGTTTGAAAACTGTGGTTGGACTTTTCTCATTTCTAATGAAAACATGGTATTATTGCCTCTTCTTCCAAATTGTTAGGCAGTCTATCAAGACTAAGAGACCACCAAAACTCAAAAAAGTGAGAAATTTTCCAGATACTTTGCAGGATCAAGGAACTGAGTAGTAATATTATACTGAACTGTAACTGAAAAAAAAAAAAAAAAAAAAAAAAAAAAAAAAAAAACCTAGATTGTTCTCATTTTTTCAAACCAAAGCTTCAAACATAAAGAGTGGCAATAAGGAGGTAAAACAACAAATCAAGAGGTTCATGAAGTCCAGGTCATTGAGTGAAAAAAAAAAAAAATTAGAGTAAGAGTTAGGTAAGTGTCATACTTTAACCAATTGATTTTATTGGCTTATGAATCACATAATTGAATTTAATTGTCCTTAAAAAAAATGTAACATTCCTTTTGCTAGATTGGTCAATACAATCATGTAGTTGAATTCAATTGAAGAACAACATATGAAGAATGGTACCTAAAATTTGTATTCTAAAATAATTTACACAAAGCAGTTATTACATTTGAACCCACATGACTATTTATCACTAAACCTTACTGTGTCGTGGAAATTTTGATCCATGTGACATAGAAAAGAAATATGTTTGTAATGTGATCATGAACAGGTGCACTACCACAAGCGTGAGCTCAACCACAGCCAAAGATGATCATATGACATGCTCATGCGGCAAGCACTGCAGCTGCAATCCGTGCACATGCCCTAAGAATGTGCAGACCATGGGAACTGGCAGGGCCTTTTGCAAGTGTGGTGATGATTGCACATGTGCAACTTGCCTTGCCAAATGAGAGATTGAATTACTATGTACTGGGGTGTATTAGGGGTACACAGCTAAAAGCCTCATCATTACTGTGATGAGTGGCAAATAATGTAGATCAGGGCTGGGTGTATGGTTTACATTGATATATATATATATATATAAGTCTGAGGCTGTTGATGTACACAAAAACTATTGTTTCTGAATGTTCTCCTTTTATTTTCCCTTGTGTTTTTTAGTAGGCAGCTATTCTAAATTAGACAAGAATCAGGTCTCAACATAGGAAGCAAAGCTGATAATTCAGTACAGTTCTAATGACATCATGTCAAGTAATAAAAGCTGTGTACTTGCAACCTCTGTATCAGTCAGACAGTCACTTGTTTTAAAAACACATAATTAGTCAAGGAAAATGCCAAAGTTGTTAGCTTTACAAACTGAGATAGCCATGAATACGATTGGTGTCACTTCAATAACATAATAAATAAAATTTGAAATTACTCTTTGTTTGCTTCGTGACACATCAGTTTATAAATCTTCTATGTAGTAGTCATAACTGTAGCATCACTCATAAGTCACACTCACTAATTATAAACCAACCTGAAGCTCATTAGTGGGAAAGTGCAGCTTAAAGCCGAGTGATCTTGTCTTTTAAGAATGGGGAGGCAAAAATGCCCTCAATGAACCCAGCTCTATGCAATTTTACCACTCTCCTTTCGAACAAGGTTTCTTGAAAGGGCTCAATTTAAAGACACTAAACAATTGCATCGCGTTAAGCACTCAAAAGAAAATCATGAATAGTACCAACCAAATCAAACATGGTGAACTAATCAATTAAGTCCAGTTTTATTGAATGATTATTCAACAAGTGTAGGAGAGGATTTGTATATGCCTCACATCGTGTAAGGTTGAGTTATATCTATTTTCCTCTTAACAACTAAAAGAAAGAACAAGGATGTCAAAACTCACAAGTTATCTAGCTTGACTCTACTCAGACAAGATTGACCATAGAGATTGTTGAGCCACCATATTCCATCAATCACTTTGTCTCTTCTATCTGGAAAGTTGCAGTCTGTTCTCTCCACAGATCGTTCTCCAGATGCCTCTCATAAAAGAATACTTCCCCAGTTGCTTTAGCAAACAATGCAGAAGTGCTTCTAGTGCCATAACGTCCCTATGCAAAAGAGAAAAACTTGAGAAACTCAGTCAAAAATATTACAAATTTTACTACTTTAACCTTACAAATTGATGTATCAAGAAGTAATTCAAACATTCCAATCACATTCACTGTCATGTTAATTTGTAAAGTTGTAGCAAATTTGTGATATAATTTTCACATTTTCTGAATCATAATGGAACAGAAACTAGATTTACCAATGGAGTATTTGTGTCAACAAATATGGAACTTAAGTTGTACTCCCTTTCTGGAGGAAAAATGTGAGGTAGCAAGCTTTCATCGTCTTTCTCTGTGTTTTTCATTAGTTTTTCAACCATCTCTTTCACAGGTAGTTCTTCTTCACCATATGTATCCAATAGCTCTTTGAAATTATTGCCCAGTCTTTGAGCCTGAAATAGAAAAATGATTCAGACTAATTTGCTGAGAGAGTAAATGATGCAGAAACTTACCACAAATCAGGATATTAAGTATAAAAAGGCTAGCTGATATGGTATAGAAGAAAAACCAAATCAATTAAAGTTACATTACTCAAGATGGGATTTGTTTTAACCTATTAATTTATCTACTTTAAAGGAAATGAAGTAGCAATTAGATCACACAATATGCAGCTTTTGAGTATGCAGATTTGAAATTTCTCTTTTTGTGTTCATGAATAAGAAAATATGACTTTTTAATATGGTCAGAATTGTAATTATATAATGTAGACGAAGAAGTATAACATACCTTCTTACCTTAGGCCATGGAGAGTCTAGGCTTGCATTTGTTAACACATGAATCCCAGTTGAAACCTCAGTGACAAACTTGTTATCTTCTTTGGCTCTATTGGTTACGTATACCATGGTTTTGGAACAAAGATCAGTTAATATCAGGTTAAACCCATTATACTGATCCACCTCCTTTGCCACTTCTTCTGCAAAATCCATGGGTTTCTTCTTGCTCTACAGCCATGACAAAACAATCATTCAAGGTCTTAAAAAGAGTTACCCTTTTTTAAAAAATCAATCTCATTAAAGATGGCTAGCTATTGAATTATGAGTTTAAAAGCTTAAAGGTAAAGCATCCAAAGTGCACAGAACTAGCTATTGAGTTACCCTTTTTTAAAAAATCAATCTCATTAAAGATGGCTAGCTATTGAATTATGAGTTTAAAAGCTTAAAGGTAAAGCATCCAAAGTGCACAGAACTAGGATCAGTGAGTGATGCTATGAATACTCTAAATTTTACCAGATAAGTGTGAACTTTTTTACACACAACAAAACAAGTAATTTGGAACTTTATTTATTACGTTATTGAGACACCAATCAGATTCCCTGGCATGTCAGTTTGTGAACTTGGTAGTTATTTTAGAAATTTCCAAAATCATTCGGCATCTCACATCAGTCGCGATCTACTTGCAAGTCTTAAACAGTAAATAAAGAGAGAATATGATAGAAGGCGTGGCCTGCTTCAGTTCTTGATACAAGACCGGCTTTCTTTCATAACAATTCAAACATGGACAAAACTTAGCTACATTCTTTATGAGCTGAACAAATATTCCCAGTTAAACTGAATTATGTTGCCACATTGGCCAATTACCACATGGTCAAATTTAATTATCCATGAGAAAGATAATACATTCACACTCATTGGTCAATGCAATCACATTAAGGAACCTATGGTATACATCTAAGGTACAACATTTAATAAATTGTACGTAAGTATTGTCCTTTATACACTGCCCCTTTAAATCATTCAAATTACAAGGAAAACAAACAAAACAGAGAGTCAGAGAGAGTGAGAGATAGCAAAGAATTTTATCAAAAGCTGTTAAAGATAATGTTTATATTGGGTTTTAACTATGTGTAATGGCCCCAGAGGCCTAACTGTATTAGTCAGCTCATGTACACCTAAACCATATTGGGGTCATTGACAATGACTCATTGTAATAGACACGGATAATAGTAACAATTTAGCCGTCAAGGGCTTTATCCCATCAAGCTGATCCATGTAATCCTAGCGTTCTCCATCTTTCTCGTTCTCTCATTACTTCCACTCTCTAGTCTCTACATTTTTCTCTTTAGATTTAACAAAAGCAAAATGAGATTACCTGCAAGAACCGAGATGGGAGATCCCCTCTACTCTTGGCATCAGGAAGACACTCAACTTCCCTAACATTTGTGAGAAAAGCAACCCTTCCATCCCTGCTACAAGCCAACCATGTCCCACCTGCAAGCTCATCTCTCCCTCCCAATATTTCACCACCATCCCACCATTCCAGTTGCCTTGTAGGCCTTCAAAACCAAAACCAAAACAAACCCAACAAAAAATAGTACCTTGTCAACCTCAGAAACCATATCAGACAGCAAAAACTAATCCAAAAAAAAAAAAAAAAAAAAAAGAAGACCCAGATAGAGATTTGGGCTCACCTGCTGTGATATTCATCCCTGTTAAGCAAAAGAATGAGTGGGTATAGAGGGTGAGCTCGCCATAGAAACACTGCAATACACATGTTCAATTTCTTTGTAGGCATAAAACAATCATGTCTGATTCTTCGGTTTTTAGTACTTTACAAACTACTTGATCGTCCTCTTTGTTCTGTCTCGCTGCTCAGCAGAGGTTGATTCCTTTACGGCACTGTCTTTTCTGTGCTCCAACCAGCTCTTGCCACGTGGCTTCTTGGGCCCCACTAAAAATATTGGTTAATGACATTACACACACGATGGATCAATGGTGGCCGAACTTTTTTCTCTTTTTTTCGCTTTTAATAGATATTTTCCTTTTGACATTGGATTGGAACTATGTGTTATGTTTCGTGTTTCGTTAAAAATAGTAATTTTTATTATGAATTTAACTCAACCCATTTCGAATGGTTAAAAGATATTGTGATTTTTTTAGCAAAAAAAAGACATTGTGATTTGGTTGGTGAGAGTGAAATATGTGTCTTCATGATAACCAAATAAAAAATAAAAAAAAATAAATATGCGTCTTCCCATCCTAAAAGGGACTTTTACTTTGCTTCCCATATCCTAATGTTTCTATTATAGTATTAATGTTTTGTCTTGATGTTGCAACTTCCTTTTTTTTTTTTTTTTTTCAATTTTTTTACTTTTTTAAAAATAAATAAATATAATAAAAACTTAAGTGAAAGTGTGAAACTACATTAAGATCTCTATGAATAGTTTAAAAACTTTTCACATAAATGTGAAGTAATATTCTAGTTAGAAAAACACATGAGATACCCATATCCTAATGTTTCTATAGTGTTAATGTTTTGTCTTGATGTTGCAACTTCCTTTTTTTTTCAAATTTTTTACTTTAAAAAAAAAAAAAATATATAATAAGAACTTAGTGAAAGTGTGAAACTACATTAAGATCTCTATGAATAGTTTAAAAACTTTTCACATTAATGTGAAGTAATATTCTAGTTAGAATAACACATGAGATAAATAACACCTTTACTAAACAATGTTAATTTTCTATGATTTTTCTGTTTGAATAGGGTTTTTTTTTATTCAGCCAAAAAAAAAAAAAAAAAAAAAAAAAATTTGCCAGCCTCTAAATCAAATAATATTTCTTGTTATGTCAAGCGTAGACTAACTAGAAAGAAGAGATTATTTGTCATTACCCCTTTATTTAAAAAAAAAAAAAAAACTTATATTTTTATGTACAATTTTTTAAGTATTTACTTTTTATAGATACAACCGTGTTTTAACTAACTTTCAATTCAAAACAAATAGTAAAATGTCAAAAAGTTTGTGCCAAATAGACACATATGTACTTTACTTAAGCTACTATTAAAGGATGTCATACTTCCTCAAAAAAAAAAAAAAAAAAAAAAAAGCATGTCATAGGATATAATATAATGCATGAGTCAAAAAACAACAACTAGATATTTATGGCCCTAATCATAAACAAACCTAAGAAAAAAAAATTAGTAAAACAAAGGAAGGAATTTGAATCTTAATTCCCCTATTAAAGAAGAGCAAACTGTATTACTAAGTTATTCATAAACAAACTAATCACTCTATACTTAATGTATGCACATAACTATATCCTATATTTATCAAGGATTATTCAGAATTCAAATTTTCCCTCCTTATTGTATTGAAACGAATTTTTTTTTTTTTTTTTTTTAACGGTACATCCTATAATTATCAAGTTCATTCCAAATATATTAATCATTTTTGAACCTAAACATATTTATTCATCAAAACTCAAAAGTGATTCAAAAATTAACTTCAATATATCTAAGGATAAAGTTTGACAATAAATTTAGTTGTAACCTAACACTATAACTCTACTCAATATCTTTTTATTGGATATAAATTTTAACAAATCCGTCATTACATTACATTTTCTTCTTATATCATTCATCTTTACAAAATTTTTATAAAATTTAATAGTAAATAATATCCAATTAGCACAAAATTTAATATGTGTTGATGAATATAAACAATATAGTATAATTTAACAATTAGATTTTCAAAATATGTGAAAAATACTATATATTTTGTCCAATATCTAATATTCGTTTTATTCTATTAACCACTTTGAATAGAAAGTTCCAACTTTGATTTAGGAATTTAAATTAATTAAAAAGGCAAAGAAGAAGAAGGATTATCCTAAAATCCCACTGTCTTGATTCACAACAACACGTGTTAAAGTAGGATAAACCCCGTGTGAATATCACGTGCTTGGCATGCACCCCTCAGAAAAATTAATATATATAAACAAAAAAATTTTAAAACAAAAACAAAAAAAAAAATTAAAATAAATAAAAAAATTAACACCCTGTTTGTTTGTCTGTCTCTCCCTAGAGAGAGAGAGAGAGAGAGAGAGACTTTCACAGAGAGAGAGAGAGAGAGAGAAACAAAGAGAAGCAGAGAAATGGGTAAGGTAGTAGAGAGGAAGAAGAAGAAGAAGAAAGGCCGACCTTCTCTCTTAGATCTTCAAAAACGCACTCTCAGAGAACAACAACCACAACCACCACCTCAACCACCACAACCACAACACCAGAAGCGTAATTACAACTCTGCCCCTCATTCCGCTCCTAATTACCGAACTACCCCTCCTCCTCATCCTTCTCCTTCTTCCGCCGCCGCTCCTCTCCGCCGATCCACTCGCCGCAACCCTATCCCTGACGAAGACGAAGAAGAAGAAGAAGAAGAAGAAGAAGAAGAAGACTCGAACTCGAACTCGAACTCCGACGATAACGGCAACGGCAACGAATCCGCCGCCGGGAAGAAAAAGCGCCGCCGGGAGAAGAAGCTCAAGCTGGTTCTCCGGCTGCCTCCTTCGCAGAAGTCCTCGCTCAATTCCGCGTCTTTGAATTCGTGCAACTCCGATTCCATCGCCGACGACGACAACGCCGCCGCCTCCGATTCCAACAAGAAGCGTAAGATCAATGCGATCCCTCGTGGATCTGACTCTCTCAAGGTATCGAATTTTTGTTCAATTTCGCGCTTTCAAAAGCGCCAATTTTTCCTCTCTCAAGTTTCAATTTTTTTTTTTGTCTGAGAAAAACAAAAAAAAAAGTTTCAAAATTTTTTTTTATATATTTTTGAAAAAATTGCTTTTTTTCTATATGGGTTTTCAATTTCGCGGTTGAAAGCGCGAAAATTCGTTTTCTTTTTTAAACGTTGACGTTTTTTGAAAACTCCTTGAATTTCGCACCCTTTATAGAGAGTCTTGGACCTTGTATTTTGTGAAAAAAGGGTTTGACTTGGTCCTATATCTTTGCAAATCAAAAATCCAAATTGAATTTCTGGGTGGAGGCAAAATTATTGAATTACTTTTTTGAATTTGTTTTAGGGATTGTTAACCAATTTAACCAGTATTTATTTACTCAACCTTAATAATGATTTGACTGTCAAATCTAAAATAAAAAGTGTTAATTTGTCTTATCTTTTTTTTTTTAATAATTAGTTTACAGTTTGTAACTGTATTTTCCCTTTTTGGGTGCTTTGAATGTCACCTTAAAACTTTGCTTTTTTTTTTTTTTTTTTTTTTCATTGCTACTTTGGTTTTTTTTGCTTCACTACCCACAATAGAAAATACTTTCTATTTTCCCTATATGTTTGTTTCTTTGTTTTCATAGCTCATTACTTTGATTCTATTTGCTATTTTTGTTTTTTCTTTGCTTTGCAGGGTGAGAAGTCTATTTCTGGTACAAACCCCACAAGCACCCACCAAGGTTTGCTTATAATCTGACATCCATTTGGTTAAAAAAGGAAAAAAATTTTACTTTTTTTTGTTTGTTTGTTTTTTTTTTTTTTGATGATTAAGTGGATGATTATGTGTAGGGGGTCAGTTGGATTCGGGTCCCTCAACGCCTTTACCAGATAAAAAGCTGCTACTATTCATCCTCGACAGGCTTCAAAAGTGTGTTTTTCAGTTTTCCCAGATTTGCATTTTTTTGATTACTTTGATGTAACTTTTTGGTTTACAGTTTGCTGAGGTGTGTTTTTTTTTTTTTTTTTTGAAATTTGATATCAGGAAGGACACTTATGGTGTATTTTCCGAGCCCGTGGACCCAAGTGAGGTTAGTTCTGTTCTTGAGGGTGACAAAAAATGCTGATGCATAAGTTCTAGGACTTGTATTGTATGCTTTTATTTATGTTACTATTCTGAGATTTATGTATTTATGCAGCTTCCTGACTATCATGAGGTAATTGAGCACCCAATGGATTTTGGAACTGTGAGGAAGAAAGTTTCTGGTGGAGCTTATGCCACTTTGGAACAGTTTGAGGTTGGTTTGAGCTCTTATGGTTTTATCTTAGTTAAAATTCTCTTCTAATTTTAGTTTACTAAGTTGCTAATTTATTGTAAATGTTCCAATTGGCATTTGGTTCTCTAAAGACGTGAGATTACTTTTGTCTTCACTCTTCCTTTAACTCCAGACTGAATGGATTGAGTAAAAGATGTCTAATTTGGAATTCAAATTGTTTGTGTTGGCCATGTTTTGTCTTAAGTGTCTTATTGTCTGGAATGGCTACTGCCGGGTTGGCCTGCCATGCATTACCACTGATTTAATTTATCTTTTAAGGATCTACTGTTGTTGGGATTGAACTTTGGAATATACTAAGTGTCTTTGATTCATTCCTTTTAAAATGCCTTGTTGTATATTTATAAGTTTAATGATCTTGTCGTCAGCTGTTGTGTTTTGTAGCTTCTGTAGAAGGAAGTATCTGTCTCATTTTTTTCTTTGTAGCAACAGTGTAAATGTTTGCACTATATTCATTTAGATATATATCCAAGCCGTGGTTTAATAATTGAATCATGATCCTGTCCAGATTAGCATTTAGTAATCTATCATGTGTCCCATGCTTTGTAGCTTAACAAGCTGAATTCAAGTCAACGAGTTCAAGTATGTAAAATTTGGTTTTCATACTAACCAATGTTACTCTTTTGATAAGTACTAATCAATGTTACTCTGAGTGAGCTTTACCTCTTAAAGATCTGTGAATCATAATTTTTCCTTGTTTCTACTACTCACTAGGAACTGTTTCGGTTTTAGAACAAAGACACCTCTAGACCTTAAGTCTGTTGGTAAACGATTTTGGTGGGCTTGGACCTAGGTTAAATCTTACCAATTAAAGAATGAAAATGAAAGGTTTTAGAATTAATATTGCTCAGTATACAGAGTCTAACTAAAATTTCCAACATGCACAGCATACTACTCAACTTGTTTACATAGTTTTTGGCTGTTGGAGAATCCCAAAACAAGCTGTTTATATAATTCTTGTCCATTTGCAGTTTGGTTGTCAATCTGCTCATAGGAAGTAGAAGCTGATGTGCAAGTATTTTCTTGCAGTCTTTGCATTAGATTGTAGCATGTCATGGGAGATTGGATGTGTGTGAAGGAGCTTCACAGTGTCACATTAGTGTTTCATTCAAATCACAAGAGACATCAGGATTAATGTGATGCTTGACATAATTGATGTGTTGTGGGAAGAATAAATGGGAGGACAATCACATTGCAAAAGTTAGGCTGCACCATGTGTCAGTTAATGCATTTTAGTTTATAGACCTTTCATATGCAGCATATATTACAGTCTTCCTCTTTTGCATGTATAAGGGAATCTACAATTACGAGAGCAATGTGCTAAGCATGTCAGATGTATGCTATGCATACATAATGTGAATGATTAGCAGTAGTATTTGTCTATTCTTCTTTTAGCATCATTGCTTTCTATCTTGTATGGCTGACATACCTGAGAGAGAGAGAGAGAGAGAGAGAGAGAGAGAGCGAGTCTCTTTCAGATGTTTCTGTTGGTTCAGCTGAAACAGTTAAAAATATTTTTTAAAGTACTCTTAGGCAAGATGTACTAGTAAACTTCTGCTATATATATTATGGCTTTTTTATATATTGTTTTGGCATTAATGTGCTGCTAAGACTTATCTCCATATATAATTGCTTGGTGGAAATCATAATATGTTACAGATTTATATTTTATTAATTCTGGAAAGTCTTTCGATGATGCCCCTAGAATTATAGGCCAATGGCTTAGTGGAATGATGCTCTGGAAGTCATTCTTCATGCATATTTTGCAAGAATACTTGAACTAAAGTTCCTGAATATTAACTTGATGTTCTTGTTGTGCAGAAAGATGTATTCTTAATCTGTTCGAATGCAATGCAGTATAATGCACCTGATACCATATATTTTCGACAGGTATGTTTTGTTTTAAGCTTCTATCTTGCCATTGTTAGGCCATCCTTTTGTTTTTGTCTGTAACATTCATTTTGTTTTCAGGCACGATCCATACATGAGCTGCAAAAAAGAACTTTGAAAATTTGAGGCAAGATAGTGCTGATGATGAACCAGAGCCCAAAATAGTGAGAAGAGGCAGACCACCAACCAAGAATTTAAAAAATCACTGGGCAGGCCTTCCTTGGAGCGTGCTGGCTCAGAGTTTTCCGCTGATGCCACTCTTGCTACTGGGGGAGAAAACAACTGGTCCAATGATCTGAGAAAAGGAGCTCATCTTTCAGACAAATCTGCTTTGGCAGATTCATCTGGACGATTCCATGGTTCTCGCAATAATGATGTTTATACTAATTGGATGGCCGATAACAAATCTGAGAGGAATGATGAATTTCCAGGTTTGAAATTTGGGCATTGGCTTGCTTTTGGTTGTCCATTCACTTCAATTCTCCTGCTTTGATGCATAAATCCACTTTTAGTGGAGGCTTGAGGCTTTTTTACTTATGTTACAGGTTCCATGATGAAGGGTTTTCAAATAAAGAATGGGAAGAAACCATTTGTACTTGATGAGACCAGACGGAATACATATAGGCAATCCCATCCATCAGCTAGTGGACGAGAGCCATCTGTGTTAGCTACTTTTGATATAGAGAGGAAGCAGCTAATGGCTGTATGTATCACATTAATGTTGAGTTTTCTTTTTAATTCTTTAAGATGAAATTGATGCTACTCAGCCATGCATGAAATCCCTGTCGATTGATGGGAGAGCTTAAAAAAAAAAAATCTAGAATGAACCAAGGCCAAATGATTGAGTTACAAAAACTTACAAAACAATCACCAATAAAAAAGATAATTGGGTTTAACTGGTGTCACCCTTCAACTATGTTTGGGTCCTGTCCTCTAATATTTCGCTTTCAGGAATCATTACATAATCAGTATAAAACTCCTCAGAAGTTTTGCAGTCTGTGTTTGGTTGACAAATTATTTGGTTCTCTTATCTGACTCTGGATTTTGTTGGTTAGTTGACTTGGCTTTTATATGAATCAGGTAGGGCTTCATTCAGAGCAGGGGTATGCAAGAAGTCTGGCTCGTTTTGCAGCAAATCTTGGACCCATCGCTTGGAAAGTTGCTTCTAAAAGGATAGAAAGGTCTTTGCCTGCTGGCATTAAGTTTGGCCCTGGATGGGTTGGAGAAAATGATGTCATACCACAGAGGCCACTGCTACTCCCTTCATCGTTACCAGGGCAGCTATCACCATTGCAGCCATTTCCTGTTATCAAAAGTTCATCCTCTACTGTGACACCTTGTGCTGTTGAATCGAAGGGAGATGATTTGTCAGAGATGATGCCTGAAGGGAATAAATTATCCGAGAAACATGTACCTTCTGCTCACTCAGCTTTGGATGAACATCCAAGCAAGCACCTCCCTCCGTCTGCCACCACCTCATCATCCCCATTTGCCGCAAATAAATCTCCTGAACCTCTGACTGGAAAAGCAGAAGTTGCTCAAGGAATAAATTCTAACGCTGGGATTAACATATTGAATAGTAGTACAGGTGCAATCAGGCCAAGGCCGTCCTTTCCAACTCACCAAAGCCCTGTAATTCACCCCGGCATGAATGGATTTAGTGGCTCATATGGGTTTAACATTGCTGCTCACATGGGGAAACTAATTGGAGCAGCCAGGCCTCCTGGTTTTAACTTACAGTCATCGCAGGTGCTTGACACAGTCTCTAGGACTAATACTAACTTCATCCATCCGGGGACTGCAAACAGCCTTAACTCAGAAGACCCTTCAACAAATTCTGGCCGCTCATTGCCAAACTCTGGGAGTGAGGCATTGACTCCCCCAATAAGGGGGCTTCATCCACGGCCAACTTGGCAAGGGTTGTCACCACAACAGAAAACTGAAGCTAGATTGACACCGCAACAGAAACCAGATTTGGTTCCACCGGACCTGAATGTCATATTTCAGTCTCCAGGATCCCCTAGTTCTAGCCGGGTTGATTCGGCACAGCCAGATTTAGCATTGCAGCTATGAGAATAATTCAATTTTTTTCATCTCTTTTAACCATAGAAAGGTGGGTTTATGATTTGTTGCTCCTAGTTATGAGACCAACAGGGGTTTCTAAATGTGGGGCCGATTAGAGCCGCACCTAATTGTATTGTAGAAGAGTGTAGGTTGTTCCTGTACAGATTAATGTATTCTAATTCTTAGGCCCACAAGGAAAAAAAAAGGTTTCATTTGTAACATTGGAAACCATTATTTAGCAAGAATTTGTTAGATAATGTAAGATGTTTATTTTATATTATAATCCTCTGTTAATTATAACAAATAGAAGTTGCTTGAGATTTGATAATTTGTAGACTGCAACGTTGCATGCATGACGATGAGACAAATATGAATGTTTCACTGGTGACCTTTCAATATTTGATCCTACATAATACCAAGTCCACTAAAAAGCTTTCCCACTTTAAAAGCAAAGAGTTAAATGATTCGGGACCTTGGTACTTCTACTTTTGTTGCATACCTGCATGTGCTTTTAGAACTTGAAAACTGCATATAATGTCTTCCTAATTCCCTCTCCTCATTTTTCCCCCTATAATACATATAAGGTGATCTAATTATTAGTATCATTCTATAATTGAGTGTTCTTGAACAAATGGACTTTGTTTCGTGAAATATGATTTTCAACATATATGATTGCTTATTTGTTGAAAGTGTTCTAGACGGAAGGGAAGGAAAAGTATTCTTTTGGGTGTGGGCCTTGCCAAAATAAACTCAAAAAACCCAATTAACTGACTCTTTTTGGACTCGCTAAATGCATTTTTCCCCAAAAAAAAAAAAAAAAAAAAAAGGACCTCAGCTATGCCAAGAAATGCTTCACATGACTATAGGTGACCGGCTCTTTCTAGGATCTGCAATCAATAGAATTTTGAAAACTACTAGTCTGTCTTATGGGGTGGAACATTACCAGTCGCACAGTGGGGATTGAGATAAAGCTATTCATGAAAAGCTTGGACTAATTATTACAGGCCTGAGTTTCAATGTTTGAGTACTTTACCTTTCAATGTTATGAGCACTTGACCTATGACTGCCCCAATAGACAACTAAAAAAAAAAACAAAGCTGCACTAAAAATTCGGTATCTTGATTTTGATATGGTCAATGCCTACATAAATGGGATTGAGAAGTGTGTTTCTTAATGACCAAAAACCCCAGAAGTGGTTCAATGGATTCAATGGAATACAAGCTGCATTGAGGCTTCCTGGACCCTATTCACCAACTACCTGATAATCCAGCATGCTGGTAATTTAGTCATTTTAATAGAATTGTTTATACAGTGGGGCCCAGCCTAATCAAGATTAGAAGTTCATATTATTTTCTCCCTATTTTTCTGAAACTGAAAGGCTAACAATTCAGACCAAAAAAAGAGAAATTATGAAAGATAATATTCAGTCAAAGAAAGAAGCTGTAGTGCCATGACTTTGACTTTTCTCTAATGGTGTATGTGGAAAGCTGTAATTCGAGGATTCACAACTGAAATAAAAATTGTCCGAGTGAGTTTATTTTTATTTTTTTATTATTTTAAAAATAATTTGGATAAAAATATAGTAAAAAAATATTAAGCTGTACATAAGTAGAAAAGTTGAATAAACTATGTTGAGTTCTAAGTGCGAGCAACAAGGTAATTCCAAAGCCGTCAAGACTCTGTAATTCTTTTCTATTTGACCATCATTATTTTTTATGTAATTATTGTGGGCACATTCTGGTAAATCAGATGGAATCTGTGCCTAGTTTATATTTTTTGTTTGGTTTGCTTTTTTTTTTTTTTTAAATGAAATTCATTTAGAAGAAGAAAAAGAAAAACACCAAGACTCTTTTACTGCACAGAAAAGTAAAACATGATGTTTCAAAAAGAATATCCAAATTAGGTAAATTACCAAAATCAACCAAGAAATGAGGAGACTAGAAATAACTACTAAGCTCCTTTAAAGAGTAACAAAAAGTTACTTAAACAAGAAAAGAAAAAGAAAAAAAAAAAGTAATACGTAGTAGGGCAACCACATCAGCTCTTGCAAAGTATAAAAAAAAAAACTTATTTTACACATTTTGACAAAAAAACACCCACATCAAATGCACATCAATAGGTGTAAAATTGTGCATAAATGTATAAGTCTTCTGAAGAATCCGTGCATTGCATATATATACCGTTACTGTAGCTCTTATATACAATATTTTAGTATTATTTCTCTCTCCTCACATTCCCTCTTCCCGAGTCTCTCTCTCTTCAACTTATAAAAATATTATTTATATAAAATATAGTGTATAATAGATGGATTGATGTGGGTATTTTATAAAAACTTAAAAATAATGATGTAAAATAGAAAAAGTAGATTTTTTTGTGTAAAATAAACAAAATCATTTAGAAGAGCTGATGCAGTTGCTCTAAGTCTTATCCTATTAGCACTCTGCTAAAATGACTAACTAAAAACACCTACACAGCAAAGTTGTTAAAAAAAAAAACTTATTAAAAAAAAAAAAGAGGTTAAATTCAGTGCTTTACTCAACCTCATCATTATCTTCTCAATCTCAAATAGCTTTTTTTGAACTGAAACAGTACTAGTTATCACCTTGTATGAATATGATGCAGAAAAACTCGTAAAGTAACCTCGAATGAGTCAAAATAACTTTGTTTGAAATGAAACAGTGCTAGCTATCAGTATGTCACCTTGTATAATGCAGAAAATTTGGTAAACTCAAGTGAGTCAAATTTTTTTTTTTTTTTTTGAAAGCGAGTCAAATTGAAATAGCTCAATAAAATAAAAGTTTGTGATTAGTTCATAATAAAAATGTAATAAATTTATATACACTATATATTTCATATTTCATAGTTATTAGGGTAATATTTTGTGATTGTGATTGATGTATAATAAAAATAATTATAAATAATGATTCTATGTGAAAGTGATGTTATATTAATCACAATCATTGATAATGTATTGTAAAAAAGATCACGTATTATGAGAAATTTGAAGATTATAATATGAGTGAAATAAGTCAATAAATACAATAAATTTTACAATTATTTTTCCATAATAGTTACGTAGCAAGTTATAATTAATGCATAATAATGTGAATGCTTTAATGGGAATGCTCCAACCTTGTAAATGATGATCTTATGTAGGATTGATGTAAAACTAATTACACTGCACCTTATAGATGTCAGTGAAATGCGTCATGTCTGATGTAATGTGAGAAATTTTTAAGGTAATTCCCACACTGTAACTAGCTTGGTTTGAACTTTGAAGTGAAACAGTAAAAGCTGTCAACCTATGTATGACGCAGAAAAATAATTTTATAATTATTTTTCCATAATGGTTAACGTAGCAACTTATAATTAGTGCAGAATAATGTGAATGCTCCAACCTTGTAAATGATGCCAATCAAAAAAAAAAAAAAACCTTGTAAATGATGATCTTATGTAGGATTGATTTAAAAGTAATTACACTGCACCTTATAGATGTTAGGGAAATGCGTCATGTCTGAGGTAATGTGAGAAATTTTTAAAGTAATTCCCACCGTAACTAGCTTGGTTTGAACTTTGAAGTGAAACAGTAAAAGCTGTCAATCTATGTATGATTGACGCAGAAAAACTTGTGCCTAGAAAATGACGAAGTTTCCTTTCCAACTATGTATTTTTTTTGTTTGTACTTTGTGCCCTCCTATTGGCCATAAACACACTGTTGAATTTTAAGAAAAAAGAAAAAGAAAAAAAGGAATTGCATTGAATTTCTTCTCTCTGACTTGACCAAGCCCTCTGAGCACGGCAATTGACTTAGAATAACGGTGTTAAAAGTCTGCAACAACGCGCGAAGCTTTAAAAGGTTATAAAAACCCATTTCCTTTTCTTAGTAGACTCAGTCATCACGCAATTAGTGTCTCCCTGTAATATATTTATATTTTTTCCAAGTTGAATGCTACAGTTTATTGCTTATTCTGGTTTGAATAAACATAGACATTTGGTCATCATACACAACCCCAGAAAGTTAAGAGTCAGAGCCCAGAGTTTTAGACTTGTTAATAGGTAGATAGTGCAAGGAGAAAGGGAAGTTTCAAGCAAAAATAAATTAAAACCCATCTCAAGTTGTTGAAGGATATATAAAAAAAGATTGTCAAAATCACAGGAGTTGAATCTTGAAATAGCTCTGAATCATCAGCAATATCATAACAAAGACTACCCCAAATTTTGTGGCTCTAGCAGGAAGAGAATAGGAAGTTTCAGATGGGGAATTGTTGGGGTTCCAAAGCTAAAAACCCAACTCCAAGCACTACTGGTCGTCTCAGTTCAGGTACCCAATATAAAAAGTTGTGATTTTGAGTTGTATATATTCATCAAATTCTTCAATTTCTTATGTGGGTTTTGTTGTTTTTCTTTCATGTTTCATAATTTCTCTTTTTTGGTCATAAAGTTGGTTTTTTTTTTTTTTTTTTTAAGTTATTTATTTATTAATATTATTGACTTTGTAATCAGTGACAAAATTCTCTGTTATGGATTTTCACAATTGTTTTTAGGACTATTTTGATCTGTCATTACAACATGAACACCTTAATTGTCTTCAATTTTGTCATGTGGGTTTTTAGTATTTTTCATGTTTGTTTAATTACAACTTCCTCAATCTACATGATAAGTTGATTTGGATGTAAGCTACTGTATAATCAACACCAAATTAAATCCCCAGTTTGTAACATTGAATTATGTCATTTGGGTAATTCTAACAGGGACAGGGACAGGGACATCTCAGACAATCAGCAACACAATTTCTTCTAAGGGTAGTAACATCTCTGCAATAAGCCAATTCTCAGCTGCTAGTGGGGATGAGGCTTATCCAAATGGTCAGATCTTGCCCACCGCAAACTTGAGGATCTTCAGTTTTACAGAATTAAAGGTTGCAACCAAGAATTTTAGACCTGATACAGTACTTGGTGAAGGAGGATTTGGGCAGGTCTTTAAGGGTTGGCTCGAGGATAAGGGGCAATCCAAGAGTGGAAATGGGACGGTAATTGCTGTCAAAAAATTGAACTCCGAGAGCTTGCAAGGATTTCAGGAGTGGCAGGTAATTCTACCCAACTTGCTAGGGAAGAATATATAGTTGTGAAGTTCATGTGTTTTGAATTCCTTTAGTCCTTTCAGTTGCACTTTTACTGTGCTTCTTGTGAATCCATTTAGGCCTCTCAGTTGCACTTTTACTGTGCTTGTTGTTGCTATATTCATCATTGCTTGTTTCTTTCTAATGTACCCTTCTCCACTTCTAGAAAATGATCATGCAAAAGGTAATTGGACAGGAAAGGTAGTTGCAAATAGTATAAACCACTTTCAATTGTAGTAATGTAAGATCTTATTCACGACTTCTCTTTCTTGTTTGGGTTAATTGCAGCTATCCGCCCAAAACTATAAGCTCATTGCAATGTTTATCATCATATTTTATTTGTCTTGCAATCAACTCCCTGATTCGAGATCAATTTGTAATGTTTACAACGCTATTTAAATTTAGTATCAAACTTAACAAATTAGTGGGCTGATTAGGTGGTGGGATGCTCTGTTGTGTTAGTTTTCATTAACTTGCAATGTCCACACTAACCAACTCACTAATTTGTTAGATTTTTAACACTAATTTGGATGGTTGGGTAAACATTGCTAATTAATTTCAAATTAGCACGTTGATTTCAAAGATTCGAGATTTAGAGTGGACATTGCAAACAATCCCATATTTTATGATGACAACTATAATGAACCCTTTGATATATTATATAAAAAAAAAAAACCTTTAGATATGTTATTTTGCTGTGTCTTAAATAATGTAAACAATTGCAGAGAAAAAAAAGAGAGAGGAAACAATGTATTCAGTTGTGATTTGGTTTACTTTGGCTGAACTGCGGCTTCCTCATTGCTACTAAGTCTGGGGTACACAGTACTATTCTGGTTTAGAATGATTAGTGCAGATGGTGCCTAACATAACTAGTTTAAATGGAGAAGGCTTTATAGACAATTAATTACCTGATGTTCTGAATGCTTGTTCTGTATTAATTAAGCCAGAGTTCTTGTTTTTCTAAACCACATCAGAGTCTCCCCCTCCCCCCCAACACACACACACACGCATTATTTGGAGTTTGGTTAGATGTTTCACTAATTTGCTTTTTAACATTACATTCAAACCATTTTAAATATGTATGCTTATCTCAGTGCTAATTTATTGGTGCAGTCAGAGGTGAATTTCTTAGGAAGGCTCTCTCACCCTAACCTAGTCAAACTGTTAGGCTACTGCTGGGAGGACAGAGAGTTACTCCTCATTTATGAATTCATGCAAAAAGGCAGCCTAGAAAACCATCTGTTTGGAAGTAAGAGTTTAAAACATAACTGATTTCTATTAATGTCCGTATGTGCAGGGAATGTGATTCAAATATAAAAGTTCATTTGGTTCACCATACATATCTTTTATTTATGCAGGGGGTCAGCTGTTCAGCCACTTCCATGGGATATACGGCTTAAGATTGCAATTGGAGCAGCTCGGGGCCTGGCATTTTTGCACACATCTGATAAGCAAGTTATTTATAGAGATTTTAAGGCCTCCAATATACTGCTGGATGGGGTAAATTTCTATTGAAAAGTGAATAACTATCAAACTACAAGAGATACACCAAGGAATGATATATTGCTACTGTCCCTGGCCCATTGATTATTATATCATCTTTTCATACTGTTCACATTTCCAACCTTTATGTGCACTCATTTTTCCCTTTGTGAACCCACCTCTCACAATTGATCCACCACGTCATGGAATTAAGAAGTTTAAAAATTCCTTGGTCACAAAAAGAATGTCTTGCAAATAAATTTTGAACTTGTCTGACTTCTGGTTTTATTGCAGTCCTATACTGCCAAGATATCAGACTTTGGCTTGGCGAAGTTGGGTCCATCAGCTAGTCAATCACATGTGACAACACGAGTAATGGGCACATATGGTTATGCTGCTCCGGAGTATGTTGCCACAGGTATTATTTCTGCCAAAACTTTTGGACTTTTGGTGCTCTTAAGGTCAAATGAGGGTGAGGCTTAAGCCTGACCTAAATTTTGGCAAACTTCAGCTACTTAACCCTGAATGTTTTAAAAGCTGTGCCATGACAATATGTTACGCTGATTATGCAGGGCATCTGTACGTCAAGAGCGACGTGTATGGTTTTGGTGTTGTGTTAGTTGAGATACTAACAGGTTTACGGGCACTTGATACAAATCGTCCAAGTGGGAAACATAATCTGGTGGATTGGGTCAAACCATATCTATCAGAAAGAAGAAAGTTGAAACAAATCATGGACTCCCGGTTGGAGGGAAAATATCCATCCAAGGCTGTATTCCATATATCTCAGCTTGCTCTAAAGTGTCTTGCAGCTGAACCTAAGCACCGACCATCAATGAAGGAAGTTTTAGAGAAATTGGAACGTTTTGAAGCTGCCAATGAAAGACCAAGGGAGCCTAGAAATCACGCTAGTCATCCTATGGTTCATCGACAAGGCCAGCAGCCATTGCACCATCGTTCTCCACTTCATCCAAGACTGGATGGAAATCCAGCCTACCAAAGTTCCTCCCGAGTAAGGTGACTTTGATACATCTGCTATGTACAAGCATAATTCTTCACTTGTATGCTGATTGTTACTCATGAAAAACAACAATTACCACTTTATTTTTTAATTTTAATTAATGTGATCTTTTGTAAGTTACAATGAGTGTTATTATTTTACTGGTGACTTGTATGTACTGAATGAGAATTTAGCAGCGGGACTGTAATTATCTAGAAGGTCTGGTGAGTTGTGCTTAAGGATGTGTTACAAAGTTATTAGTTTTGTTCCCAAGCCTGCATATTATATATTGGAATCCATTAGTTTGAATATCAAGAATTCTTTCTTCTCAAGTTTCTCATTCTAGTGAGTTTTTACATTTTCTAGCTTGTAATTATTAAAGTAGTGAAGAAAAGAAACTTGATTAGCATCATCTTATCAGTAGTGTGAAAAATATACTTGTATGGTTATATAATCTTTTTATACAACCACGTGGAGGATTGAAGGAGCTGTGTTGTGCTTGTGGACCCTTTTGGTTCTGGTGATGATTCATTTTTGTCAAAGAGACATCAAGATCTCATTCTTTCTGAGTGCATGCCATGCATCTGAATTTTGAGTTGATAAATTAGTAAAACCCATCTGATCTCACTGCTCCAATTTTTAAATTGAAGAGCGTCATAGTGTAGTCTTATTTAATGGCTTCTTATATTAGATAGAGGTGTGTTTCTTATATGATATCAGCAATAGAACGGGCTAAACAATTCAAATAACCCAATACATGGAATGCAGGCATAGCCTTGAAATTGAGATTGCATTTGGATTTGAGAATTTAAAAAAAAAAAAAAAAAAATTGCTACTATAATTCAACAGCACATAAAATATTTGAGTTTAAGATTTTTTTTTCAATCAAAAGAACTTGTGATATTATGGATTTAAAATGCCATTATACACCTACATATTTTAAATTTGTATATTTATATGATATCTAAAGCTTAAGTGTGTCACTTATTGTTGCAATACTCTTGTTAAGCCACATCTGCGTAGCATTTAGGTATATTTTAGTCTACTTTAGTCCATTCTGTCTAGTTTAGTCTCTTTGGTTTTTCTCAATTTATATAAAACAATATTATAATTATATAATTTAAATCTTTTTATTAAATTATGTTTTTCATATATATATATATATATATATATACACATATTACCATATATTGTTATTGAATACAAAATACATTATATGTTCTATTACATAAAACTTATAAAAATAGAAATTATTTTTAATTGCCACACGCACTATTTAATTTACAATCTTACATTATATTTTTATATAAAATAATTTTATTACATTTTTTTACATGCATTACACGGTTTGCGACTAGTATTTACTATTTATAAAGCTTATATCCATCCAAAAAGTTCATTAATAAAAAATAATTAAAAAAAAAAAAAACCTCCATACTCTATACAAGTTACTTAAACTACAAATTGAAATCCAAAATTCTCTCTTACACACCTCTATCCAAATGAATCATAAAAGAACTAAGAGCAAGCTTAATAACATTATTATTAGTTCCAACAAACATGTCTATTGATAAAAGTGAACTTAGAAAAATGTGGAAGAGAGGATGCATCTATTGATCCTTATTCTTTAAGTTTAACCACATTGCTCCTCAACTCTTGGCTCTTCACATTGTATATAAACAACTTGTGGCAATGTATTATCATGATTTTTATTGGACAGGACTTGTCACTTTGGTATATTGCAAGAGGTAAGAAATAATTACTGATGATGAAACTCTTCAAAAATGCTTGACCCAAATAGGTTTAACTCAATCCCTCAAGAGTCAAAAATCAAATTCATCTCCGGAAATTTGAGTAGCATAATAAAAAAGATTATAACTAATTTTTTGAATCCTCTTAATATATAGGGATAATTTAATTTGCTCTTAATCTCAATTTAGTTGTGTTTTTTTTTATTAAAAAATTTTTATTATTATTTTAAAAAACATTTATTTATGATTTTTTTAAAAATAAAACTCACATTTAAGGAATTGTACACAAGTGAGCTTCCAAGAAACTTCCTATTGACTACTTTTTCAGAATTTCCCATTTTTCAGAAACATGTCCTAAATAAACAAATTTTGTAGGCAATGTTTTTTTAAATTTATCTAAAATTTTGAAAAAATATTATAAAATAATAAAGTATGCATATATCAAAAGACAATTTAAGTTCATGTGTGCTTGCAAAATTGGGATATATTAAAAAGCCTTATCTTTGAGACAAAGAATAGATAAACAAACTAACCTTACAATAAAACAAATTTAAAAATAAAATAAAAAAAAACATAAAACTAATGTTTTCTAAATTCAGCCACATTAGTAGTAATATATAAATCTTTAAAACCTAAACCTAAACCTAAACTTAAACTTAAGGACTAAATATTTATTTTTTTAGAGAAGATTTGCTTTACTTTGATGTATTTGGTTAAAAACATAAATTATTGATCTATCAAAAAGTGAAATTCAACACATAGTAATAATATATAAATCTCTTAAAACCTAAACCTAAACTAAACCTAAACATAAGGACTAAATATATAAACAAACTAACCTTACAAAATTTTAACTTTATAAATAGTAGTAATATATAAATCTCTTAAAACCTAAACCTAAACCTAAACTTAAACTTAAGGACTAAATATTTATGCAATCCATTCTCTTGCTTTCTATATGTATTTGGTTAAAAACAAATAAATGGTTGTTGATGTCACGGGAAATTCAACCACATAGTAGTAATATATAAATCTCTTTAAAACCTAAACCTAAACTAAACCTAAACATAAGGACTAAATATATAAACAAAAATAACCAATAAATAAAAATATTAACTTTATAAGCTAAAATCTATAATCATGCATTGTAGATCTTGAATGCTTTAGGGGATTTAGCAACCATAAAGAGTTTGCACCAAAAAATAAATAAATTTCTTAAAATAAAATAAAAGGAAGTAAAGAAGGTTGCTAGGGTTTTGTAGATCTTGAATGTTTTAGGGCTTCCTACGTCAGCTGAGAGATCAAAGAGAGTTTTTCTTCTAGTTTCTGGCTTTTTGTTTCTTAACAATTAAGACCACAGGGGTAAGGTTTATAGGGTTTTGAGAGGTTATAATTTTTATTTATTTTTATTTTTTAAATATTGTCTTTGATAGACAACTAAAATTTTTGTTGATGCGAAGTGACAAAAATTTTTTTTTTTTAAATATTGTTTTATTGTACACGTAACAAAGTAATATGAAGTGTTTTTGTTTGTGAGTATTTCTATTCAGAAAACGTGGGGAAGGTAAATAGGTGGGGAGTTTTTATATATATATATATAGATTAACAATTTTTTTTTTTTTTTTTTTAAATATTATAAGATTAAAATGTATATAAATAATAAAATATAAAAATAAAAACTGAAATTTATTTTTATAAAAAAATTAGATGACAACGTGGAGTTGAGTTTTAGGGCTAATTAAATGGGGGCTAACAAGTTAACATAAAAAAGGCTGAACTATAACTTCCCTTTCAAATACTAGTCAGGCAAATCACAAAACTAAAAATAATATTACAAAAACAAAACTAAGCACAGTAAAAAGTTGAAGCAGGCAGAAAATAGCCACGACAAGAATTAATTAGAAAGAAAAAAGTTGCAGAGGATGAAACGCACAGAAAAACTGAAGAAGAAGAAAAATTGACTGCTGTGATGAGATACGTTTCTTCAGGTGACCGGTGCTGTGACAAGATGGGTTGATCGGGTTTGATTTCAATACCGGCTGGAATTGGTATACCGGCCGAAACTCACCGAAATCTACCGGAATGACCGGAACGGCCCGGAATCAACCGGAATTCAACCCGAGGTGGAACAAGGGGGTGCTTTGTGCCGGTGAAGTGACTGGTACAAAATTTTCCGGCCGGAAACGGAATCAATAATAACAATGTGTTTTACGATTCCACCAAAAAAAAAAAAAAAAAGCTTTTTCCTTCTTTTGTGAAAGTAGGACCCAACTCTTCCGGTTTTCCAAAAAAGAATGCTAGCTATTCACATTGAGAAAGAACTTGGAAACCAAAAAAAAGAGAAACTTGAAACCCAAAAAGAGAAAGAAATCCAAAAAAGAGACAACCAGTTTTTGCTGCTTTGCTGTTTGAGTTTTGGCAGGCGCAAGTGTATTACCTCAATTGGGTCTGTGTGTTAGCAACCATGGCTCCTTCTTTTGAGGTTTTCGTTAGTTTTCGTGGGGCAGATATCCGCTTAAGATTCAGAAGCCATCTCTTTGACGCTTTACGCCGCCAAAAGATTCATGCCTATACAGATGACAAACACCTCCCTAGAGGGAAAAGATTTGGCCTGAGTTGTTAAAGGCAATTGAGACATCAAGGATTGCAGTTGTGGTGTTCTCAAAAAAGTATGCCACTTCAGATTGGTGCTTGGATGAGTTGGTGAAGATCATGGAATGTAAAAGGGTGTTCAATCAAAGGGTACTCCTATTTTCTACCATGTGTCTCAACCGGAGGTGCTAGAACAGAAGGGGAATTATGCCGAGCTCCCAAATGGCCCTGAAGACAAGAGGAACAGTTGGAGAGCTGCACTGACGGAGGCCACAAACTTGGCAGGCTTGCATTTGGAACAAAACCGGTAAATATTATATCTGCATTTGATTTTTTTTTTTTTCTTATTAAGAAAAAAAAACTCTTGAAAACCAAAACAGTTAGGCCCTACTTTCACAAAAGAAGGAAAAAGCATTCCCTTTCCTTTTCTTTTTTTTTTTTCTTTTTCGTGGAATCATAAATGGAACTAGCCTCTTCAAATTTCTCTCTTGTTTATGGAACAACAAAACAAATGGGTAGTGGAAAACTAGAAAACTAGACCCAATCCTTCGTGTTTTTTCTTTGATAAACAATCCTTCGTGCTTTCATGATGCCAATTTCCGATTATCTTCCTTCATCATAAACTACACGCACTGGTTTTTTACCTCCATTAGGTCTTTGTGTTTGCAATCATGACTCCTTCCTGTGCTCCATCCTCATCGACCTCAGCATTGAGGTATGATGTCTTCGTTAGTTTTTGTCGGGAAGATACCCACACAAGCTTTACCTGCCATCTCTTTGCCGCTTTAGATCGTAAAAAGATTTGTGCGTGTAGAGGGGAATTTAATCGGACCGAACTGATGAAGGCAATTGAGACATCAAGGATGTCAGTTGTGGTGTTCTCGAAAAGCTATGCTACTTCAGATCGGTGCCTATATGAGTTGGCAAAAATCATGGAATGCAATAGGGTGCTTCCTATTTTTTCTATGACGTGTCTCCATCAGAGGTGCGAGAACAAAAGGGAAATTTTGAAGAGGCTGCAAACTTGGCAGGCTTTCATTTGGAACCAAATCGGTAATATAATATGTACATATATGATTTTTTAAAAAAATATATATCTATAGTCTATGATATATAAAAAGCTAAATTTATTTGATTTTTGTTTGTCATAATAATATTGTGTTATATATGCTTTTTAAGACTTCACAATTTATACTTGTATAATGTTGAACTCTTTCGTGACAAATTTATAATAAATGTCTATTATTAAGCTTCAAAATGAATTATAATAAATGTCTATTAATAACTACCATAATTATTAAATTTCATATTTAGACAAAAATAAAATAGAATATTCTAAAAACTATATCATGTAAAACTTTCTTGTAAGATCAACGTGTAAGATTTTTTTGTGAATTGCATGGATTCCTAATTAGTAATATGCTTTTGGTTAACCTTTTGAAATTATGTCTTATTAGTTTTGGAGGCCTCATAATTTTTCACATTATTATTTTAATATGTATATATATATGTATATTAAATTTCAATTCTATCATATATTTTTAAACATAGAATATATAGTTTCAAACACCATTCCATGTATAGGGTTGCCCATGAGTTAGGTCTAATCAAAGAGGTTTGGGCTCAACTTGCACCCAAACCAAGAAATAACAACATTTCTTTCTTCTATCTAACTAATAAAACTCGGGTGGAAGATATCTCAACATGTCACCAACCAAAGAGATTGATCGGATCGGGCCTTCAATTGATGGTAGTCTATTAATAAGCTTCGGTTTGGTCAACGTCAATTAGTGGCAAAAATTGGCTAAAAAATATCCAAGAGATTTCCTAATTAGATTTGATAAGGTCTTGCCTCATTTGGCAAATCTCACTTTTAGAAAACTCTGTTCAATTGTTCGCTTTAAATTCTATCATATATTTTTAAACATTCGGGTTTTGGGGAAGAGAGTCGCAATTAACCCCCAACCCAAGGGAGTAGTCAGGTCAAATTGATTAGATCGGTTGGCTCGAGTTTGGTCGGTTTTTTGGCTAAAAATCAATGAGTGGTTGGATAGCCTTAGTTTCATATACAAACATAATAATAAAAAAACTTCCCAATGCAAGAATTTATAGTTTATATACAAAAAAATCATAACAAATACCTATTAATAACTATCATAATTATCATATTTCATATTTAGACAAGATTACTTACCAGTTTTGTTACTTTTGTACAATTTTAAGTACAAATTCATTATTAACAATTATCATTCTCTATTTTTTTTTTATTACCAAATTGTTTTTTTCTTTTCTTTTTGAGGAAACTTACCAAATTGATAAAATGGCATTACAGGATGAGTCTCTCTCAAGATTAGGTGTTGTTAGCACCAAACCATAGGCTTCTGTAGAACCAATGTTCCTCCTTAGTGGGTGCTTGGGTGGGAATTGTTTCTCTTCATGTGGCATTGTAGGAAGGAGAAGGCTTTGCCTGATTATGTATAAGTTGGAGTGTGGTGTGTTGGTATAAAGATATTGGCAGCAAGGTAGTGATGGATGATTTTGAGGAAAAATGGTCTCCTATTGTAGCAGAAGATGGACAAATTGCAAAGAGAAGAACAGTGTTGCGTGAAGGCTCATAAAAATATTGGAGATTTATATGTGATGGTTGGTTAATTTCTAGTCCTATAGGCATCCATGAATTGCCTAAGCTAGAATTGCCATGGGCTTAGGACCTACGTACAGTTCACGAGCTCACAAGGATATATAGTGAGAAATAAAGATCCCTTGATTGTATTCTTGATGGTGACGAGGTCAAATGACTTATCTTGAAACAGTTCAGTGTAGGGTGCAATATGCAAACGTGTTTGTGGTTCCATGTAGAAACAGAGGTGGTAGCTTGGCTCCTTTTCTGGAAAAATGAATTCAATCTCTCAATAAGAAGCTTTACTTAGAATCACATTGACATAGTGGTAAACTTGGGAGTTGATAACACTTAGCGTTCCACTAGATTTTACGAAGTCCCTAAAACTAGCAACTAAGAAAATCCTAGGCGTTGCTATTAACCTCAGTCAACAATAAATCCCTCATGGGTTTGAATCGGAGATTTTAACGAAATTACAATGGCAAGGGGACAAGCAAGGGTGGATATGGATTGATTGGAAAGATAACTAGAATAGTTTGTAGACATTCTAGAGTGGTGTGGATTCAGAGACTTAGGTGTTATAGGGCTGCCTTTTATCTGATGTAACAATAGATTGGATGATCATAGAGTATGGGTTTGGATAGAGGGGTTGCGATTGGGGACGGGGTGCTTTGATTTCTATCGGTACAAATTCACCACTTAGATAACACGTACTGCTTCTAATCACAAATTGTTGTGAATGTATTTGGATGATGAGAATGCTTGGTTTTATAGTAGTTGATTTCCTTTTCAATTCAAAGCCAATATTTTTAGTTTTATGTTTTTATTATTTATATTGTAAACATCCATATTTTCAAATTGATAGTTTTTTTTTTTTTTATTTTTAATTTATCAAGAGTTTTCTATAATTTGATATTATCAAATTTTAATACAAACATATTACCTTTGTATGTATATTAAATTTTAATTAAAATATAATTTAATTTGCTATTTTACATAAAAAGTAAAAACACTACCAAGAAAATAAATATACTTAAATGTATTGAATATTTAATTAATTGGGTTTTCATAATATATTAAGAAATTTTAAAACTACAATCAAATCATTTTTTTTTCTTTTAAATAGTTATTATCTATAGCTGTTACTTTGAATTAGTTCGTTCATTGCCATGGAAATACTGTTAATCAATTAAATTTCAATGAATAACCAATAAGATCATTCTATTTTCATGGCTCATTTCCTCTTATTGTATGATCTGTTGGTTCACTAACTTCTATTCTTATAAAAATATGACTGGTTACACTTCCAATTGCAGCCCAGAGTCAGAGTTTATAGAGGAAATCGTTGAGAACATTTTGAAAATACTAAAGGAGGAATCATCTGCCTCTCCATCCCTTCGTCAGAATGATGCTCCTGGTCAACACTCTTCAGCTACCATCCCGCACAATGATGCTTCATCTGGCCTTGATCTGGAGAACTACTCCTGGACACAGACCCTTGAAGAGGTCACTTTAAATGTCACTGGAACTAAATCAAGTTCTGTTGTACGCAGATAAAAAAGAGCCATCTGAAAGTTGGACTCAAGGGCCAGCCTCCAATAATTGATGTAAGTCTGCTTGTAGGCTTGTTTTTTAGGTGTTAAAACTTGTGTACAACATAGTCTCTTTATTCCTAATATTGGACTGTTTTTTTGCCTTGGCTCATGTACTTAAACCACTTATAGGGGAGCTTTTTTTCAAGCCTGTGAAGTCTGATGATTGTTCCTGGAGGATAGGTATGTTATAATATGAATACCTGCATGACCTAATGGAACTTTACATTTGTTTTTTTTTATACTCAAAAAAAAATTAGAAGCTGATTAGATGCATGGATGCAAAAAATTAGAGGAAATTTCTTACTAATTCACGCAAAGTAAATGCGTGTACAATACTCATATCAATTTGCCAATGTGATCTAGCTCAATTGGCTCTTCATTCCCTTGTAAGAGCTAGGTAAAGGTTGAGTTTGCGGGTTCAAGACCAACTGGGTGCATGTGTAACTTACCAATAAAAAAATTGTCAATTATGTGTAAATTGTTTGCATGTGTGCATGTGTGAGTGTCTGTACACGGTTTGGGTGTGTGATGTTCTAGCTTTTTTTTTTTTTGTCAAGATTCATCAATAAAGTTTCTGAGTTTCTCATTATATATGTACCAATAAATCTGCCATTTTACAGAGGATCAGAGTGCCATCTCTATTCTTTTAACCCAGCACAAAATGGAGTCGTGGAAATCTATTGTGAAAGGTGATCCTGAAATCGATACTCAGAAGGTCGAACCTGAGTCCAGCAAACTATCAGACCCGGATCCAGAAACAAGGCAGACTGTTGAAAAGATGATGGTAAATCATTGATGCTGTATTTTATGCTTTACACTTTGGTTGCCAATTTTTACCATGTTGCCCATCCTCTCCATGTGTGAACTCAGACTCCATGCTTCAATCTAGCCATAGTTGCTTGCAGTAATATCCCCATGGTTTTTTCATAATGAGGTTCTGGATTATTTTTAGGGCCGCATTCATAAATGTAGCTCTAGTCTCTCTTGTTCATAGTGAAGATCTAAGGTTTTTTTCCCCAAGTTTCTGTCTAAGTCTTCTGTTTGCTCTCTCTCTCTCTCTCCCTCTCAGTGTGTTCTCAGAATCTAGCTAGCATATAAGAGAGAACCTGTGTTCTGTTGCTGCTTTAGATCTTGCTTTGACATTCTTTATCTCTACTTTTTGTCCATCATCAGCAAATGTTCTGGTTCATGTTTTTGTGTTTTGCTATGAATAATTGGTTAATGACCTGAGTTTCTTGCATTTAATGTACAGTTTAAATCTCAAAGTTCTCCCTTTTTTAAAACTGCCAAAATTGTCAAAAAAAAAACTGTTGTTACTATCAAAAGCTGCCAAAAAAATTGTTGTTAACGGGCATTAACAGCAATCTCCTTTTTTTCCTTCGCTTCCTGAAACATTTCTATCCTCCTCTGTCTGTCTTACTCTGTTTTTTCATCTGTCCTTTTGTGTCACCTTGATCAATGTTTACATTTACTGGGTTTTTTTTTTTTTTTTGGGAATTTTTTTTTGGCCATTGATATTGTTCCTAAGTCAGAGGGGCCAGTGCAACAGCAAATAGCGATTCTCTCTTTTATTAGTTGAAGAAAGATAGGTTCATGGAAAAGGCGAGCAGGGGATCACAATTGGTTAGCCTGACATTTATTAAAAGAACTTGTAATTCTTGAGTATGATTGTATAATTGGTGTTTGGTCAGAGAGGAATTGTCCTCTTAATTGGTGTTTGGTTAGATATGCAACACTTCTGTCTTTTATCGTTACTATAAGAAAAATGCCTATTAGTGACCAAGAATTTTTGACAGACTCCAAAAAGGCCTCTCAAAAAATCTTATTTGTGATGGCAAAATAAAGTTCTCGCAAACACTTGGTAAAATGTGAAATATTTGTGACCAACAAGAAAAGCTGTCACAATTATGTGTTATAGCGTCACAAATACTAATATTTTGGAGGGAAATTTTCCTCCATATTATTTGAAGGAACAATTAAAAATCTCTTCCAAAAAGTGTATTATTTTCCCTCCATGTTAGCTGCAAAAGTCGCTTTGACATCATTGGTGCCAGATGGAGCCAAAGAGGCTAGTCTTCTGTTTCTTGTGACCACTTATATAACTTCTTGTGTCCTTAGGAATTAATTATTCTAGTGCATCTCTGTTCGCTCTCTCTGTGGGTTGTGTCTGTGTTATTCTTTCCAATTTTTTTAATCTTGGTTTTTCAATTTTTCAGGATAATTCTGGTCTCTACAAAAACCTTCTACAAGAGTTGGTTCAAAAAGAAGGATTTTCTCTACCAGTTTATGATACAAATAGATCTGGTGAAGGACGTGAAGCAATTTTTGTTTCAACTGTGGAGATACGGGAGGTTTTTAAAGGACATGAAGCAAGGACCAAAAAGCAGGCGGAGATGAATGCAGCAAAGATTGCTTACACTACTCTGAAAGAGCGTAAGTTTATTTTTCTTTCAACACTATTAGTTTCAGGATTGGTGTTAACCTTGAGTAAACCTTTTTCCTTCTAATGCTTCTGTTTAAACATAGATGTTGGATCCTATATGAACATCAGAGACACATAGATATCAAATTGACATGGAGTAGTTCCTCTTATAAACTAAAATCTTAGGACATGTAATTCTTCTATAGCACCAGGTAGATTCACACTTGGTTGTTGATTTATAAGATGGAAGAGTGTCTTTAGAAGGTATTTGCATAATGTATGTAATTATTATTTTAACCATGGACCTCTTTTAGTAAGCACCTCATAAATCTACGAGTATAAAGCCACTTAGTGGATATTTATTTAATGCACATTGTTTTGTTAAAAAAGTAATACTCATCTTTGTAGGGTATAATACCTAGTTATTGTTTATATACGGGATTACATATATATATATATATATATATATATATATATGAAATTGAGTGGGAATTGTATGTATGAATTGCTCAATCTTGTTCTCTCATTATTTGGGTTCGCTTGGGCTTTTCTAGATACTAATTTTCAATGCGTGAAGTTAGAGTGGTAGATTGCGTAATACCTGATGGGTTCACATGCTTTATATGATTGCATCTTTACCTGTATGTTGGAACTTATAATGGAATGGAATATTTGAAGGGGTGGAGTGATCCTTGTGTGACATCAATGCAACTTTTTTGTGCTCTTTGTTTGCCTAGATTGCTAGTTCCTCACTTCTCTACTGATTACCTATGTGTGTTTTTTTTGTTGGTAAATTACGCACACACCCAATGGGTCTTAAATGTTCTCCATCCCATTATTATTGGAGCAGGAAGTGTCAGTTGAGGTGTAGCTCAATGACATTATGGGCCCGTTTAGAAATACGTGTCGGTGAAAAAGTATGTGAAAATACGTGTAATGTTGTTTAAAAACTGAAAACATATATTTAAACACATGTACCAAACAGACACTATATTTCTTCTTTTTCTAAGTTGTTCCTCTCTTGTCTACTCCTTGACACTTGTGTACTTGGCTGGAACCCCCTCAGTCTCTTTTTAAATTGATTTTTTCTTTATAAAAATGATGATAATAATAATAATAATAATAATAATGATGATGATGATGATGTGCTACCTTAGCTTCGTCCATGGTTACTGATGTTTCTTACATTGATCTTATGTTTTGAACATGTTATTCTTGGTTTCACGGCATGTTATTGTCAGTACTTACAATTATCAATTTCTTTCGTGAGTCATAGATATGCAGCATTTTTACAAGAACCAACTGCAAAACTATGCTCAAAAGAGAAATCTCCGTCTACCTGTGTACTCTTGTAAACGTGAAGGCCCTCCTCATGCCAGTCACTTCAGGTGTAAGGTCACAGTTGATGGACAGACCTATGAGAGCCCAGAATTCTTTTCCACATCGAAGGATGCTGAACGTGCAGCTGCAAAAGTCGCTTTGACATCATTGGTGCCAGATGGAGCTAAAGAGGCTAGTCTTCTGTTTCCTGTGGCCATTTATATAACTTCTTGTATCCTTAGGAATTAATTATTCTAGCGCATCTCTATTCGCTCTCTCTGTGGGTTGTGTCTGTGTTATTCTTTCCAATTTTTTTAATCTTGGTTTTTCAATTTTTCAGGATAATTCTGGTCTCTACAAAAACATTCTACAAGAGTTGGTTCAAAAAGAAGGGTTTTCTCTACCAGTTTATGATACAAATAGATCTGGTGAAGGACATGAAGCAATTTTTGTTTCGACTGTGGAGATACGGGAGGTTTTTGAAGGACATGAAGCAAGGACCAAAAAGCAGGCGGAGATGAATGCAGCAAAGATTGCTTACACTACTCTGAAAGAGTGTAAGTTTATTTTTCTTTCAACACTATTAGTTTCAAGATTGGTGTTAACCTTGAGCAAACCTTTTTCCTTCTAATGCTTTTGTTTAAACATAGATGTTGGATCCTATATGAACATCGAGAGACACATTGATATTGTTAAGAATGTAAAGTAAGAGAGAAAGACTGAATAGTCTGTGTATTGATGTGTATAAAATAATGTACAATAGAGAGCCTTATATAGGCTAGGTATGTGTGCAGTACAAGTAAAAGGAGTAAATTACAAGTACAAGATATTGGGCTAAGCTCAATGGGCTAAACTAGACTAAGCTATACACTAACATCCCCCCTCAAACTCGAGGTGGTAAGGAGGAAGCCAATCAAGTTTGGATATAAGATCTCGAAGACGACCGAGGCGGGTGAATCTTGGTAAAGATATCAAAGAGTTTGGTCGTGAGAGGAGATGGAGAACAATTTGAGGTTTCCTTTCTTGAGATCTTTGTCAAGCAGTGATGTGGCGGTCGATCTCAATATGCTTGGTGCGTTCGTGGAAGACATCATTATGAGCAATGTAGATAGCACTACGATTGTCACAATAAAGAGGAGTGGCGTGGGATGTGGAGCATCCATGTCGGCCAAGAGCCAAATGAAGCCAAACAAGCTCGCAAGTGGTGTCGGCAAGGGCACGATATTCACCTCGATCTTTCGAACGGAAACCACATCCTCTTCTTCTTTGCGCCACGAGACAAGAGAAGTATCTAACAGAAATGTAAACCCGTGATAGAGCATCGATCGCTTGGATCACCCGCCCGGTCAAGATCTCGAATAAGCATGAAGCTCGAGAAAAGATCGAGAGGAGTAATGCAGACCATGATAAAGTGTGCCTTTGACATATCGGAGAATCAAGAACAAAGAAATAGTGGACAAAACGAGGTGCATCCATGAACTTACTAACCATACCCACGACAAAGATGTGAAATATCCGGACGAGTAACAGTGAGATAGATCAAATCGCCAACCAACCGACGATAGCGAGTAGCATCGGATATAGGTTCACCATCCAAAGGTGTGAGCTTTGCATTGTATTCCAAAGGAGTGGAAACAGTCTTGTTGTTAGTGATATCGGCTTTAGATAGAAGATCAGAAGCGTATTTAGGTTGGGAAAGATAGTATCCATCGGAGGATGAGGTAACCTCAAAATGCTGACTAAGAAAGTCTTTGAAGAGAGCGGATAGCTACGTAATCATCTCGGTAATAATCATATCATCAACATAAAGAAGAATAAGAGTGATACCAATGGAGGATCTTCGAACAAACAAAGCGGTGTCATGAGGACTCGAAGTGAAACCCTGCTGAGCAACAACTGAGCTAAACTTTTCAAATCAAGCTCGAGGAGCCTACTTGAGGCCATAAAGAGCACGGCGAAGGCGGCAAACTTGACTGCCCGAGTGTGGATAGCCAGGGGGTGGTTGCATGTACACTTCTTCATGGAGGTCTCCATTGAGAAAAGTATTCTTCACATCCATTTGATAAAGAGGCCAACGGCGAACAAAGACCACGAAGAATGAGACATCCTGACGATGATGTAAGGCGAGCAACAGAGCAAATGTTTCCTCATAGTCAATACCATACTCCCGAGTAAAGCTCTTGGCAACTAGGCGAGCCTTGTATCGTTCAACAGATCCATCGGCCTTGGTCTTGATCTTGTAAACCCACCTACAACCTACTACAGACCGACTAGGAGGCAAATCAACCATATCCCAAGTGTGATTCTTATGAAGGGCATCTAGTTCTTCGTTCATAGCTTGCTGCCAAAGAGGGTCGATATGGGCCTCACGATAGGTGTGAGGTTCATAGAGGGTGGCAAGAGCAAAAGAGCAAAGTGATAATCAGTGAGATAAGGGGAGGAATGCTTACCCGAGTGGAACGACGAAGTTCGAGACTAGCAGGAGACTCGGGAGAGGGTGGTGCCACAGATCCAAGACAAAGCGGGTCATATGCTCGGAGACGAGAACCGGAGATGAGTCATCCGGAGAGGCAGCCGATGTTGAAGAATCCTCCACAAGTTCGTGGATAGAGAGGAAGGAAAAGATCGGTAAAAATAGGAGATTCTCGAGGAAGAAGATGCGGGAAACTGCTGAAGACTCGTGAAAGGACGATGTTCCCAAAACTCAACATGACGGAGACACGAAGGCAACAAGAAATGGGATCATAGCAAAAAAACCCCTTTTGAGACACACCATAACCAAGGAAACAACAGAGATGAGTACGAGGCTGGAGCTTTGTTCGTTCATGAGAAGGAAGAGAGACAAAGCAAGCACAACCAAAAACTCAAAGAGAGTAGTCGGGAGTTTGACCATAAAGAAGCTCAAATGGTGATTTGTTGTGTGTAGTTGGTGAAGGAATACGATTAATGGTGTACACAACAAAGAGTGCAGCCTCACCCCAAAAGCGCTCGGGAAGAGAGGCGAGAAATGAGAAGGGTGCGGACAACATCAAGGATGTGACGATGTTTTCGGTCTGCACGACCATTTTGTTGAGAGGTGTAGGGACAAGACCGTTGAGGAAGAGTACCATGACTGTCTAAAAAGGATAAGAAAGATTTATCATTATATTCTTGGGCATTACCCGATCGAAAGACTTTGATGATGCGATTGAACTGTGTTTCAATCATTTTATGAAATGTTTGATAAATAGACACAAGTTCGGACCTATGGTGAAGCAGATAAATCCAAGTATATCGAGAAAAATCATCCACAAATATGACAAAATATTTAGATCCCCCCTCGGTGGGAACAGTGCGGGGGCCCCAAATATCAGAATGTACAAGATCAAAAGGGGCGGAAGAAATGGAGTCACTTTTATTAAAGTGTAATTTTGTTTGTTTGCCAAAATGACAGGAAGTACAATCAAATTTTTGAAACTCGAATGAACCTAAATGACCTTGAGAAGCTAACAATCAAGACGAGATAAGGATGGATGACCAAGACGAGCATGCCATAGATCAGGTGAGGAGGTGGTAGTGGTTGCAGCTGCAGAAACGACTTGTGAAGGAATCTTCAAGTCATGAACCTCAAACATGTGACCAACTTTAAGGCCTGTCCCAAGCACTTGACCCGTCCGGGGATCCCGCACATCCACACCATGATTAGTAAAATGTAAGATCTACTCCTAATTCACAAAGTTGACCAACAGAAAGTAAATTGAGGGATAACTTTGGAATATGAAAGGTGTCATTAAGGGATAAATTAGGAGAAGATATTGTTCCTTTATGACTAACAGGCATAGGAGTTCCATCAAGCCATGTAAATGTTGATTGGATGTTCTAAGGGTGCCTTATCAAAAATTGTGATTCATCGGAGTCATATGGTTACAACATGCGGTATTAAAAACCAAGGTTGTTTACCCGAGGTGACAAAAGGGCGTGGAAGTACGGGATAAAACCCGTTGAACAACCGCCTCAATATCGATTGTAGTAAGTGAGGAAGTCAAACATGGACTGTAGAAACCGATGGATCCCGAAGGACATACAAGAGTGCCCGAGGAAGAGAAGCTTTATTATGCTCTTGCACAAATTTCTGCAGACTTGTGACAAACAGAAATGTCATGGCCTTTGGCACGGCAAAACTTGCAACAGTACCTTTGGAAGACGAGAATTGGGATGCCCAGAGTTTATTCGTGGAGGAGCAATGAATGCAAAGAATGGGAGGTCATGGAGAGGGTGTAGCCAATACATGATCGAGATGATGACATGTGATAAGTAGGTCGACGGTTCTCCTCGAAAATGAGCTCCTTGACCGCAGCATCAAGAGAAGGAGTAGGAGACCGGCTAAGCGAGAGAAACCCTAGTAGGCTCAAAATCCTCACGTAAACCCATCATGAAGTGCATAAATTTATAGCGATCCCGATATTTGACAAATAGCTTAATGTCCTTAGAACACACCAAAGGAGGATCTCGCAACAGGAGTTGTTCCCACACGAGAGAAGTCCGAGAATAAAAATTAGAAATGGATTGACCTGTCTCTTGGCGCATTTGATAGAGCTTTGATGCAATGTGGAACTCCAAGCTTGAATCATTAGTGCAATTATAGCGATCCACCAAAATTTCCAAGCGACCTCGGCGAGTTTCAAGACGAGGAAGAAGATTATGAATGGAGGGAATAGAGGTATTGATAAACCAAGACAAGATCTTACTTTGAATACTCTCCTATTCCTCTAGACGTTCCTCATAATCATCTCATTAGAACAATGATCTTGGAAGACTCTTCAAAGCACTACGGCTTTGGACTTAGGGTTTGGTGCTGGCTTAGGAATTGAACCAGTCACATATCTCCACAGTTTATGACCCTTGAGAAAGATAGTTATATTTTGAGACCATGCATGATAACTAGTAGGACCATCCAATATAATAGTGATAGGAAGTATGATATCTCGATCATTTTGTTGAGCCATAATGAAGAAAATGACCAAAAAATGGGATTTAGAGACCTCAAATGCAGAAACGAAGCTCAAAATCGGAATCTACACAAAAAAGCTCGAGTAAGACAGTCTTTGTTGAAAAATTTTGACTACGGTCAACGGTCAACGGTCAAAGTCAATGGTCAACGTCTAGTCAAATTCAACGGCTGAAGTGTCTGACGTGGCGGTGTGACGTCACTCTAGGGCTGATGTGGCAGCACGTGAAGCGGAGCAAGCGCGTGTGGTGTGTGGTAGCGCGTGAGGCGCGTGGGGCCCGGTGCGTGATGCGCGTGAGAGAGGCACGGACGGCGCGCGGAGGGGCGTGGAGCGCATGCTCGTGAGGCCGAAACTTCTAACGGCGCGTGGGGGCGCGTGTGATGTTGTTTCTGGCCTTTCTTTGTTGGGTTTTGCTCGGAATTGGCTGTTCTATCACTTTATGCCTTTGCTTTGGCGATTGGATGAGCGAAACGATGATATCCGAGAGTTGCGGGGGACTGTGGGCGTGATTTGCGGTGACTCGCTCTCCTGCAGTGACCACCGGACGAAGACGAGGGCAGCGGAAGAACGCCGGAGATGTCCACAGAACCAAAAAGTCGAGGAATGGTTCTGATACCATGTTAAGAGTGTAAAGTAAAAGAGAAAGACTGAATAGTCTCGTGTATTGATGTGTATAAAATAATGTACAATAGAGAGCCTTATATAGGCTAGGTATGTGTGCGATACAAGTAAAAGGAGTAAATTACAAGTATAGTATATTGGGCTAAGCCCAATGGGCTAAACTAAACTAAGCTATACACTAACAAATATCAAATTGACATGGAGTAGTTCCTCTTATAAACTTAAATCTTAGGACATGTAATTCTTCTATAGCACTAGGTAGATTCACACTTGGTTGTTGATTTATAAGATGGAAGAGTGTCTTTAGAAGGTAATTGCATAATGTATGTAATTATTATTTTAATCATGGACCTCTTTTAGTAAGCACCTCATAAATTTACGAGTATAAAGCCACTCAAAGGATATTTATTTAATGCACATTGTTTTGTTTTGTTTTGTTTTTTTTTTTTTTTTTTTTTTGAGAAAGAACTTATGAAATTTCATTAACATAAATGAGTTACATCCAACTGTAAAAACTGAACAATATGGGATGGAACATCCTCCATCCAAACTTGAAAATCTGTATGCATAAAGCATGTTTAGCCGATTATGAGCTACACTATTGCCATTTCTCTTAACATGAGAATACAATACTCTTCTAAACTTTGTTCCATACTCTTTCACATCTTCTACCAAAGCGACCCCCATGGCAATAAGTTCTGTTCTTGTGCCTTCAACGCTTGAATTAAGTTCAAAGCATCACCTTCAAGAACAATATTTTGGAAGCCCACTCGTGTGCAAAGGACAGAGCCTTCAATGCAGCCAAAGCTTCCGTATCTTACGCCTTGAACGGTTGATTGAATTTTTCTGCACAAGAAGCCAAAACAGCACCCTTCGAGTCTCGAATCACTACTCCCACACCAGACAGCCTTGAGGATTCAGCATTTGCTCCATCAAAGTTCACTTTTACAAATCCGATTGGCGAAGCCGTCCATCTATTTCCCCCACCGCCGTTTCTCCCCACTTGTACCTCTGAAGCTTGCAAATCAGCTCGGTATTGCACCAGTCTTGTCCGTGACTATGCAGCAACGTGATGAAGTGGGCTAGACTGTAAGTTTAATCGAGCTTTGTTCCTCTGGTTCCATACACCCCATGCCGTAAAAGCTAAAAGTTCCGGGGATTTACCTTCATCTACCATCCATAGCAGCAGCTCTCATTAACGATTACAAAGCCAACTTCATACCGAAATCCCCACATTCTTTGGTCTCGACCACTCCACATCCAATTTCGGGCACAACCATAATGCGTGAATCGGGTCTTCTACTGCATGTTTACACCTCTCACACGTTGGGTCCTCTAGGATCTTTCTTCGCATCAATGCCTGTTTGGTTGGCAAGCGTTACGGCAAGCCCTCCAAAGAAAATTTTTAACCTTTGGGGGCTCGATCTGCCATATTTTCTTCCACAACCGCTTCTCACAGATTGGTGGTGCTTGCGGTTTTGAGTCCATCTCCGCCTCCTCTTTAAGAAATCTATTCCCGGACTTACAAAAGTAATTTCCTGATGGAGTATGAGGCCAATATAGAGTATCCTCTGCTGCATTACGGCTGAGTGGGATTTTCTTTATTAAGTCAGCATCTTTAGTCACAAACAGCCCATCCACCAACTCTTCATTCCACCTTCTTGTGATTGGATCAAAGAGAGTAGCTACTGTATGATCTTCAAAGCTCTTCAAGGGACAAATTGGCAAATGAGTTGGGTGTTTTCTTGGCAGCCAACGTTGCTGTTAAATGTTATTTTTTTTCCCCATTCCCTATCCTCCATAAAGCCTCTCTTTGAATGATGTCTCTACTTCTAAGGATACTTTTCCAAGCATATGACCCCATCCTTGAATCGGTAGCCTCCATAATTGTTGAATTTGGGAAGAAACGAACCTTAAAAACTTTGTAAAAAGTGATGATTTATCATGCAATAGCCGCCAAGCTTGCTTTGCCAAGAGTGAGTCATTGAACATAGCAAGATCTCGAAAGCCCATACCTCCAATAGTTTTCAATTTCGTCATTTCCTCCCATTTAACCCAATGGATTTTCCTTCGGTCACCTCTTTGGCCCCACCAAAATTTCTTGATTAGAGACTCAATATCATTGCACAAACCCTATGGTAATTTGAAACACCCCATAGTGTAGGTAGGGATAGCTTGTATGACTGCCTTTAAGAGTACTTCTCTCCCCGCTTGCGAAAGCAATTTAGCTTCCCACCCTTGAAGCTTTCGCCATACCTTCTCCTTTATGTAGTTAAGACTTTCTTTTTTACCTTTGCCAACCAAGGAGGGCAGCCCAAGGTATTTTTCATAGTGCAAGATTTCGGGGACTCCAATGGCCACCTTGATTCCATGCTTCTCCTCCTCTGGTACACTTTACTAAAGAACAATGAGGTTTTACTTCTATTCATTTTTTGCCCCGAGGCTTCCTCATACTCCTTTAGTATATTCAAAACCTTCCCACACTCCTCCATTGTTGCCCTGCAAAAAATCAAACTATCATCCGCAAAGAGCGGATGCGTTAGTTTTGGACCCATCCTACAAAGGGAGTATCCATGGATATCACCTTGTAAATCTGCCTTTTAATTAAGCCATTTAATCCTTCCGTACAAAGAAGAAATAGGAAATGAGAGAGTGGGTCTCTTTGCCAAATACCCCTTGTAGGAAAAATCATCCCACATGGATCACCATTCACCAATATAGAATATGATACGTTTTTCACACAACCCATTACAAGATTTATCCACCTCTCCCTAAAACCCATCTTCCTCATTATCCCCTCCAAATACGACCACTCCACCCTATCATACGCTTTACTCATATCCAATTTTAATGCCATATACCCATAGTTACCTCCCCTAAAGTTTTGTAAACTGTGTAAGGTCTCAAAGGCCACCAGAATATTGTCAGAAATTAATCGACCTTTAGTGAATGCAGATTGGTGTTCGGTGATAATGGATGAAAGTATTTTTTTTTAAGGTGATTTGCAAGAACTTTAGAGTAGATTTTGTAAAGGACATTACAAAGACTAATGGGGCAAAACTGGTGAGGAAATTCAGAGAGTTTAATTTCGGCACAAGAGTAATAAAAGTATGGTTTAGAGTGGTTGGTATTGTACCTGAATTTAACCAAGACAAAATGGAAGAGGTGACATCTTGATTAACTGTTCTCCAAAAATGCTTTGGTAGAAGAGCGGGGGCATACCATCCGGGCCAGGAGCTTTGAGGGGTGCCATTTGTTTGAGGGCAATGGCAACTTCACTTGCCTCAAACTCATGACACAGGTCACCATTCATCTCCTCATCTATCATTGTTGGAACACAATCCAAAGCACTGTGGATACAATCCCCTCTAATGCGAGAAATAGAGACTTGAAATAGTTGACCATAACTTCACCAATCTCTTCTTGTCCGGTTCTCCATACTCCCGCCTCATCTCTAATACCCTCTAATGAATTTTTCCTGAATCTCCTAGTAGCACAACAATGGAAATATTTAGAGTTTTTGTCCCCTTCATTAGCCCATAGTATTCTAGACCTTTGAGCCCACATTGTGGCTTCCCTATCCTGCAACACCTCAATCTCTTTTTTAATCTGCCTGACCCTAAAATTGTTTCCACTCACCATGGCGACCCTCTCTTCTTTAGCTAGGGATTTTTTCAAACGGTTCAACTCCATCCTAACGTTACCAAAAACATTTTTCTCCCATTTCCCAAGCTCCTTCCCACACTTTTCAACTTTACTCAAAATATTACCCTCCAAACTTCCATCACTTCCACTACCCCAAGCTGAAACCACCACTTCCTCACAGTTCGAATTTGAAAGCCACATTTGTTCGAACCTGAAATTTTTTTTCTGTATTGGAGGGTTCAAACCCGATAGGGAAATGAATATTGGGATATGATCCGATGAAGTGCAAGACAAGTGGTACACCCTTGAACCTCCAAACATCATGAACCAACTATTATTAACCAAACACCTATCAAGCCTCTCCCAAATTGAAACCCCGCTATCAAAGTGTTTGCTCCATGTAAATTTAGATCCCTCAAAACCCAAATCCATGAAGCCACACTCATCAATCACCTCCTTAAACTCGCTGCATCGAGATAATATGGCCTTCTAGCTCCTCCTAGTTTCTCCTCTTATTTGATAATCTCATTGAAATCCCCGAAACAAAGCCAAGGCTTTTCGGGTTGTGAGTTTAGAGCCTTTAATTTGGCCTAAGCTTCATGTCTTCTTGCTGTATCGGGTTCCCCATAAAACCCAGTTAATCTCCACTCATTCTTTATATTTTTATTAATCAACGCATCAATGTAGTGTCTATCCGAGTCTTCCACCATCAAATTGACCGATGCTTTCCAATACAGAACTAATCCACCACTTCTTCCCACTCTTGGCACGATCCATCTATGCTCAAAACCAATACTTCTCTGTCACGAACTCTAGCCTTGCATCATCTGTAAGTGTCTCGGTTAAAAACACCACAGGGGGATCTTTTGCCCGAATGAAATTACCAAGCTCCCTCACTGTACGTAGGTTCCCAAGCCCACGACAGTTCCATGCTAAACAACTCATTGCCCTTGGCGGGTCGAACATCGCCTCCCGCCGCTACAAAAGATTTTTCATCTTCATTGAGAATTACTTGGAATCGTTTTTTCAACTTGCCATATGGGATGCCTCGGATGCCGCCATTCTTTTTTCCTTGCAACTTAACTTGTGCTGCCGTGTTATTCTTTGAATTAATTCTTTCTCTGCGTGTCCAAGTACGTGCTGAACGTGAAGATTGTTGTTTGTGAACCCTATTTCCATCGGTATCACGTGACAACTTAAGTGATGGTGTGCCACTTAAATTATCACGTGCACTAGGGTTAGAGATATCACTTGGATTAGGGTTTTTTTAGCTTTCCTATCTGAATCCAATAACTTAGCCGCCCCAAATTCTTTTGCCGGACTTAATTCCTCATTACACGCCACTTCCTCAATTTCGGTTTCCTTAGGGGTATTTAATTCCCCAATAATTTCCTCATTAATTCTGTTTTGGTCACCGTATCTTCTCTCATAATCCTTCCTCCTTTATTACGCTTTAAAGATACAAATTCATCGACTTCAATGCCATCATTATTGTAGACCGTTACATCCTGTGGCTGTTCCGTTGCACATCTGCTGCCGAGAAACATATTTACGGCTTGAATTGCTTACCTCCGGTGTACCTGAAATCGACCTTCTTCTTCGTGGCATAGAACCCGGGGACGATGATAGCATTACGTCTAGCAGCAAACAAAAGGTCAGTGCTCTCAAGTATGGCCCAAACTCACGTTGTTTTGGCTTGAGGGTGCCCTCACTATCAATCCACAAATCACAATCTCTATCATCATGAGTAAGTCTCCCACACCAATAGCATATGTTGGGCAGCCTTTCGTACTTGAACACTATCTATACCGCTTCCCTCCTTCACCTATAGACACTAATCTGCCACGGCACAAAGGTAATGACAAATCAATGGACACTTGAATGCGAACAAAATGACCACCATCAAATAATTTTGGGTTCATCGGAGCGTAAACCTCCCCAAGACACCGCCAATTTTCTTAGCCGCCTCTATTGTCATATACTTAATCGAAATCCCATGAAGTTGAACCCACAATTTCGTCTTCTCAAATTTTATATCTTGAAATGAGGACTCATTCTCGTATCGATTCATGACCACTAGATATTTGTCAAACGTCCATAGCTCACCTTCTAAAATTCTATCCATATCCTCCATGTTGTCAAAGATGAACATAATTTTGTGGTCTCCAAAGCTCAAATCTTGAACCCATTCTTGGCTCTCCATAGTGGGTTAAACGTCTTTGCTATGACCTCCATATTGATTGCTCGCCTAGTCAAAAAGTTAGCAGCAATGGAAAATTTCTGACTTCTATTATCATCAAGTAGGCAGCAGCCAGGTCCCTCTCTATCCGATAGAGTGAGCCTATTCCAAGACTGAGCCAAATTGTCCATTCTCTCACTCGCTCAACACTATTTCCCCACCCCCAAAAAAGAACCCAACAAGCCTAGGAATAACATTGCTACTACTAGGGTACAACGCACCTTCAATGAAGGGACTCACCAATTCTACTGTGGAAAGAAATTAGAGAGAAACCTAACTTCTAGACTCACGGAGAAACTCATGCACATTGTTTTGTTAAAAAAGAAATACTCATATTTGTAGGGTATAATACCTAGTTATTGTTTATATATGGGATTACATATATGTATGAAATTGAGTGGGAATTGTATCCCCAAGGTTTCTGTATGACCAAAAAAAAAAAAAATGGTAAGATGTCATTAATGTGGATAATTTCTTGGGTTTATTTATTTATTTTATTTATTGGTAAGTTATACATACACGGGTATGGTTTGAACCTATGACCCTACCCTTGATCTTGTTCTTACAATGGAAGTTGGTGCCGTTTGAGTTAGTTCTCATTGGCATAATTTCTCGGGTTTATATACTGAAATCTCAAAAGGAAGCCCTTCCTCAAACCAAAATTGGAACTTCTTTTTTGAGATAATGAGAGACCTATCTTTGCCTAGGTCTTTAATGTGGTACAGAAGTTGCATGCAGAAGTTTCTCTCTTATTTTTATCCTCTTGAACGTTGATGATAGTCATCTTCATCTTTTCCAAATTTATATTGATCATCTTTTGATACCTTAGTTTGGTCCCCCTACTCAATGAAAAAGCTAAAGCCCACACAAAGGCCCAAAAGTAGACCTTGGCAGTTGCACATAGAATTTATGTGTGGATACTGAAAGGATCAAGGTGGTGTTCAGAGTTAAGTTTTTGAGTGTTAGAGAAATAGGATTGATGACGAAACTAGCCTAGGGTTGGGAATGGATGAGTGTGACAAGTATTTCTGTGGGATGTCTTAGAGAATGGGATTAGGATATGAGAGTGTTGAAAAATTGTGTGTGTTAGAGAGAGAGAGAGAGAGAGAGAGAGAGAGAGAGAGAGAGAGAGAGAGAGAGAGAGAGAAGAAAAAATACCTTTGTGATTGGACGGGGAGCTTAAATTTCATATTTTACGCACCATGTGTGATTGGATGGCTGCCTTAAGTGGCCATTCATATTCATTGATTTTTTATTTCCCCATAGTACATTGCCTCGGTACCAAGGGATTTTTGTATCTTTCATTTTTATTTGAATGAATCATTATTTACTTATCCAAAAAAAGGAAAAAAAGAAAATGAGCTTAGGGTTTTACAATTGGTGTCTTATACATGGACTTCTTCAATTCCTATTGGTTGTTCATTTAGCACATGTTAAAGATGGTTATTCCCATATTTAACAAAATGCATCACTATTCAATTAATGAGCTTAGGGTTTTACATTTGGTGTCTTATACATGGACTTCAATTCCTATTGGTTGTTCATTTAACACCAGTGATGGTAAAAGCATGGGGTGCACTTAAGCGCAAAGGCCTCTTGGAGCTTAGGTGCAAAGGGCAAGTGCATCTTTGATTGAAGTAAAGTGCACATTTAAAAAAAATAATTTAATAAATTTTAAAATAATTATTAATGAGAAATACAACAATCAAATTATCATATAAATTGAAATAAAACATTTCATATAAATCATATAACATTTAGATAAGCACTACTTTTTCAATTTTAACACAAAAAATGCAAGTCAAGTCATTTTAATTTTTTTTTGGATCAACTAGATATGAGTACTTCCATGTAATATCCTTTTGTTAAATCTCTGATAGCCATAATGCCCCATGAATAATCACTAATATTAGTTAATAATTTAATCACCTAATGACTATAAGTCTATAAGATATAGTGTGCTATGTTCAACATCAACTATTAAAGTAACCAAACAATTACAACACACACACACACACATATATATATATATATATATATATATATTATGCCATACTTAATTTTTTCATGAATGAGCTAAGAATATCAGAACATAGCAATATGGTAATTGGTACCAAGCAAATATTCAAAAGGGAAAAAATAGAAGAAGAAGAAGCTTGGCGGGTTACTATTTCAAGGAGAAAAAATTAAAAAAATAAAATAAATAGAGAAGAATTGGGGAGTTGTGGGTTTCAGGATAAGTTACACTCAAAATATTTTTTTTGGATAATTTACACTAAAAATATGCCAAATCAATGGTTTATATTAATAACGTCAAGATCCTATAGTTTTAATTCAGTTTTGGTTCTCAGCAAAAAAAAAAAAAAAATCGGTTTTGGTTTTCTTTTTTCTTGAAAATATATATATTTTTTAAAAAAAGCGGGCTTCTTTAAATGGCCTCACTTTAGAGGCAAAAAGTGTTGGAGCCTTGGGGCTTCGCACTTCGCTCTTAAGCATGCTTTTACTGACACTGTGCACAGGCTACAACTAACTACTCTAATTAACTATACTAATTTGCCTTGTTACATGAGATAACCCTATTCTGGAATTCCAACTTGAGTTCCCAGCTTGCCAACATGTGTCATTAATCTTCAAAGACTGCTAATTTGGAATCAATAGGAGTGTCCAGGGCTGATCGGCACTTTGGTCCAGGAAGTGCCAATCTGCAGCCTTGAAGTGTCAAATGGGGAAAAACTTTCTGTACTAAAGTGTTGTTCGGAGCTTTGGTTTAGTGATTCTGGATCTGCTCCAGTTTTGCTACTAAGAATCCCCCCTCTTCTTCTTTTAGAACAACTCGCCCTAAGGTGAGGGAACTTCTTCTGCATCTGCTGGAGGTTCTCTCAAGTTACTTCATCATCATGAAGGCCTTGCCACTTAACAAGTTCCTCGGTGATGGTTTGGTTTCACAACTTCTTACTCCAGTGTTGCAAGACCTTATTGGGCTTGGGGACAAACTCAACTTCTTGAACAAGAGCAGGTAGGATTGTGGAGGGAGAAACATTCTTTTCAAGCTTCAGCTTGAGGCATGACATATAGAATGTAGGATGAATTCAAGAATTGTAATTTCAATTAGTAGGCCACCTTCGCGATGAAATCATTTTTGTGGCAATGTGGTAATTGGTGTTGTACGAATACTTGGCTAGGGGAAGCCATTCCAACTACAAGTTAGGCCTATCACAAGCATGCGAAAATGCCATCGGAAACAGTTCCCAAGAGTTTTAATTTTCATAAACAAACATCCGTTGGTAAATTAATCCTAGAGTGTATGCTCTATTTATGAAAAAATAAATAAATAATCCTAGAGTGTATGCTCTAATTTCAGCTTTTAGAGGGACATTCTAAGCATAACCATATTATAGAAAAACAAGGGGAAAAGAAATAAAAATGGAAGGGGTGCATTAGGTACAACCATGCAACGTTGCATTTGCAGGAATATGGTCAATAATAGTACTTTTTAAACATTGTGCCTTCCTCTCAGGTAAGTCAGGTCAGGGCCCCTTGATTGTATCTCCTGCGCACAAAGGAAAAGAAACTCCTGAGATCTCATCTTCTAGCTTGCAACCAAATGTCACTGCTGATCTGCAACAGCTTGTTGGGGCTACCATGAATTTGAACCTATGCACCATTGCTGAAAGGCAAGCTGGGGAGGACAGAGGTGAGGTTTCAAAAAGCCCTTAGCATTTTATTTTTGAAATCCATATTGCTATTTTGTTAGACTATCATTCTCTACTTAAGATTTGGTTTTTGATTTTTATAATTTTCCCACTTTTTCACTTGCCAGGTTCATACTTTTTGTTTAGGCTAAAATGCACTTTAAGTTTGGGGTCACTTCTAAATCGGTCCATTGGCTTTCAAACTTTACAAGCTGCACACTTGACTATTAGAATGTCCCTTATGCTATGGGCAGCCACATTTTCACCGTTTACCCACTTAAGAATGACTTTGTTTTCTATTTTTCTGTCCAAAACAATGTCATTTTTGAGTGGGTTAACTGCAAGTTTCTAACAGATGTTAATGAAAGGGGCAAAAAGGGTGTATAAATGGTGTTTTAGCCATTTGTTTATGCTTCTTATATGCATGCAATTGCCTTTTGTGGGACTAACCTCCTCTTACACATAACTAGATCTAAAAGGACATTAATTGGAGTATTTGAAGGTTTAAATATTCTCAAATTCTCACCAAATCTATGACATAATTTGCATAAATAAAAGACCATGCCATATTGAAATGTTGACTCATTACAACTATATAATTTTTCAAGCGCGCTATATATGTGTGCATTTGTGGGCAAAATTCATTAGAGTTGCATGTATCTTTCTCAGATTGGTAGGTAAATGATTTCCATGTTGGCACTGACCTGTAAGACATTAATGGTATTTATGTCTCTAAGAGCCTTCTCATTTGGACCTGATTACAGTGAGTACCGAAGTCAGCCTTAATCAGCCCTCCATTTTATCTTCAGGACCTGATACCATTATAACATGTAACGGAGGTTCTTCGGTGGACGCTTCATATGGCTATGCACCAGATACACTCTTCTCTACCCCTTGCAAGTCTGAAAATGGCCTATCTTCACATTCTTCAACTAATTTGGTTATGGACTCAAGTCTTGTGCCACCAGCTGAAACAATTATCTCATCCTGTAAAAGAATATTTGTTCACCCGCGCCTGCCAAACATGACAATTCCTAAGGGCTACACTATATTGCCCAAGAGTGATGACAAATGGGTTGCTTTCTCCCCTAATTGAGATAGCAGGCTGACCAGTTTTGTTTCTAATGACCATTTAGTGATATTTATGAGCTCACAATTGTACATGTACATTTATAAACACTAGAAGGTTGCCTGCGCGTTTGGACGGATAATGCTGTAAGCTTTTATGTAAAATGGTTTTGGAAATTTTTGTACATATATTATAGCATAAATAATATATATTTTCATTGCTAAAATCACCTAAAATTATAGGAGAAACTTCAGAGCATGTAGACATATTTTGTTGCCTACCATCAGTTGATCATAAAACAATTAATTGCAAGCATACATTATGCATAATTGCATATCAAACTCCTTGAACCTATCCCTTGTCATACGAAATGTCTAACGAAGGCGTTGATCTTATGAAGCATTTTCAATAATATTTTAATTATAGCCGTGCTAAGGTTGCATAGTGATTCATGTCTAGGCAAAGCAACAAACTCACTTTGATATTGTCAATGCTCTCGTGGACAACCGTACATGATACTTGACCAATAGATAAATAAATAAATAAGCAAGCAGCTTCAATGATGATTGAGCTAGACATGATTAGCATATTTAACAATTTTTTAACAAAGGTGTATCAGCATAATATATTTAACAATTTTTTTAATACTTTTTTGAGTTAATATAGAGTATAGGCTAACCTTTAAATAATGGAGACACCACATAATTTTTTTTGCCCACCTAGTTCTTAATTTGTACCTTTGCGGTTCTCATTGTTTCTTTCTTTGTTCTTATTTTTAGTAATTGAGTTTTTGTTATATAGTAGGACATAGAATATGTGTAGATTGTGTTGATTATTTTAAAACTTTGCTTCCAAATAATATTTAACCCCTCAATAGGTAAAAGAAAATTATTCACCTAAAAATAATAACAACTTTCTAACTCGTAGTTAAGTTTATTTGTTTCACTCGTGTTAATTATATAGGCTGCTACATCATACAACCAAATAAAAATTATAAATTTTCTTCAAGCATTTTATCAAACACTATGGATTCAAAATAAAATATATAATTACTCCTAGGCTCTTAGCACTTTGAATCCCACAAAAGTTTTCCCATTGGCATTTTGAATGTGACCCAATCCATATAGATACATGGGTATGTGCTCCAACTACATGTGGCGTTGGGGAGCTTGATTTGTTGATTGAGCTTCTTCCTCATTGATCTTTCTACCTGCATAACAAAACCGGATTATTTACTCAACTTATCTTTGCCCTAGGGTCTAAATAGTACCCAATTCAACTAATTTTCTTTAATCACATACTCATGTAACATATTTAAATCACTCACCAAAAGCCAAATTATAAATTACAAAAATGGTGTGGCTTAGTAAAAATCTCAACTAGTAAATAGTTCAAATGAAAAGAAACAAACCACCATGTAGTTTGATTATCAAAAACCCATTACCTAAGGGTATGATAAATTTGGGGCCGGTGGCTTTTTCTCCTTAGGTTTAGTGACTTTAGTCCCTGACCAAAATAGGAAAAGTTGAAGCTTCAATCTCCTAGAGTCTTTCTTCCCTCAAACATTGCAAACCACAAACTCAGTACCTAAAATAAAATAAATAAATAAATAAAAATGAAAGAAAGAAACAAAGAGTGAGAGCCGGAATATTTATTTATAGACACTGAGAAAAAAGTTTTTGTCCATGAACTCATAGAGGAATCATTGATCCATCAATAGAAGGAAGATCCATCAATATATAATTTCCAAAAGAAACAGGTACATTAGTGTGCGTTTAAATTGAAAGGGGAAGTGAAAGTTTTTTCATTTTTATTTTTATTTTGCTAGAAGGACTGAAGAGTTAAGAGAGATAATAAGTGAAAAAAAAAAAAATTTAAGATGGGTTTGATCTCAGCGGAAATATATTAAAATTTAACAAAGCAAAGTTTTTTTTTTTTTTGTGAGAAAGTAACGGTGCAAAACTTGGTCTCACTTTGCCAAGTGCTTATCCGTAGTGTGCATTTAAATTTGAAAGGTAAAGTGAAAGAGTTTTTTTGTTTTTTGTTTTGTTTGTAAGAAGTGAAGAGTTTGGAGAGAGAAATAACTAAATTGATTTTTGCTGAAGCAATAAGTGCTAAACATAAAAGCTACCTTCTTTTAATTTTTGAGGTTGGAATGAAACAACATTGTTTCATAATAAAGAAGATTGCAAAGAACTCATATAGAGCGCTACATGGCAAAACCTCATGCACTCTTGCATGAGGTCTCTGCTTTTATATATTTATTGATGATTTGATTTGACCATCCTACATTGATATTTTCAACTTGCCATTAAAGATGACATTAGCAACCGGAATAATCCTCGACATGATTGCTGTCTTTAGTGAGAATGCAGTAGCTGCTAATTGTTGGATTGATATTCCTCTTGGAGATACGTTAATATTGAGCAATCAATGTGAAATGGCACTATCGTCCCCTCCCCTCATTTCCCAACAGGCTGCTTAGAACTTCAACGAATTTCAGTAGCAAGCTGGCACCCTCAATTATCTGGTATATGCATCCTTGTAATTTTTTTTTATCCAATTAGATTGTATCACATAATTAATTAAATTTAATCCTTCAAGTACCCAATCATAATCGTACATGATCAAACTTAATCATACTAATCATTAGAATGCATATCAACCGTGGATGTTTAATTCTCACTAGTCCTATTTAAGCTCATAATGTCATTTTTATTGTTAGGATTTTTTTTTTTTTTTTTTTTGAGAAAAAATTAAATAAATTGTATTGAACTAAATCCGATTAGTATTGTTAGGACTTAGGAGTTAGAAGTTAGGGCTCCTAGATTTATTTTTAATTAAGCATTTGAAAATCTAATAGTAAAATTACAATTTTTTCTTAGGTCGTGAAACAATGATTTTTCTCTTGAAGTGAGGTTAAACATAGTTGCAAAATGGGGTGTCTATAAAATGTCCCTCATTGGCAGGCTTTGAATAAGCGAATGCTAATGTAAAAGAAGACATCAAATTTTGTGACTAGATTTTAACCGAGGTGGATGGTGAAAGAATGTTAACAATGTTTGGACTCTCTTAATCATAGAAACTTAGCAAATAAAAAAAAAAAAAAATAAAATACAACGGAATTTTTTAAAGATGATTCTAGACCAAACTAGTTGTCTCACAATGAGAGCTCAAAGGAAGTTGGGGGTATTTAGAATCTCTAAAATGTCTAACAAGGTCAATCTAATAACTTGATTTTCTATATTAACTTGATTGTTTAACAAGGGAAGCTCTAAATGAAATATATTTAGGGATATTAACTAAAAGGAAATGTTTTCTAGAACAACTTTAACATTTAACCTAGGAACTTTAGGTATTCGTAACTATATAAGATGTGTGATACCTAAATTGTGTGGTTTGGATTGTTTGAGTATGTGTTGTGTGAGCATGAGCTAAGTCCCACGTCGAGAATTTAGTAATGTATCTTAGGCTTATAAATGATTGCGATGAGCCCCAACCGAAGTGCCAATTTTGCACTTTAATAGTAACAATTGGCACAATCGGCAAATTTTCCTCTATTGCATTTTTTTTTTTGGTTCATTTCTTCATCCAAATCTTATTTCTTTTAAGATAAGACTTACCTACTATGTAATGGCAGACTCTTTAAGTTATCTTAGCTTATTTTTGAAACCACTTACACCTCAAAAAATAAAGGGGGCTCACCTATCGTTGATGGAAATATGAATGTTTTGGAAAATTAACGGATCTACTTCATTCGCAATTGATAACATGTACTAAGTAAGTTTCAGAATTTAGGAATAAGAGGGTGTACCTTGGTATGGTGAATTTCAAAACAAAAGATCAGAAGTTCTTGAGAACACTTTCAATCTTCACTCCAATTCCACTTGTGCCCAAAAAGTATGGTCTTTCAATCAGTTATATGTATATATTCTTAGAGAGAATAATAAGTGTCCAACAACCACATGCATACCATTTCATGTTCTTACAAAAATTCTGTATGTTTCTCTTCACATAACTGATTATCTAATTGGACTAGCGTTTTGGGCCTTTCTAATTGGGCTTTAGTGTGTGGTTTGAAGTGAGACCAAAAGGGAACAAATAAGACTCTAGCTCCAATGGGTCTTGAGTTTTTCTGTCAACTCTTGACAAATCCAAAGTTACCATTAATTATATTTAATACTACTATATAAATATAATTGCACTCTAGGCCTTATTAATAAATTATATCCCAAGACTTTATTGTACATGCAACCCTTTCACAAAATATTCATAGTAATACAAAGTCATGAATGAATACTGCCACTTTGTAGATCACTACATCTTAATCCTTGAGTACCTAGTTTAATCTTTTTAAGTTATTCATCATATATTTATGAAATCCAATTTCATAAATATATAATTTAGTAATTCCTTACTAAAGTGGTTAGGCCTAACACTCTCTCATAACCGAACCCATTAAACTTATCTCAAGTGAATATTTTATATCTCCGTTAAGAGATTATGAATTCCTTCTTGAGAATATATGTTCCATCAATACTAAATGTGACTGCCCAAGATATTGAGGTTTTAACCGTTACTTTAGATCTCACTCCTAATATATTAAAGCAACCTACATTCCATGATCAGTTCCATTATTCTCTCGGGATTAAGATTTCATGTAAATATAAGTCGTGAGATTTATTATTCATTTGACAATCGTTAGGAGAATAATAAATCTCACAATGTCAGTGCCAATTCAATATGTTTTAACTCTTAAAACATATCAACACATCAACTAGAAGTTTTCACTTCCATGATCAACTAGAAGTCACATGTTATAGTCTTCGTAGATGAAATGCCCAATTTCATCACCGACTACGAACTAAAATTCTGAGTTTACAAAAAACTTGTGACTTATATCTTCTGTGACTTAATCATGTAAATCACATACTATGCATCTCATGGACTATATGATAATGTCCGAATATTCATGCTACCATTATTTCAGATAATAATAAAACAATTTTATTAATCACAATATTAAGTCATACATAATATCATACATAGCATCATAGAATAGGATTTAAGGACACTAATCCTAACATAGTGGAGGCACACACTATTCCCCTAATTTTTTAGAGATTCTGAAAATTGTACAGGAATTCTGATCTTCACTAGATCAAATTTTTGTAAACTCTCTTCAAGTTTTTCTCATTTATTAGTACATTCCTCTTAGACAATAGAGAGATCATAACTTCACCATTGATTTCATTAATCTAATAGTTGATTTTATTTTCAAGATCTCTCATTTCATCAAAAAAAAAAAAAAAAAAAAAAAAAAAAAAATCTCTCACATTTCTAAGAGGATCCCCTTTGCTTTCATCACTATGTGGCAGGTATATAACATGTTTTTAATTGCAAATTTTGAATTTCTCACACATGTTTTAATTGTTTGATTTGAATTGCCCACATGATGAATTATTAGATCTATTGTCTCCCATGCTTTAGAATCAATATTTGTAAGATGTAATTTTAGAATCAATATTGATAAATAAAAAAGTGATGTAATGGTGAATCTAGATGAAAACCAATAAAAAGCTTGCCACATCAACAATTTGTAAAAATGTTGTAAAAAAATTTGTGACTATAGCATTACTCCTCTTTAAATCATTCATAGATCTATTGTTTTCCATGTTAAAAATTTATTTTCATATATAATATATCTAGATCTAGTATTTTCATATCTAAAATGGTTTTTTTTTTTTTTTTTTTTTTTTTTTTTTTTTTTTGCATATTATACATTTAGATCTAAAATCTTATGTATTAAAAAAAGTTTTTCCATGTATTAAATTCTTCATTTTCTTTATAAAAAAAAACCATGTATTTTCTCTTCTAAAAACCATCTCTTTATTATTAAAAACTAGATCTAATATTTTAATCTATTAAATTCTTCGCTTCCTTAGACAAAACTAGATCTGATTTTTTTTTCTTCTTATAAAAACCTTTTTTTTTTTTTTTTTTTTTTAAAAAAAAAAAAAAACCATATCTAATATTTTCTTAATAAAAAAATATGTTCTTTCACAAAATAATTCCAAATTTACTATTTTATTAATAAAAATGTTTTCGTTGCATAGTATAAATCTAGATCTAGTATTTTCTTATTAAGAAATAAAAATATTTTTTCATGCATAAATCATAGATATTAGATCTACTTCTATCTTATTAATCTCTAAATCTTAAAACTTGCCTTTTAGATTAGATCTATGAATTTTGGTTGAAAGAATAATTCTAGATCTAAGAGAAAACCTAAAATTTGAGTGTTTGCAATTTGATCCAATATCAACATGTTGTATGTTTTGTGTCGTGTCTTGTATGCGGATTAGTGGATATGTGAATGGTCATTCAAAGTCTAGAAGATTGGATCTTCTGGCAAAGCAGTGCCTAACGCCTTCTAACTTTGTAACCTAGTCCCTAAGCCTAAAATTGTGGTTCAAAGATTAGTGCTTTATCAAAAAATTTTTTTTTTTTTTTTTTTTTTTTTTTGATAGAATGTATTTAGGACCAAAGCCTTGTACTTTCTTTAGAATGTAACTTGGACCTAAGCATTGTAGATTTCTATCAATTGTAAAAATTATCAATGTAATACAAATTTATTTATTTTACAATTTTTTTTTTTTTTTGTATAATTAAAATATAAGTGGCAACTCTAGAAAATAATCTACCCCCAAAGAGATTCCAAAATCCCTTTTGAGAGCATCTAGTTTACTGATCTCTCACACCAACTTGTCCTTTTCTTTACAAGACCTTTTTCCTCTTTTGGGTAATCATTGGTCCAAACTCTAAATGGAAGAGCTACTATTGGGTATGGTTTAGGTTCCAACAAAATGGTTCCTAATAAAGCATAAAATGGTGAAAACTATTAATGTTGTTCACATCCAAGCAAAATGGCCCTTTCCTAAGACATGCACCACTCGGTATCGGTATCCCTCTTTGGCATGGGGTGCTTTCCCTAGATGGAAGCCATGGCAAGATACCAAAACTATAACACTCCTCCCCGAGCTTCAACAATGACGGGTCTTTCTCTTACTCTCATGCCTAGGGTAGGATGTAGATAAGAGTTCCTTATGCCTTCCTCACTTTACCCATTGGCGTATGTGGTTTCTTTTGCCTAGTTCTCTTACTTGGATACCTAATGAAGGCTTTAGTTTAGGTTTCCTTTGCATATTTTTTCTTCTCCTCTCTTTCTTGCAAGGATTGGTTCTTGGTCTTCCTTTGGACTCGTTTGGTTGCTATGCTCCTTTAGTAGAAGCCTTGGGCCACTTCATGCCCATTTCAAAGACCATTATGCATACTCTTTCTAACTACTAAGGGCTTTAAGCCACCTCTTGGATCATTCATTCTTGCCTTATTCAAAGGTTAATTCAGTACTATACCAAACATGTCTAATGTAGGATATGTTAGAAAAAACTAAGAGTTCAAGTTTGCATCTTGAGGCCATTGCCTAGAAGAGTTAGTCATACAATAGGTGTTATCAAGATATTAAGTCTTGTGCTTTGAAGGTTCTCGCCTACATTTACATGCATCCATTGTCCCGATTTATGAATATGTAGTTTTTCATTTTTCTTTTTTTGTATTTTTGCAATATTGTGGGGAACACTTATGGTAGGGCTTACCATATTTTGCCCGCAATACTGGAATTACATCTTTTTGTTATTATTGATGCAGAGCACTTGTGGAAGTAAATCCTCTCCAATATGTCCCAGAGGATATGAATGTGACAATTGGAATTGAGCAAGAGCATTTTTTTTTTTTTTTTTTTTTGGGTGCCCAATGTGTTTTTTGGGCTTTACATTCTTCTTTGAAGGCAATGTTTTTTGCCTAGTGTTTTTGGTGTTTTAATTTAACTCACGATCATGGAAAAAATATTTTTATGCTACGGTTTATTTTCATACCTTCAATGGTCCTTCTTCTATTCCTTTTATGGTCGTCATGCTAACATTCTCGGTGATTTGCATGTGATTTGCGTTTTTGCGAGAATCCTTTATGCTTTTCGTTCATGACTTGTATCCGTCCAAGGAATTTTAGCACTTATTCCTTTTTAGGTGATTTACATCCATTTGAGGAATCTTATCACTTTGGCTTTGTCAATGATTTACATCCGTCTAAGAGAATTTTATCACTTAGTCATTTTTAGGTGATTTACATCCATTTAAGGAATCTTATCACTTTGGCTTCATCAATGATTTACATTTGTCTTAGGGAATTTTATCACTTAGCCATTTTTAGGTTATTTACATCAATTCAAGGAATCTTATCACTTTGGCTTCATTAGTGATTTACATCCGTCTAAGGGAATTTATCACTTAGCCATTTTTAGGTGATTTACATCCATTCAAGGAATCTTATCACTTTAGCTTTTTAAATCGTCTGATTTACATTCATTTAAGGAATCTTATCACTCCGGCTACTTTCGGTGCTTTATACTTGCATACAATCCATTGGAATATTGGCTGAATAGTACTTTTATTACCTTATTTCAAATGAAAGTGTCACTTTCATGAATACAATGGTACTTTACATTTATTGATGATATTTCTTCAAATGCTCAATGTTCCATGGCGTGGTAACTTCTTCCCGTCCATTGTCTCCAAGTGGTAGCTGCCTTGTCTTGAGTAATTGATGACCTTGTAGGGCCCTTCCCAGGTTGGTCTAAGCTTCCCTTGGGTTAGATCCTTTGTTGGCTGACGTGACTCTATGTAGAACGAGGTCTCCTATGTTAAGTCTTCTAAACTTCACCATCTTCTGCTGATATTTTGTCATCTTTTGGGATGCTTCATCTCTTACTTCATCCAGGTAGTCCAAGTTGACTCTTAATTGATTGTTGTTATTGTCCTCATTAAAGGCCTCTCTTCTTATGCTGGTGACTCCTATTTCAACTAGAATTACTGCCTCGGTGCCATAGGTAAGCCTGAAGGGCATCTTTCCTGTCGGGGTCCTTATTATAGTTCTATATGCCCACAAGACATTAGGCAATTCCTTGTATGTGCCCTTTGCCTCCTCCAAATTAACTTTGATGATCTTTAGCAAGATTCGATTCGTCACTTTCATCTATCCATTGGCTTACGGATGTCTCGAAGATGAAAACTGTTTCTTGATCCTCGATCCCAAGCAAAAGTTCCTGAAGTCTTGGCTATCAAACTATCATCCGTTATTTGATATTATCATCCATGGTATCCCAAATCTGCAAACTATATTTTTCCACATAAAGTTCTAATCTTTGCCTCCGTGATAGTTGGTAGTGTTTCTGCTTTAACCCATTTCATAAAGTAGTCAATTGCGACTAGTAGGAATTTTACCGATCTTTTACCTTGGGGTAGTGGGCCCACGATGTCAATCCTCAATTGGGCGAATGGCAATGGGGAGGTTATGGGCGTTAATTTCTCTCCTAGGATGCATTGAACATTCCCAAACCTCTAACACTTGTAGCATTGTTCAACAAACTCCTTCATGTCTCTTTGCATAGTAGGCCGAAATAACATGTTCGACGATCTTACTTACCGTGGATCTTAGGCCTATGTGGTATCTACATACTCCTTCGTGAATCTCCTCCAGGATGTACTTAGTTTCACTTTCTTCGACACATTTTAAGTAGGGCATAGAGAACCCCCTTTTGTACAGGGCGTCGTTCAAGATGGTGAACCTAATCTACTCTCTTCCTAACTTTTCTGGCCTCTCGATGTTTGCCGGTAGTCGTTTGTCTCGGAGAAAAAACAGGATTGGGGTCATCTAGCTGTTTTAGCTTTGAATTGTGAAAGTGAGAAATTCTTCAATGCTAGGACGCTTCTAGACTTCCATCTTCAAGTCTGTGATCGTTGATCCCACTTCGATGATGCCTGCTTTGCTATCTCATCTGCTTCTATATTCTAGCTCTTAGGGATCAGTATGAACTCTACCCGATCAAATTTTTGGGCCGGATGCTTCGTCAACCTAAGGTATTTATGCATCCTATCGTCCTTTGCCTCGTATTCTTCTTTTATTTGCCCTATAACTAGCTTAGAATCGCTTTGGAGGAGCGGGTTTTTGGCTCCCAATGCTTTTTCGACCCTTAATCCCATCAATATTGCCTCGTATTCCGCCTCATTGTTGGTGGTGGGAAACTAAAGTTGAACTCCATATCTAAGCGTATCTCTTTTAGAAGTATTGATGATAATCCCTACTCCGCCTCTTTTTTTCGAGTTGACGACCCATCGGCCCAAATCATCCATCTCTCCACCTCATCCTATGCTCCTTCATCGTCAAGGGTCATAAACTTGGCGATAAAGTCGACTAACGCTGGTGCCTTGATTGCTGTTCTAGGGTGGTACTCGATGTCGAATCAAGCTAAGTTCGATGCCCACCGCACCATTCTTCTTGCAGACTTCGGGCTTGTTCATTGACTTCCTTATGGGCTGATTCATCATTACCGAAATAGGATTTGCCTAGATGTAGGGGTGCAACTCATGAGATGCTATAATTAGAGTGAATGCAATCTTTTCTATTAGTGGGTATTTTGCCTCAACTCCTTGGAATGCTTGACTGACATAATAGACCGGGGAGTTGTGTTTCATTCTCTTTTTGAATCAAGGTCGCACTCACGGCTATAGCTAATATTGCTAAATACAAATATAGATTTTCTCCTTCTTTTGATGGGCTCAAGAGTGGTGGGTTGCTCGGGTAGTGTTTCAACTCTTGGAAAGCCTTCTCGCTCTCTTTCATCCAAGTGAAAGCTAGTTTGATTCTTGAAGAAGGGTAAGCACTTGTTTGTCACTTTAGAGACGAACCTGTTTAGTCTTTGCAATCCTCCCTATTAATTTTTGAACTTCTTTCACCGTCCTTGGCGATGTCATCTCCAATATGGCTCACACCTTCTCTAGGTTTATTCCCCTTTAGGTCATCTGGTTTTTTTGTCTTAGGGTAGTGAAGGTCTCCTCAAGGTCGTCCAATTGTGCAAACTCCTCCTTGCTCTTGACGAGCATGTCATCCACGTATACCTCCATTTTTCTTCCGATCTACTTACTGAACATTTTGTTGACTAACCTTTGGTAGGTCGCTCCTGCGCATTTTTCAATTCAAGGGCATTACCTTGTAGTAGTAAAGCCCTTGCTGCTAGTGATGAAAGCAATCTTCTCTTGGTCTTGTTCTAACATCTTGATTTGGTTGTACTCCGAGAATGCGTCCATGAATGTAAGGAGCTTGTGTCTTGCTATAGAATCCACAAGTTGATCTATTCTTGACAAGGGGAAATTGTCTTTTGGGTAGGCCTTATTCAGGTCTATGAAGTCTACGCACATCCTCCATTTCTCATTTGCTTTCTTTATTAGGACAACATTGACCAACTAGTTTGGATAGTAGACCTCACAAATAAAATCTGCCTCCAGCAATTTGTTTACCTCGTCCATGATTGCTTTATTTCATTCGGGGGCAAAGACTGGAGTCGTCTTGGCTAGACGGGCTTTCTCTCTGGGTCTACATTCGAGCGGTGTTGAATGACCTCAATCGCTATTCCTGGCATAACCTCGTGACTCATGCAAAAACGTCTAAATTGCCTTTAAGGAATTGGACTAGCCTTCTCTTCATCCGATCGCCTTAAGTCATCCCTATCGTCATGGTTTTCTTTAGTTCTTCGTCTACCGAGTTCCATAGTTTCCAAGGCTTCCACTTTCTCTTCCTCCTTCTCCTTAATCATCCATGTATAGTTTTCCTTTGCAGCCAACACCACTTGATAGCATTCCCCAACCAACACTTGATCTCCCTTTACTTCGCTCATGCCATTCTCCGTTGGGAATTTTACCTTCAAGCAAGGGGGTGGACGTTGTCGCCTTCTAGCGATTGAGTGTGGGCCTTCCAATTATCACGTTGTACGAGGAGGGGTAATCTACTACCAGGAAGTCGAGTTGATGAGTTAACTATTGGGGGTAAGACCCCATCGTGATCGTCAATGCTACTATACCTTTAGGGTACACTCAATCTCCACTAAAGCTGATGAGGGGGACTCAAAAGGCCATAACCTCTCGGGGTCTACCTTCGATTGAAAAGCGAGGGTAGATAATGTCCTACAAAGTTGCCATTGTCTATAAGGACTCTCCTGGTGTTAAATCCTTCTATCATGAGCATGATAACCAAGGGGTCATCATGCGGCCGCTTCACACCTCTAGCATCTTCTTCTAAAAACAAGATGTCCCTATCCGTCCTTCTCTGCTTAAGGGGTGGTATCCTATGGACACTTTGTTTATCTACCTTTGTTATGACTTTTTGAGGGATTTAAAAGATCCACCTATGGACAGTCCTCCTATGATCATTTTTATTTTTCCTATCGCGCTTTGTAGATGGTTGGACATGTTGTCCTCGTCCCTAGGAACAACTTCATGCTTCTCCTTGTTATCACTTCTAGATCTACTGGATTCCCCTTTCTTCACAAACTTCGTAGCTTCCCTTTCCGGATGAGTTCTTCTATCTTCTCCTTTAGGTCTCTCAATCTTGATGTGTAATGGTCATGATCTTTATGGAAACGACAATATTTCTTCTTGTTACACACATTAGGTGATGAATGCAGCAGCCTTGGCCACTTAAGGTAATGTTCATCCTTGATCTGCATTAAAATTTTGTCAATAGGCATAACCAAAGGGGTAAATTTTACCGTCTGCGAAGTTTTATTATCTCTACGCTTATTTCCGTCAATACCCCGATAGTCTCCCCTTTCTCTTTTACGTCCCCTCTAGTCTTCTCACTTTCCTTCTCTCTTTCTCTGGGCTTCTCCTCGTCTCCTATTGCTGCTAGGATGTCTTCGATTCATGTACTTCTAAGCTTTCAACATTTCTGCCATCATCTAAGGAGGGTTTTTCACAAGTGCGACCACGAATTCTCTGGATTTCAATCCAGCTTTGAAGGTTGTTAGCTACACTTTGTCATCTGCTTCATCTATCTCTAGGAATTCTTTGGTGAAAACATATGACCTCAAGGTGTCCTTCTTTCCTTTTCTGATGGTGAGAAGATGGTTTGCTGACCTTTTTGGGCGTTGTCTACCGACGAAATGGCGTACAAAAGAATTGCCCAATTGCTCGAAGTTGTCAATGAACGATATTGGTAGCTTCTTGAACCACACTCATGCTTTGCTTCCTTGAGAGTGGTGGTGAAGGAACTGCACAATATCTCATCTAGGGGCTTTTGAAGACCTAGGGTTGTCTTAAAGGTGGTGATGTGATCTAGCGGATCTTTCAAACTGTTGATAAGTGTAATTTTTACATGATTTTTATTATCCTCTTATTTATTAAAATTGCTAGTTTTCCTTTATTTCTTTTGATTTGATTTGATTTTTATTTCTATTTATCTATTCATTTGTGCTTTGAAGGAATGAGAAGATTTCAGATTAATCTACAAGGGATTTTCATGCAAGGTGGGGTTAGGCCAATTGAATCAAGTCAACTTACATCCAGCCAGGCATGAATTCAAGAGAAGACCAACCCAATTAAAATCAAGTCTAACTCAAGCAAGGAATCAAAGGAAATTTGCACCAAATCCAAGTCCAATTCGGATTAGAATTCCAGCCTGCACATTAGTTAGTATTTTCAGCATAACTTTGGGCTCAGATGTCCAATCGAGATGATTCAAGTTGGGCTGGAAAGTTAACTTAAAGGGCTACAACTTTGTAGTTTACCAAAAGTCCGAATTCTGAAGTTAAATGGGCCAAAATAGTCGGTTAATTGAAGCCTAAAAATCTAGGATTTTCTCCAAACGGGAATAGGATTCCTTAACCTATTTAAAGGCTCTTTAGGGAAAAAAGAGAGAGGAGAAAACCTGAGAGGAAAAGGGGGTGCCGCATTTGAAGAATTTTCTTTGGAGTCTTTCTGAGGACAAAGGGGCGCTACTTCATGTTGATCAACCAATTCCCATGAAACACATAAGTTTTATTTGTTTTCTTTTCAATTTGATTATGAATTAAATTTTATTTTCTACAACGTTGACGTAGTCTAGCAATGAACACACAATTTATATTCTGAGTTATTTTATTTTTAATATTTCCATGATTGGGTGTTTAATTCTTATTCTTAATGCTTAATAATTCTTTTTACGAATTATTGATTGATCAATTGAATGACAATGAGGCTGAAAGGTGATTTGTTATTTTAGTTCTAGAATTAAACACCATTAGTTGAGTGAAAGTAGAGATGTTTTACCGTGATTAGTGTGATTTTTCATAAAATTCAAAGTACATAATGAGTCTCCAATTAATTAAATTCGCATAGAGATATGGAATTGTTAGTTGAAGATATTTTTGATATTATTCGAGAGAAGATATTGAAAACTTAAGGAATTTTTAATCATCAACGGGAGATTATTGGAATTTAATAATTAGGAAGAATAAATTGTGTGGGATTTGTTAGGTGAAATCAACTGCTCTAGATCCATTCTTATCATTTTTTTTTTACACTTTTAGATTTTTACGTTTTGTATTCGTAGATTTATTTTTATTAAATAGTTTAATTAAATTTAGATAGTAAAACTTCCATTTATTTTCGATTTTCCAAATAGTAATTAATTTAGTGAATTTTGGTATTCAATAACATAGTTAATCCCCGTGTGTTTGACATTCGTTTTCTAAAAACACTTTACTACTTGTTACGATTTTGTAAGCTTGCAGATTATTTTTTGTGAACAACCGTCAAATGATTCGAGCTGTGGGAGATGAAACTTTGAAGGCATTAGGCATTCTAGGACCCTCGTTGTGAAAGGCAAGTTCGTCCTCCTAACCATTCCGTCTAAGTTTCGATCTGTTTTCTCCCTTATCGCACTTCTTAGCTTGTCCATCTCTCTTCTCATTTCCCTAAGGAGGTTTGAATTCGCTTCCTCGGGGGTATTTGGTCGCTCGGTGGTCGTTCCTTCTATGGCTGTCTTCATCGTCATTTCGGTTAGTCCCGGAGCGATTATCTTCCTATTGAAGCTGCAATCTCATCTCCTGGTTTTGTCTTGTGAGCTCCTCTATGTTGGCTATGAGTGTTTGGATCTGCAGGGCTAATGCTACAGAATCTTAGGGCATGCTGAACTCCATTTGGACTTTAGAGTTTGAACGGAACTACTACGCTTTCGGATTTGAGTACAAAATTGTCGTTTCTCATAAATGGCGCCAAACTAATGATGCCGAGATCGTCAGTTGATTAAGTTCGTCCCGGATAGGCCAAAGACGAGCTCGTCTTCGCGCCTACAAGGTTAAAAACAGAGTCCTCTTTGAGTGGTCACTAGTGTGGTGCTGGTCACGGAATCTCCGATGATAAAATCAATGAATGAAATTGGCAAAGAGGGCTTGTGAGAGCTAGAATGAATAATAAAAGTACCAATATTTTTGGTGTGTATGTACTTTATTTAGTTTTGAAATGCACATGTACACACACATATATATCCCTCTTTTCTTCTTCTATATATATATATCCCTCTTTTTCTTCTAGCCGTTGTACCCTATTTATGGTGGCATAAGCGCCTCTTTTGTAATGCCTTTAGGCTCATTCAATGTGGGCTATGATGGGTCTCCCAATGGTCTTCTCGGTTGATTTGTAATCGTCCAAGATATTGAATGCTCTTTTTATGATTTCTCTTCTATCGTCCATGTTGGGTCTAGGTGGACGATGGTATCTGATGGGTTTGTCTGGACAATGGCATTAATTGGGCCTATCATGTTGGTTCACTAACTTCTATTCTTTAAAAAATTTTAATTGTGGTTACACTTCCAATTGCAAGCCAGAGTCAGAGTTTATAGAGGAAATTGTTGAGAACATTCTGAAAAAAACTAAATGAGGAATCATCTACCACTCCATCCCTTCGTCAGAATGATGCGCTCCTTCAACACTCTTGCAACCATCCCGCACAATGATGCATCATCTGGTCAAAATTCCAATATTAATGCTATTGCTGACTGGACTCCTTTTTTCTTTTCTTTTTTTTTTTGCTTGTCCCAAAGAAGAGACAATCTTTTTTTATAAGAAAGTCTTCGTCTCTTTCACACGTTTCGTCTCTTTCACACGTTGCGTGTAGGAGTCGGTGGTCCCGTTTTCAAGCTGAGTTGTTGGTCTTCAACTGGTACAAACAAGTCGAATCGCCCCTTCACCGCTATTTCCAAGCAAGGATTGCGAAGCGCAAATCCTCATAGAGTAGACTAACCCCTTTCGTTTCCCTTCTTTATTCATCTTCTCTGTCTTTCATTATCTTTCTTTTTGTCTTTCTGTGGGTCCAACGTTGTAATCTTCTCTATCTTTTTTTCTTTTTCTGTTTTTCGTCTTTTCCATTCTGCGTTTATCGCCATTGCTCACTTTCATCTTCTTTTTGCTAAATCTTGATTTTCGTTCTATTCAAAAATTGTTGGAAAACTTGCAAAAGACAGAAAAAAGAGGAAGAGACAGAACTTGGAAACCAAAAAAAGAAGAAGAGAGAAATCAAAAAAAAAAAAAAAAGACAACCGGTTTTCGCTGCTTTGCTGTTTGAGTTTTGGCCGGCGCAAGTGTATTACAACCGTGGCTCCTTCTTTTGCTCCATCCTTTTCAACCCCAAAATTGATACATGAATATGAGGTTTTCGTTAGTTTTCGTGGGGCGTATAACCGCACAGATTCACTGACCATCTCTTTGCCGCTTTAGACCGCAAAACGATTCATGCCTTTAAAGATGACATAAACCTCCCAAGAGGGGAAAAGATTGGGCCTGAGTTATTAAGGGCAATTTGAAAGTTCAAAAACGTGTACAAAACACTTTTGAACGTTTAGACCCCCAAAAATTAACTTAACCAACACAAGCAATATGTTAAACAACAAGTGTGCGGAAACTTAACATATGTTATAATGTGAAATAGATTAAACACTATCTAAGCCATAACATAATAAAATCACAGAGATAATATAAAGGCAAAGATAGAGAGGAAGGAAGATGCAAACACAAAGACAACACGCGATGTGTTATCGAAGAGGAAACCGAAGTCCTCGGCGAAAAACCTCTCCGCCCTCCAAGCGGTAATCAATCCACTAGAAAATATATTTGGGATACAAGGACAGCAATAGACCCTCCAAGCCTAATCTACCCAAAGTGCACCTAAGCCCTCCAAGCTTCTTGCTCCAACGAGGTTGCGCCGAACCTTTTTCTTTCCTAGCTTCCCGGTTCCGCTACTAAACCATAGCATCAACCAATAAAGATTGGCTCCTTCCTAATCGCTTCCCGAACTCCAAACAAGCTGTCTCACAAAGTGATGATGATGGTGAGAACCAGGTTTGGTATAATGCCTCTCAAGGATTTGACAATGGAGAGGAAGAGAGTTGAGGAATATGAAGAGACTCTAAGGTAGGGATTGTGGGTGAAACAATCTTGTTTTTCTTTAGGGTTTCTCTCTCAAAATTCTCTCTCTGAAGCTCTCTCTCAATCGTGGGTAAAAGGGTATTTATATTGGAGTGGGAGAGGAATGTGAAACGTCGGGTTTTTACCAAAACAGGGGTGGCTCGCGGCTTGTCCTCGCGGCTTGACTAAGTCGCGAGTTCCATCGCGAGATAACCGTATGGCCGATTGTCTGTTTTGTCCTGTAGTGCTCCAAATAGCATGACTGTTCATCTTCCAACATGCTTGGCACGTGTGTGCTCTCCGCGGCTTGCGGCCGCGAGTCCACCAGCGAGTCCACCCGCGAGTCCCAGCCAGCGACTCTCTGTTTTCTTGCACACTCTTGAGCAATCTTCACTCTATCTCACTCACTACCCTTACAACAAACCCACCTAAATACAGGGTTACTAAATGCTGAATTACAAGCAAATTTGGCACGGAATAAAGCTAATTAGATGGTTGAATAAATTCAACCTTACACAATTGAGACGTCAAGGATTGCGGTTGTGGTGTTCTCAAAAAAGTATGCTACTTCAGATTGGTGCTTGGATGAATTGGTGAAGATCATGGAATGCAAAAGGGTGTTCAATCAAAGGGTGCTCCCTATTTTCTACCATGTGTCTCAACCCGAGGCGCTAGAACAGAAGGGGAATTTTGCCGAGCTCCCAAATGGCCCTCAAGACAAGAGTAACAGATTGGAGAGTCACTGACAGAGGCCGCAAACTTGGCAGGCTTGCATTTGGAACCAAATCGGTGAATTTTATATCTACATTTGATTTTTTTTTTCTTATTAAGAAAAAAAAAAAAAAAAAAAAAAAAAAAAACTCTCTTGTTTTTGTTCTAAATAAACTAGTTGGTAGCTTGGTATTTTTAAGCCATTCGAACTTCAAATTTCTCTCTTGAATATACTATTAGAATACTTTTTCCTAAAGTTTCTTTTTGTAATGGGTAGTGGAAAACTAGAAAACTAGACCCAATCCTTGTGTTTTTTTCTTAGATAAAACAGTCCTTCGTGTTTTCATGATGACAATTTCCGAGTATCTTCCTTCATCGTAAAAGTCATATTGCCATTTGACGTTCTTGCACAAGACCAAAAAAAAAGGAAGAGAGAGGAGAAGAAGAAGAAGAGGAATCATAAAGAAACAACTAGTTCTTTCTTGTTTGCCCTTGAGTTTAGGCCAGCGCACTGTTTTTTACCTCCATTAGGTCTTTGTCTTTGCAATCATGACTCCTTCCTTTGCTCCATCCTTATCGACCTCAGCATTGAGGTATGAATATGAGGTCTTCGTCAGTTTTTGTGGCGAAGATACCCGCACAAGCTTTACTTGCCATCTCTTTGCCGCTTTAGATAGTAAAAATATTTGTTCGTGTAGAGGGGAATTTAATCGGCCCGAACTGATGAACGCAATTGAGACATCAAGGATGGCAATTGTGGTGTTCTCGAAAAGCTATGCTACGTCAGATCGGTGCATAGATGAGCTGGCGAAAATCATGGAATGCAATAGGGTGCTAAATCAAAGGGTGCTTCCTATTTTCTATGACGTGTCTCCATCGGAGGTGCGAAAACAAAAGGGAAATTTTGAAGAGGCTGCAAACTTGGCAGGCTTTCATTTGAAACCAAATCGGTAATATAATATGTACATATATGATTTTTTTTAATATTTATCTATAGTCTATGATATATAAAAAACTAAATTTATTTGATTTTTGTTTGTCATAATAATAGTGTGTTATATATGCTTTTAAGACTTCACAATATATACTTGTATAATGTTGAACTCTTTCGGGACAAATTTATATATTAATAAGCTTCAAAAAGAATTATAATAAACGTTTATTAATAACTACCATAATTATTAAATTTCATATTTAGACAAAAATAAAATAAAATATTCTAAAAATTATATTATGTTAAACTTTCTCATGAATTGCATGGATTCCTAATTAGTAATATACTATTGGTTAACCTTTTGAAATTTTGTCTCGTTAGTTTTGGAAGCCTCATAATTTTTCACATCATTATTTTAATATATATATATATATATATATATATATATATATTAAATTTAAAATTCTATCATATTTTTTTAAATATAGAATATATAGTTTCATATAGGGTTGTTGAGTCAGGTCGGATTAGGTTTGTTACTTACTAGTTTTTTTTTACTTTTGTACAATTTTAAGTACAAATACATTATTAACCATTATCATTCAATTTTTTTTTTTAATTACCAAATTTTTAATTACCAGATAATCTTCACTATCGTTTTGTCTTCTTCTGTTTTTCGTCTTTTCCATTCAGCGTTTATCGCCATTGCTCACTGTCATCTTCTTTTTGCTAAATTTTGATTTTCGTTCTATTTACCAAATGGGAAATGATAACAAAAGAAAAAAAAAAGTTGTCAAAAAAATTTCTAAAAAAATAAAAAAACTGCCAAAAATTGTCAAAAGCTGCCAAAAAAAAAAAAACTGTTGTTAACACAATCTCCTTCTTTTCCTTCGCCTCCTGAACCATTTCTATCCTCCTCTGTTTGTCTTACTCTGTTTTTTCATCTGTTCTTTTGTGTCACCTTGATCAGTGTTTACTTTAACCGGGTTTTTTTTTTTTTTTTTTTTGAATTGTTTTTTGGCCATTGCTATAGCATTAATAGTGGTATTTTGACCTATCTTTCTTTTGGAGCAAATTTTAGGTTCAGAGGGGGCCAGTGCAACAGCAAATAGCTATTCTCTCTTTTATTAGCCCAAGAAAGATAGGTTCATGGGAAAAGCGAGCAGGGGATCACAATTGGTTAGCCTGACATTTGTTAAAAGAACTTGTAATTCTTGAGTATGATTGCATAATTGGTGTTTGGTTAGACCTCTTAATTGGTGTTTGGTCAGATATGCAACACTTCTGTCTTTTATCATCGTTGTACTAGTACATTGGTAACTTTAGTAGATGTTAAAAAAAAAAATAGCTCATTTGCTGGAGTGAGTGCCTGGTATTCTAATTAATCATTCAAATAATGTTATAACCAACTCTCTCCACAAAATTAGCAAATTGGGCATCTATTGCAAAAAGAAGGAGATCTAGATTATTCAACTTAATTTTGTTGTCAACAAAAATATTGAATAAATTAAAGAGAAAAAAACAGTAGTAGCTAGGTCATATTCTGTGTTCATAACAATATATATTATCATTTCAATATTTGAAATCTAGGATTCAACTTGTAGGTGAAATTTGTTTTCATATGTGGGATGGTGTATTCACAAAAAAGCATGAAAGTCCCATTTTTAAAGAAATTGGTTTGAGCCTATCTAAAAATTTGTTGGAACTTAGCTAAGTGCCCGTTGGTTTCAGCTTTTAAAAGCTGAAATGCACTTTTTGAAACCAAAAAAATAAAACATGCATTTGGTAAGGTCTTAAAAGTTTTTATTTATTTATTTTTTTTTTCTAAAAAGTTGTGTTTTCATTTGTGAAGGAAAAGCCCAAATCGCGAAAGCAACAACGAGCTCCATTGCAAAAAAGCGCTGAAGCGTGTTTTATGTTACCGTTGGAAGTTGCACAAATTTCCCAAATTGCCCTCTAGTTATTCTTAAAAACCCAATTGCTTATTAATAAAAATTAATAATTATTAATTAAAATTAAAAAAATCAAACTACAAACCAAATTGCTTATAAGTTTTTAGACTCAAAGTTGAGCTCAAACTAACTTACAATCCCAAATTCTAGAACTAGATCCAATCAATGAATCAATCTATATATATTTAAAATTGAAGCGTAGCATTTATTGTTGCTACGCTCTCATTAAGCCACATCAGCGCCATATCATCATTTATTTTCTTTCTTTCTTTTTTTTTTTTTGATTTACCTATTGATATTTATTGAGCCTATCTTTAAATTCAGGTGTTACTCTATTTCTAATTCTATCGTGTGTTTCTCAATTAACCTAGACTTTTCACATGCCACTATTATATGGAATTCTAACAGTCATCAATAGAAAACAACCTCCTCACCTCCTCACTTGTCATTTTTTTTTCTTTATAAATTTTCAATTGTTCTCTCCACAAATTGATTGGTATGGCCTTCAATGGGATAATTTCTTAAGTGTTTTTCTCATTTTTTCATTCATGACTCAAGTTAAATCTCGCAAAACCCAATCAAATTAGTGCAAGAGACAGAGCTTGCAAACGAAACTGAAGCACATAAGAGGCAAACATTAGTAGCCTAGGTCCAAGGTGTATGAACTCAAAATGAGTTTTATTATTTGTATTATTCTTATTCTATACTACTATTTAAAGGGTTTCCCCTATTTGGAATCCTTATTTTTTTTGTTCAAAAATGCCTTTACACCCCAATGTTTAAGTACAAACAAAATAAGTATTAAAAGCTAGAGATATGAGTCCTAAAACAACAATAAAAATTATAAATATTCATAAGAATGCCTCAAAATTCAAGTTACAATAATATAGACATTATACTTATATTTAGATTAATGTAACATTTTACATGTGTTCCATGGAATGGTGATGTACATTTTTTTTAATATTCATGAATATGTTCAAATTAGTCGACCGATTATGGAATATTTAAAAAAAAGTGCTTTTAATAACATTTTCTCCATTTATATAAAACAATATTATAATTATATAATTTAAATCTATTTTTTAAATTACGTTATATATTGTGGGGCCCAATAATTTGTGGCCCTGGCCCATTTATTCATTGGGGCTCAAGGCCCGAGTCGAGGAAGGTTATAGTCAAGGATAGGTAATACAAGTACAAAATAGTCTTGGGACACAAGAAGACGATTCGGTCCTCGGCATGTCCGAGGTCCCCCGGAAGGAAGGACAAAAACGGTATAGGAATAGTTTGGAAAAAATCTAAAAATATTTATGTCAATAGGGAAGGACACGCTGGATAGTTTAACGACCAAGGACAAAGGAAAAGCTGCCCTTCTTCGCCATTCAATACTCTGCACTTGACAGAGCCATACCCTTCAGCTTTTACAACCACCCCCAACCACTCTAGGTATGGGTTGATGGGACAAGTATCGATCTTGGAAAGGTCGATTCTACACGTGGACGTTGGATAAAGGATACAGGTCAGTATAAAAGGAAAAGTAAGGATCCAAAGGAAGAGGTCGGGAAAAATGGCCAAAAACCAGAGCCTCCCGGCCCGCCTCCGGGAGAAAGATTCCTGGGGCGAACACGATTTAATTATGCACGAACACCACGGAAAACCCATCGTCTGGTGACTAAGGCCTAGCCTTTCAAACCCACGCTCTATAAATGATATTGTTTGGGCCTTTTTACGTGCGAACCCCACGTTATTACGAGTCGTTACAAATCGTGTTCTTACAATTGGCGCCGTCTGTGGGGAAGGCTTGTGTTTTGGCACAGGTAGTGGGTTGAGACAATCCCTCACATCATTTCCAACAATCGGATGTAGTGTTCTAGCGTAAAGTTCCACTAGGGGTTACGTTTCTTAACTAGAGGTTGCGCTTCGTAGCGCCAAAGAAGACGGATGGTTCTAAGGGCTTGGCCGAGTTGCTAATCCTCCTAAACCAAGGTCCCACGCCATAGTTGTACTTAAATATCAAGTTTTGGACAGAACCAAGGTATTGCATGGTCCTCGGACTCAAACCTATGGGGAAACCAACTACTTATCATAATCAAGTTTAAAGTTCCACTAGGGGCTACGTTTCTTAACTAGGAGCTACGCTTCGTAGCGTCAACAAAGACGGATGGTTCTAGGGTTTGGCCGAGTTGCTAATCCCCCTAAACCAAGGTCCCACGCCATAGTCATACTTAAATATCAAGTTTTGGACAAAATCAAGGTATTCCATGGTCCTCGGACTCAAACCTATGGGGAAACCAACTACTTATCAGAATCAAGTTTTGGACAGAACCAAGGTATTGCATGGTCCTTGGACTCAAACCTATGGGGAAACCAACTACCTATCGAAATCAAGTTTTGGACAGAACCAAGATATTGCATGGTCCTCGGACTCAAACCTATGGGGAAACCAACTACTTATCAAAATCAAAGTTTTGGACAGAACCAAGGTATTGCATGGTCCTCGGACTCAAACCTATGGGGAAACCAACTACTTATCAAAATCAAAGTTTTTGACAGAATCAAGGTATTGCATGGTCCTCGGACTCAAACCTATGGGGAAACCAACTACTTATCAAAATCAAAGTTTTGGACAGAACCAAGGTATTGCATGGTCCTCGGACTCAAACCTATGGGGAAACCAACTACTTATCAAAATCAAGTTTTGGACAGAACCAAGGTATTGCATGGTCCTCGGACTCAAACCTATGGGGAAACCAACTACTTAAGAATCAAGTTTTGGTCAGAACCAAGGTATTGCATGGTCCTCGGACTCAAACCTATGGAAAGATCAGCTACTTAATAAGAATTCTAAGTTGCTCAATCCTCGGATCAAATACCAGAAGAGGTTAAAGCTATGAAAGTTATTAGGAAGATGGTGAAACGCCTTATTACTCAAAGAACCTTGTAGGGGCTGCTCATTTTTGGGTTATATGTCCTCGGATGATTACCTCCTACACCGCACCGAGCATTCAACTGTCATCTCGGCTATTTCGAGGTAAGTATTGCTTTCTCAGGTCGGCATTATTGTGCCAAACAACTCTATTAAGTTCATAATAATATGTTTTCCTTAGCAAGGGTTTCTACCCTAAGTGTCATTTGTTCAAGTTGGCATTATTGTGCCGAACAGCTCTCGTAAATTCATGATAACGACTTTTTTCTTGGTAAGGGATTTCGGCCCTAAGTATTGTTTTCTCGGGTTGGCGTTATTATGCCGGATAGCCTAATCAGCTCATTATAATATCTTTTCCTTTTCTTCTTAATAAGGATTTCAGCCCTAAGTATCATTTGTTCGATTCAGTATTATTAAGTCGGATAGTTTCAATAAGCACAGAGCAAGATCTTTTTATTAACTGAGATTTTAGCCCTAAGCATCGTTCGTAGTATAGGAATAAAAAAGAAGTCGCAAAGTAGTGCATCTATTTACGACATAACCATTTCAAAAAGAAGAGATAGAACATACGAAATAAAGCAATGATGATTTTTATTAATATAAAGGGGTATTACAATTAGGGGTGTCCAAATAGAACCGGACCCGATCCAACCGACTGACCACCGACCCCGACCCACCCGCGACCGATCCGTGAGCTCCGGTGGTCGGCGGCGGGGGTTGCAAAGCCTAGAAACCGAGTCCGGTGGGTCGGATGGTGGGTTCTCTCTTCTAAAACCCGCCCCAACCGACCCGACCGGAACCTTGACGAAATCTTGCGAAATAAGAATTTCCGGCGAGTTTTTGGTCAAAATACCTTAGATTTTCATGAGATTTGGTTCGGATTTGGGGAGATGTCACCGAATCTAGTGAGATCTCAGCCAGATCCGATGGAAATCTCATCGGATCTAGCGAGATCTCACCAGATCCGGTGAGATCTCCACCGGATCTAGATCATTTTGGCCTGAAATCAACTATTTTGGTCGGATTTTCCACCATGGACGGTTTCGACCGAACCAACCGTGTTTCCGACGCAAAACCGATCGCTCGATCCGACTCTCTCGCCGATCGGCGGCGGGTCGAATGTTCTCCACCCGAGTTCGGCGGGTTGGTCTCGGGTTGGGCACAAACCCGACCCGACCAACCCGTGGACACCCCTAATTACAATGTACAAAGAAGGGCTTAGACAAGCCTATATAGAAAACGAGTTACTAAAACAATAAAAAAAATAAATAAATAAATAAAAACAAACAAACAAACAAAAACAACAAACGAACAGCCAGAAATCTTTTTAAGCTCTGCTCCCAAGTCTTTCCAAATTCTGCCCCATTAGCATCCATATTGAGAGGAGGACCTTCCTTGGTGGGAGAGGAGAAGAAGAGAAAGAAGGAAAAGCACCCGGATGGATCTGGTGGTGGAAAGAAGAAGAAAGGGAGGCAAAAGGAGGCACTAGTGAAGGAAGAGAGGAAGAAGTATGGATACTTTGTCCCTACGCGTCGATCCCGACTCCTAACACGCTGGTGCCATGTTAGCTATGCTCATAAGAGAGCGGCTGGTGCTGATAATGGGTGACCCCAGCTCGGTCGCGCCAAAAGTTTGACGCGACGAGCCCCTACCAGTTTTTGGGCTGAAAGGAGGGTAAGAAGTATCTTGAATCTCTGCCATCCCCGCCTGACCAAGCCATTTTGAGCTTCATAAGAACATGGTGTTTCTAGGAAGGGTATGGTTCCTTCATTACTCACTCCTATCTCAAACGTATCACAATTTAAGGTGTAACTAGCGGATAAAGTAAACTTTGGAGGAGGCTAAGGGTTTCAGATTTCGGAAGGATTAAAAGGGTCTATGTATAAGAGAAATAATCTCTTGCCTTTTTTTTATATGAAGGGCAAAACGGGAGGTATTTAATCTGTCCCGATTTCCAAGAAAATCAGTAAGTGAGAATATACCCGTTCCACTTCCCCACACCGTCAATAACCGTCGAATTTAAATGGTATCGTAAAGAGAAATCATTAAAGGCGCGTTTTGGATAATCAAACGGCAGGAACGCATTGTGAATGAATTCAGAAGAATATCTTGTAGTTCGGTATGTTTCTTGGGTAGATGAAGAGACACCAACATTAATGAAGGACAGAGTTAAACGAGCCGTAATAAAGGCTTGGCATTACGGTCCTCTCACCAAGAGGTCGGACAAATAGATTTTGAGGGGCTATTATAGGGCCCAATAATTTATGGCCCTGGCCCATTTATTCATTGGGGCCCAAGGCCCGAGTCGAGGAAGGTTATAGCCAAGGATAGGTAATACAAATACAAAATAGTCTTGAGACACGAAACGAGGACGATTAATGTCCGAAAGGAAGGACAAAACGGTATAGGAACAAAGTTTGGAAAAAATCTAAAAATATCTATGTCAATAGGGAAGGACACGCTTTGGATAGTTTAACGACCAAGAACAAAGGGAAAGCTGCCCTTACAGCCATTCAATACTCGCACTCACAAAACCCTTCAAAAACCCCAACCACTCAATGGGACAAGTCAATCTTGAAAAGGTTGATCCTACACGGGTTGGATAAAGGATTTTAAGGATCAAAGGAAGAAGAAAAAATGGTCAAAAACTCAAAAAAGATCACAATCACACGATTTAATTATGTACGAACACCACGGAAAACCCACATTGATTAAGGCCTAGCCTTTCAAACCCAAAACCCTATAAATGATATTATTTGGGCATTTTTATGTGCGAACCCCACGTTAAAGACAAATCGTGTTCTTACAATTGGCGTTGGCTTGTGTTTTGGCACGGGTAGTGGGTTGAGACAATCCCTCACATCATTTCCAACAGCCGGGATGTAGTGTTCTAGCGTAAATTCCACTGGTGAACTAGGGGCTGCACTTCGAAAAAAACGGGATGGTTCTAGGGGCTTGGCCGAAATCCCCTAAAATCCCACGGAAAAATATCAAGTTTTGGACAGAACCAAGGTATTGCATGGTCCTCGGACTCAAACCTATGGGGTACCTATGTGGTTTTGGACGAACTAAGGTATTGCATGGTCCTCGGACTCAAACCTATGGGGAAACCAACTACCTATCAGAATCAAGTTTTGGACAGAACCAAGGTATTGCATGGTCCTCGGACTCAAACCTATGGGGAAACCAACTACTTATCAGAATCAAGTTTTGGATAGAATCAAGTTTTGGATAGAACCAAGGTATTGCATGGTCCTCGGACTCAAACCTATGGGGAAACCAACTACTTATCGTTCAAAGTTTTGGACAGAACCAAGGTATTGCATGGTCCTCGGACTCAAACCTATGGGGAAACCAACTACTTATCGAATCAAAGTTTTGGATAGAATCAAGGTATTGCATGGTCCTTCTCAAACCTATGGAGAAACCAACTACTTATCGAATCAAGTTTTGGACTTTGCATGGTCCTCGGACTCAAACCTATGGGGAAACCAACTACTTAAGAATCAAGTTTTGGACAGAACCAAGGTATTGCATGGTCCTCGGACTCAAACCTATGGGGAAACCAACTACTTAAGAATCAAGTTTTGGTCAGAACCAAGGTATTGCATGGTCCTTGAACTCAAACCTATGGAAAGATCGGCTACTTAATAAGAATTCTAAGTTGCTCAATCCTCATCAAATACTTTTAAAGCTATGAAAGTTATTAGGAAGATGGTGAAACGCCTTATTACTCGGCAACCTATAGGGGCTGCTCATTTTTGAGTTATATGTCCTCGGATGATTACCTCCTACACCGCACCAAGCATTCAAATGTCATCTCGGCTATTTCGGGGTAAGTATTGCTTTCTCAGGTCGGCATTATTGTGCCAAACAACTCTATTAAGTTCATAATAATATGTTTTCCTTAGCAAGGGTTTCTACCCTAAGTGTCATTTGTTCAAGTTGGCATTATTATGCCAAACAACTCTCGTAAGTTCATGATAACGTCTTTTTTCTTGGTAAGGGATTTCGGCTCTAAGTATTGTTTTCTCAGGTCGGCGTTATTATGCCGAGTGCCTAATCACTCATTATAATATCTTTTCCTTTTCTTCTTAATAAGGATTTCAGCCCTAAGTATCATTTGTTCGATTCGGTATTATTAAGTCGGATAGTTTCAATAAGCACGAGCAAGATCTTTTTATTAACTGGGATTTGGGCCCTAAGCATCGAACGTGTATAGGAATAAAAAAGAAGTCGCAAAGTAGTGGTTTTTTGGTTTTCAAAAAGAAGAGATTTAAAGCAATGATGATTTTTATTAATATAAAGGGGTATTACGATTTAATTAATGGCTTATATCTAAAAACGAGTTACTAAAACAATAATAAAATAAAAAAACAAACAAAAACAACAAACGTCTTTTTAATTAAGTCTTTCCAATTACTTAGCATCCAATTGATGGAGGACCTTCCTTGGTGGGAGAGGAGAAGAAGAGAAGAAGGAAAAGCATTTTGGAAAAAGAAGAAGAAAGGGAGGCAAAAGGAGGCACCAAAGGAAGAGAAAGAAAATACTTTGTCCCTGCGTCGAACTCCTAACACGCCCATGTTATATGCTCATAAGAGAGCGAGGCCCAAATATTTATAAAATTTATATTATATATAAAATATCTTATAATCCCTACCCCGATTGAGCCATTTTGAGCTTCATAAGAACATGGTGTTTTAAGGAAGGGTATGGTTCCTTCATTACTCACTCCTATCTCGAACGTATCACAATTTAAGGTGTAACTAGCGGATAAAGTAAACTCGGAGGAGGCTAAGGGTTTTCGATTTTTAAATCTCTATATAAAGAAATAACCTCTTGCCTTTCTTCTTATATGAAGGGCAAAACGGGAGGTATTTAATCTGTCCGTATTTCCAAGAAAATCAAAATTTGAGAATATACCCGTTCCACTTCCCCACACCGTCAATAACCGGTTTAAATGGTCTCATAAAGGAAAATCATTAAAGGCGCGTTTTGGATAATCAAACGGCGGTTTTGAATGAATTCACTCGTAGCCCTAACATTAGATGAAGAGACACCAACATTAATGAAGGACAGAGTTAAACGAGCCGTAATAAAGGCTTGGCATTACCAAAACCCTCCTCTCCGACCAAGAGGTCGGACAACAGAGGATTTTGAGGGGCTATTGTGGGGCCCAATAATTTGTGGCCCTGGCCCATTTATTCATTGGGGCCCAAGGCCCGAGTCGAGGAAGGTTATAGCCAAGGATAGGTAATACAAGTACAAAATAGTTTTGAGACACAATCGAGGACGATTGAGTCCTCGGCATGTCCGAGGTCCCTCGGAAGGAAGGACAAAAACGGTATAGGAACAGTTTGGAAAAAATCTAAAAATATCTATGTCAATAGGGAAGGACACGCTGGATAGTTTAACGACCAAGAACAAAGGGAAAGCTGCCCTCGCGCCATTCAATACTGCACTTTTTGTGAGCCATACTCTTCAGCTTTTACAACCACCCCCAACCACTGTGGGTATGGGTTGATGGGACAAGTATCGATCTTGGAAAGGTCAATTCTACACGTGGACGTTGGATAAAGGATACAGGTCAGTATAAAAGGAAAAGTAAGGATCCAAATGAAGAGGTCGGGAAAAATGGCCAAAAACCAGAGCCTCCCACCCCCGCCTCCAAGAGAAAGATTCCTGGGGCGAACACAATTTAATTATGTACGAACACCACGGAAAACCCACCGTCTGGTGACTAAGGCTAGCCTTTCAAACTCACGCTCTATAAATGATATTGTTTGGGACATTTTTACGTGTGAACCCCACGTTATTACGGGTCGTTACAAATCGTGTCCTTACATATATATATACACACACATTATTACTATATATATATATATATATATTGTTATTGAATACAAAATACATTTTATGTTCTATTACATAAAACTTATAAAAATATAAATTATTTTTAAATAACACATGCACTATTTAATTTACAGTTTTACATTATATTTTTATATAAAATAATTATATTACATTTTTTAGCACGCATCACATGAGTTTGCAACTAGTATTTACTATTTATAAAAAAAAAATTAAAAAAAAACCTCCATACTTTATAAAAGTTACTTAAACTACAAATTGAAATCCAAAATTTTCTCTTAAACGCATCTATCCAAATGAATCATAAAAGAACTAAGAGCGAGTTTAATAACATTGTTTTTAGTTCCAACAAACATGTCTATTGATAAAAGTGAACTTGGAAAAATGAGGAAGAGAGGATGCATCTATTGATCCTTATTCTTTTAAGTTTAACCACATTGCTCCTCAACTCTTGGCTCTTCACATTGTATATGAACAACTTGTTAAGAGCGAGCTTAATAACATTATTTTTAGTTCCAACAAACATGTCTATTGATAAAAGTGAACTTGGAAAAATGAGGAAGAGAGGATGCATCTATTGATCCTTATTCTTTTAAGTTCAACCACATTGCTCCTCAACTCTTGGCTCTTCACATTGTATATAAACAACTTGTGGCAATGTACCAGAACGAACCCCCCGACCGTCCTTGGGTCCAATTTTTTTTTTTTTTTTTTTATAGTAATTCTCTATTTTATTTTTGTATTTTTCACCCATTCTCACCAATCAATCTAGTTAGCCTAACTCAAATAGCAACTCTCCAACCCAAAAACTTAACAAAAATAATAAAAATATTCACAATGATGATTGTATTTTAGCAAAAAAACTATTTTATCACCAAAAGAACACAAAAATCATGTATTATTTGCAACTACAATAAATTGGTATAAATACTAGTTGTCAGTAACAAGTTATTAAAAATAAAATACAATATTTTATTAAGATTATATCTCTTCTTTCAATTAAAAAACTCAAATTCTCCATCTTCCTTATTATTTTAATGAGTTGTTTATATTGTTTTAAATGAAATGATAAAAAAATAGAACATTTGATATTGGGTGTAATGTAAAGTGAGGTAATAAAATAGATAAAGTAGCTTTTTGAGGTATTAAAAGGCAAAAGCTAAAATTTTTAGCATTACCATTGTAAATTCTCTAACTTTAAAATAAAATAAATAAATAAAAAATCCTAGTCAACCTAGTATTAAAAAAAACATTATTTTGTTTTTGTTTTTGTCTTTGTTGGTAGATGCTTGCATTTTAATGTATTTAGAAATAACGATTTTGTGTATTTATAATTTTTTAATAATATATAAATGCCTAATTGGATTTTTTTCTTTATACTTCAACCCTTGCTAGCTTAAAATCTTGGTCCATCCTTGCAGTGTACTATCATGATTTCTACTAGACAAAACTTGTCACTTTGGTATATTATTGCAAGAGGTAAGAAATTATCACTAATGATGAAACTCTTCAAAATTTCTTGATCCAAATAGGTTTAACCCAATCCCTCAAGAGTCAAAATATATACATCTCTAGAAGCTCGAGTAGCATAACAAAGAACTTCATTGAAAGCTAATAACTTGCAATTGAACATTTCCATGTAGCATATGTTGGGTTTGCATGGCAACTCAATTCCTTCCCTAAGCTTCACACTTGATATGTCTAATGCTTTTATATCTTAATCACTTTATTCAATACTTTCTGCCATCCAATTCAAAGCCCCATTACAAACAATATCAAAACAAGTTATGGAATAACTAGGAAAGATTACTTGAAAGAACAACTCAATTGCCTCCAAGCAACATTTTCATTTACTTCATCATCATTACTATCCATAACACATGTATGACACTCAAACATATTCTTAAGCAAACTGCCTAGTACTTCTAGAATGACACATCAAATAGTAGTGTATAGTAGCTCTTTGAACTCATTAGTCATTTAGCCATTGCTACTATTATAGACATGGATATCATTGCCAAATATAGATTTGGGAAGTATTAGCCCATCATAGGCATCTTCAATATCAACAATTGTGCAGCAAGTGTGTTGTAATATTTTACTATCAAATCGCCATTGTTTACATTAAAAGCAAAGTATTCAAACCTTGAATTTTTTTCAATGATGAATACCCACTTAGATATTTGTAGATCATTACATTATGGACCTTGAAAAAGTTTGAATCACGAATCATTCTAATCCAACTTTTGCAACTTTGGATAAGACTTTCATCCAATGGTCTTGCTAATATTTCAAGGTTGACATCTTGATCCAAACAACAATATGTGAGAATTTGATTCCTTTTCCATGCTTAGCTCCACCACTAAAATTTTCTTAAAAACTGCAAATTGGGCACACATTAAAAAATATGAGTTACACACAAAAAGAAGAAGAAGAAGAAGAAGAAGAAGAAGAGGAGGAGTTTAGTGCTTCCATAAAAACAAATTGCCAAATAAACTTTATTCTATCCTCCCTATGATTGGATCATAAAAACCATTTATTTGCAGGAATTTTTTAAATAATTATAATATATTATTTGAATATATAGGTTGTATACATGTAGTTGTTTTTGCAATAATTAATATAAATACATAATAGTTTTCACAATTTTACTCTCAAGAAATAGCACAATTGATTGAAGATCACGTATTATGAAATAGAAGTCATTATTTTGAATCTTTCATTCCCCATTCGCCTTGCCAAAACCTATTAATCCAAAAAAAAAAAACAAAAGATATAGTTCACATATCATTGTCATGGAAAAAGAAAATAATTGGATATGCTTTGCCCCTCTATATAATGACATCAAATTTTTTCCCTTTTCAAAGTTTTAATATCTCATGTTAAAATTAGTGTTTTATGTGATGTGATGTGGAGTTGATTTGCTCCTAGAAAACATGACCCTAAAAGTGTACAATATGATGAACCTTTTTTTTTTTTTTTTTTGTTTTTTATATAAACAATAGCAATGTGATGAACTTGTGTAGCCTAATACTGATTTACAAAGATCAAAATTATTCATGATTCATGAAATTGTGGTAGCAAAGACTAAAGAGTATTAAGCATTTCATTATTCTTTATGACTAAATATATACATGAATTGTAAAGAGTTTTATAGCTCAACTGTAAATTTCTGAGTTCATATTTCTCTTCTCAACTATTCTTATGTGACTTGACAAGTCTAAATATAGATAGAATACCAATTGGATCTAACAACTCTTTTGCATTAGAGTTGCAGTCTTGACAAGCAACTTGAAGATCACAACACACCTCAAACAATTGTGAATTAAAGTTCAATCCTAGCATTTATACAAAGATGCAAATGTAATATTTGGGTGTCAAAAATATATCATTACTCCTTAATGAGTGTTTGCTAACCTAATCTTTTGGTCCCTCTACTTTCAAAGGTGACGAAATTTTCTAGCTTTTAGCAATAATGGTGCCCATGCTAACACTTCATAATTGAATATTTATTTTCGCCTTAAATAATTTGTGCATTACATCACCTCTTGATGGAGTTATTCATGAATAACACTTATTTATAATCAAATTTTACTACAAAAATTTTACAAAATGACATGTCAGTCAACATAAATAATGTCACGTCAATAAATTATACATAAATTTATTACCATTTTATAGCAAAATTACAATTTAAACTCTATAATTTTGAAAATAACAAATTAAAATCTTGAAATTTGAAAAGATAATAAATAAAATCCATAGTCTATTTTCATTAAACTCCAAACCCAACATGGTTATACTTAAATGAGCTAAGATTTTTTTTTTTTAGAGATAATTCCAACATGCTACTAACCCTAACTTAAACTCTTTCCTTCCTAGACCCCCAAGCACTTTGTGCATGGGGAGGTGCCAATTCAGCTACAAGGCCTTTGGCAAATGAGCTAAGATTTAATTGGTTACTTTTTGAAATATTTAATTTAATTCATTACTTCTAAAATTATACTCCCGTCAATTAATTTGTTAGTCCCTAAGGTTTAAACTGTATATTTTTCCCTTTTTTTTCAAGCCCACTCCTTATGTTGGCTTCAAAACATTGACATATAAGCATGTATAGTTGAATTTGTATTATCCATACCATTAAACATCACTTAAGTTTGTAATTTGGTGTATTACTATACTTTCATCTCATATAAGAATAAGTCCTGCATGTAGTCCTAAATGAAAAATTATTTTATATATTCAATGTACCGATACATCCCTTCACTTAAACATGGATTCTATATTCAAGTTGCATTGTGAATTTGTGAGTTTATGTTAACTTAATTGGTAAATTGAGTAAAATACTTTGAGTTAGATTTTGCCTAATAAACATCATTAGTGTGATGTTGCAAGCATTTGAAATATTGGATACTTTTTCTATTTACACAAAGTAATAATAGACTAAAGAGTTTTGCTTGATTCTAATGCTCAGTAAAGCAATATGGGCATGACACGTGTCCTAAACTAATAATTTATCAACTATTCTCCCATCTAATGCTCTATAAAATGGCATGACCATAACATGTATCTTAAAATGATCACTTATTAGGCTATTCCCCATTTAGTGAACGAGAGCATTGAATGAAAAATTTGATTGGTAGATTGTACACCAAGTGTTTTGGTAATTATAGAATACTACTAAAGTAGAATAATTAATAAATAAATGTGTTCTCCTACTTATTAAATATAACAATGGATCTAACCAATTAAATTCATAATGAAATTTGGCTTGGGTCCAGTATGATGTCCAATGACCAATTACATCAAACTCATGCATTTGACATGTGTCACTATTATGATAAGTCTAATGTTACCATTATGATGAGTTTAGTGCAATTAGACACTAGTCAAGAAGAAGAAGAAGAATATGCATAATATATGGTAGCCTTCCAAATATTGTGTAATTTTGTGTGTTTTTACTGACTAAATGCGCTCCTACCGCGCACTTTAGCAACACCCACACCTCCTTAATCAACCAACGCGCTCTGAAAAACGAACAAGAAAAAGACCAACACGAAGAAGAAGAAGAAGAAACCAGAAGCCAAAAAGCCAAAACCAACTCAAAGCCAAAAAGCCAAACCCAACTCATACATAAACACAGACTCTCTCTCTCTCTCTCTGTATATAATGGAAGCTGGTGAAAAACCATTCCCAAGCTTTCATTCTCTTCAAATACTCATCTTCATCTCACTGGTAAATCAATCATCTTTCTAATCTTTTCTTCTTTTTCAAATTTTCAAGATTTCATTTTTATCCTTTATTTCACTTTGGTTTTTCCACTTGTTCTACGATTTCAAACACTGTATTGAATTGAAATTTCACTTTGTTAGATCTCCATGTTCACACTGTGAATTCGTTTAAATTTTCCTTTTTTTTTTCTGGGGTTTCACGCCATTGATTATGCTTAATTTGGATCAATATCACTGTCTTTAACTTCAAAATCAAAATTTTGATCAGACCCATTAACCATTAGTGGATTGATTAGTTGTTAAACTCTCTATTGTTGTTGCAGATGCTGTGCAATTTGGCTTTTGTCAAAGCAAATGTATCAAACCCTTTACCATTGTAAGTGGCACACTATAAATTTCCTCTCTTTTTTATTTGTTTGGGTTTTTTTTTTTTTTAATTGATTTAGTTAGTTTCTTTATGTGTTTGTTGGTGTTCTTGGTTTTTAAAATTTGAATTTTTTTATGCGTTTCAGTCAAAGAGAATTCAATGAGTTTCGGCCCTTGTATTACTGCGAACGATGCCTTGCGGGCAAGGTTTCAATCTCAATTCTTCTTCGTTCTTACTTCTATGATTTATGGATTGCTATAGAGTTAAATAATGGTGTTTCATATCTTGTCATTTAAAGTTTATAGCTTCATTGTCAATATTGCATACATCATTGTATCATTAACTATTTAGAGTGTGTTTGGATGAGCTATTCTGTTTGCATATTTGTTGAAAGTACTATAGAAAAGGAGAGGGAAAAAGGGTTTCTTTTTGGTGTGGGCTTGCCAAAATAAACTCAAAAAGCCCAAAAACTTTCATTTTTCTGTGTTTGCAAAATGCACACTAGTGTAATTTATACACACTTGTTAGTGATGCCATTTGGGCAAGGTTTCTTATAACCTCATTCCCATAAATTGTACATTATTGTATTATTGACTATTTAGTGTAATCTATCAACACTTGTTAGCCTTCTAAATATAAGATGTGCTTGTAAATTTTCTAGAGGATGGGGCTTGGAAACTCTAGAAAACAAGTAAAGCAAAGATGGGGAGGTATTGGGGTGGGTTGTCCTGTAGGGAAAACCTGAAACCTTAACTTCCCTGTCTGTAATTTTAGTAACATAGATAAGTATGAAAGTGGTTGAAGGAACTATAGTTATTGGAATTTCTTAGAAAACATTTTTCTTAGTTCTAGATGAGAAGAGATTTCAACGTGCATATCTGAGATTATAACAATATTTCATGTTGAAACAATTGGGTATATTTCTAAATATTAAGGGCTTGTTTTGCTGTCCCATGAATTTCAAATGACACCATCCATAATTTTTTAATAATAGGATACTGGCTAGGTTAGGGTTTCTGGTGTGTCAAGTGGGTGTTTGAGGGTTTGAGTGTTTGTGTTGGTCTTTAGGGTTACTTAGGGTTCCAGGTAGTGCTAGTGTTGTATGGGAGTTGGGGTTTGGAAATGGACTTAAGGAATGATGAGGGAGTGGAAAAAATTCAGGAATAAGTGACTGCTTCAAGGGAGCGCTACCTCATCCATGATAAAAGAGAGAATAAGAGAGTGAGAGAAACTTTTAGAGAGAAAGGAGCAGAAAAGTCATCAGCTTGTGGATTTTGTCCTTCATTACTTTACAAAAGACTTCTATACACTGGTATGTTTAATTCTCATTGGTTAGCTAATAACACGTGTGCAAAAGGTTCTGGAATATTATCATGTGATAGATGTGCCTAGCCTAACTAATTCTATTCAACTAATTAAGCAAGTGCTGAATGTAACCAACTCTTTAGCTAACTACAAGACATGTGCTTTTATCAATCCAAGCATGTGTTACAGTTACAAAAATTCATGCCTGGTCAGTAAAGCCTTCCCCACGTGGATGGTTAGTTACTAGAGATCCCCACAAAATTTGGTAGTCATTGGACACCATCATGGATTGGCACATCAGGAATGCCAAGAACCAAGTTAGACTCCCAATCACATGACTGAACTGCCAACTAGGGCACACTGTTTCCCAATCAGCAATTTAGCTTTGGTGGCTGATTCTGCTTCCTTTTTATAGCTCCAAACAACGCCTAAGATGAACCCATGACTACACTTCAAACCATTTATATTGATACTTGTTATGCTTGAGTTACCTCACTTATGTTGTTGCATTTGTTTGTTTGAGAATTTCTTAGAGAACGTTTGTCTTAGTTCCAGATGAGATGAGAATTCAACTTGTATATCTTGAATTATAATATTTTTTTTGATAGGTAGTATTATTATTATTATAATAGTATATCTTGAATTATAATATGATTCCATGCTGAAACATAATGGCGTTTTTATATATAATAAGGGCTTATTTGGTTGTCCCATGAGTTTCAAATGATACCATCCATAATTTTAGAGCACCTTACACAAACGCATGACCTCACTTCAAGCCATTTATTTTAACATTGATTCTTTTTCAGATAGCAATAATGTTCGTTGAAGTACTAGGTTGCAACGCCAGATAATTTTGAAGGTAAGGGACACCGGAACGGGACGACGCGCAGTTTCCGTCCCCTTTTTTTTTTTTCTCCGTCCCTTCCGATCTCCATCTCTCTCGGCGCGACAACAGGTCCGATTCACCTCTTCTCTGTTCTTCTTTTTTTTTTTTTTTTTTTTCTTTCTTTCAAGTGTTAATTTTAGTGTGGGTGTAATGTTTACTGTTAAGCACTTATATATATAACGTGTTTTGTCTGATTTTATTATTATTATTATTATTTTTTTTTTTTTTTTACTGCTGATAGTTGCGATTCTTGAGTTACCTCATTTACGTTGTTGCATTTGTTTGTTCGAGCCTTTACCAGATATGAATGGACCCATTTAATTCCAGCGGACAACCAAACAGACCCTAAGTATTTAGTAGTTGTAGGAAAGAGATCTCAAAAATAGAACTAGTAAAATTATAATATTTTTCAACTGTCAGCAACTGTTTGGAGAAGGAATTAGTTTAAGGGATTTGTTTAAAGGTAGGGGAAGATAACATGATGTCTATGATGTGGCTGAACATATGACTCTGTAGTATGGCTGAAAAGTATTCATGTGGCTGGCACCCACTTTTGTTGTTAAAATGCAACAGCCATACAGATTTTTTGACACCCACGGACCTTCATCCTCTTTTATGATTTTAGAATAATTACCTCTGTAAAAAACTTTTTACATCTTAAATTTTTTTACATTTGTTGACTGTATGGGCATATCTTTGCTAAGCAGGTGCAAGATACTGCAAGATATACTTTCAAAAAAGATGATATTTCATTCAACCAACGGATGCACCTATTCTCCATAAGGTGTATGAAATGTGGGATTCCATGATAGAAAATGTGAAGAAAGAAATATACCAACATGAAGGCAAGGAAGACTATGAGGAGTCTCCATTCTATGATGTGGTACACAATATACTTATTGAACGGTGGACTAAAAATTGCACACCACTTCATTGCCTAGCCCACTCCTTGAACTGGAGTCAGCAATTATCCAGATGAACAGGTAATTCATAGAGTTTTTTCCCTCTCTCAGTAGATAGCAGTGATGCTTATTTTTATACATTTCATACAGGATATTGACATCATTGGGACATACAGTGATACTTCTGGTGCTATTCGAATTAGTAGGGTGAAAATGAGGGACCTATCTGCTTCCTGGGTATGGGAAAACCCTATGGATTTGTTCACCATGACCAGTCAACCAGTTCTGAGGTACTCCAATTTGATTTTAACATTGATTCTTTTTCAGATAGCAATAATGTGTCTAAATATAAAATTTAATTAATTATTTAACCGCTGGAAGTACTTAATCATACCAAAGCTGAGATAGTTTGAATAATTATGAGAACCATATAGATTATATATAGAACTTCATCTTCAATCAATTTTTTTCCTTGCCTTAATAATTCCATTTGTTTAGTTTAAGTGGCTGACATTACTAATTGAATTATTATCTCCTAGTTATAGACACTGACATGCCATTTTCCTGTCTATTCCTTTCAGACAGTGGTTGATTCATTTCAATCTGGGATAAGATCTGGAGAGAATGCTGAGCATTATATCGATGGGCATCAAGATGGTAGAATCCCATATCTTTACAACTCATCAATGAGCCCAGTGAAGCGCATGCGGCAGGTGAACCATCAAATGCTTCTACTAGTGTTCCATAGATATGTTTTGTGCAAGTGATTTTAATTTGTAACAGTTCCTAGCCCTTTAGATAGCACGGAAGGAAAGGAGGGATCTCCGAACTGCACAACTAATTCAACAAGATAAAGAAACTGACAACCAGATGGCAGAAGCAGCAATTGAAAGATCTAAAAGCCTTGACACCACTGTCAAGAGAAAGTACAATATATGGAGGCGAGATTTTGTTCATCCACATTCAGATTCCATCCTCAAACTTATGCAGGACCAGATGATAATGGCCAAAGCATATGCAAGCATTGCCAAGTCTAAGAATGAAAGTGAGCTTTACAACGCTCTTATGGCACACTCCAACGCAAGTCAAAGTGCTATTGGAGAAGCACATTCTGATGCTGAGCTTCACCCAAGGTATTGCTGCTCTTTGTCCTCTGTCCTGGTTACCAGGCATACTTGCTTGCTCTTGGTTTTCATGCAGTTTTTTTCACTATTCCAATTCCAGTGCCCTTGATCAAGCAAAAGCAATGGGTCACATTCTCTCTAGAGCAAAAGACAAATTATATGACTGTGACATAGTTGCAAGGACATTTAGAGCCATGGTTCAGTCAACTGAAGATAAAGTAACTGCAATGAAGAAGAAGACTGCTTTCTTGATTCAGCTAGCTGCGAAAACAATCCCTAAACGATTGCAATGCCTTCCTCTGCAGCTTGCAGCAGATTATTATATGCAGGGTTATTATAGTAAACCGGATCTTGACAAAGAAAAGCTTGAAGATCCTTCTCTCTATCACTATGCCATCTTTTCTGATAATGTACTAGCAACATCTGTGGTTGTCAATTCTACTGTGCTGCATGCAAAGGAACCTGAAAAACATGTTTTTCATGTAGTCACAGATAAACTGAATTTTGCTGCAATGAGAATGTGGTTTATTGTCAACCCTCCTATGAAGGCAACAATCCAAGTTGAGAACATTGATGATTTCAAGTGGCTGAATTCCTCATACTGTTCTGTTCTACGCCAACTTGAGTCTGCGAGAACTAAAGAATATTATTTTAAAGTAAACCATCCTACTACCGTATCTGCTGGGGAAGACAATCTTAAATACAGGAACCCAAAATATTTGTCCATGTTGAATCACCTAAGGTTCTACCTTCCTGAAGTTTACCCAAAGCTGGACAAGATCCTATTTTTGGATGATGATATTGTAGTTCAGAAGGATCTCACGCCTCTTTGGTCCGTTGATCTGCAAGGGATGGTAAATGGTGCAGTGGAGACATGCAAGGAAAGCTTCCATAGGTTTGATAAGTATCTCAACTTCTCTAATCCAAAGATCTCTGAGAATTTTGATCCAAATGCTTGTGGTTGGGCATTTGGCATGAATATTTTTGACTTGAAGGAGTGGAAAAAGCGAAATATAACTGGAATATATCATCGTTGGCAAGATATGGTAAGGCTTCATTTGTCTTCTTTCTCCATTCCCAATCCAGACTCCCCCACCCCTTTTCAAGTTCTTATCATCTATTAACTTTGTATAAATTGTTTATTTTATGTGTTTCTTTTATTATAGTACATTTATGCAAAGTCATGTGTACAAATATATGGTGATGGTGACCATAAGTGTGCAATCATTTTGGTATCTAGTGGTGTATCTTTCAGCAAAACGCCTAGTAGTTATTACTTTTTACCTTTTAGGGAAATGACATAGGTCTTTAGGTGTAGGGTGTGATGGGCTGAATGAAGATGTTATTTACTTCATGAATGTAGTCTCATTGGATGATAGTATTATATGTGTTTGTGCCATATCAGTATGGGAGTAATCACTAGATTGTGGATCGTCAAGATGGTTGTAGAGGGGCGTGTTTGAGCTTTAAACATCTTGTATCCACTGTGTTGTTAAATCAATTGGCTGTGTGTGTTCCAAAGAACTTTTGAAGGCTTTTGAATCCCATCCTCTCTAGTTTTAATATTCTTTTCTTTGCAATTGTGAACCCCATGACTCCACTATTTGCTTCGTGGAGGATGCTACTATTTAATATTATTTTAATCTGATGATAGTGATTGCAATTTCCATTTGGCTGTTCTTATAAAGGATTATTTTTAGCTTTTGGTCCATACCACTTGTTTCAGAAATTGTTTTAATTAAGATTCTGATATTTATCCTATTCCTAGTTTGCCCAACAAACATTGATGCCTTTTCATTCATGCTAGATTTAGATGTAGTCTTGCTACTCAGGCTTGCAACTGATGTGAAACTGTTTTGCAGAATGAGGATAGGACCCTTTGGAAACTTGGCTCATTGCCACCGGGACTGATCACTTTCTATAACTTGACGTATCCACTGGATCGAGGTTGGCATGTCTTGGGACTTGGCTATGACCCAGCCCTTAATCAATCAGAGATAGAGAATGCCGCTGTCATCCATTACAATGGAAACTACAAGCCATGGCTGGATTTGGCCGTTTCAAAGTATAATTCTTACTGGTCTAGATATGTTATGTTTGACAACCATTATCTTCAATTTTGCAACATCCGCCAATAACTATTTTTTGTCCCTCTCTCTCACTCACCCCCCCACTTGTGTAATGTTTGAATTTCAAAGAAAAGAATTTCAAAATGCCTCGTTGCCCATGTAGAAGTTGCCAATGCTAGCCTTTTGTTTTATGATCTTTCATTTACGCTGTGTTCAAATAATAAGTTCAAGGACACAACTTAAAATAAAATAAAATAAAATAAAAAAACATTATATACAACTCTTGACATGACCCTATTGTAATTGGTGCATAATATAAGGAATATTAATAGTTGACCTAAGCGAAAGTGATTTTTTCCAATCACAATTATCCATGTTAGGAGTTGTGAAAAAGTTGTGTTCTTACCATTACTCATGTTCAAAGATGAACATGCATGACTGTGCCTTAAAAAAGTCAAGCCAGTGTAGTTAGTCCAGCCATCTTATATAGAGGTCAATCTTAAAATAAATTAATCCAAGCTAGTTTCTGGTTTTCGAATCATTTTTGTGGGGTCCATAAAATGGCATACCTTAATTTACCTATACACCGCCAACTATGCACTTCAGTATGTATAATATTAAAATTCATTCCGAGCTTACGGGAGTGATAGCTCGTATACATATGAAGCATTGAATGTGATGTTTAAAAAATAAAACTACCTCCTCATGTACTCTGAAAACCTCATTTTCAAACTAGTGCTTGCATTTGCATTCTATGCAATGCGCTTCCCAACAATTCAATTAGTTTCAAAGCTCCCTAATTGGATATTAAGAATCAGGGAATCTTCATCTAATGGGAAATGGGAAGAAGTGTTTTCCCACTATAACCAAATGAAAAAAACTGGAATTCAACTAACAGACCCATCAGCTTTCCCTCCCATTCTCAAAGCATGTTCAAACCTCTCCATCAGACATGGAAAGTCTATACATGGAAGCTTGGTTAAACAGGGGTTTGAATTGTTCACTTCAATTGGTAACTCCACTATGGACTTCTATATGAAATGTGGAGACTTGGGTTCTGCATTAGCTATTTTTAACTGCATGAACAAGGATTCAGTTTCTTGGAATATAATGATATATGGGTATCTTCAGAAAGGAGATTTACAAGAAGGGTTGCTATGGTTTATGAGTGCAAGGGTTGATGGGTTTGAGCCAAACACTTCCACCTTGGTGCTTGTAATACAGGCATGTCATAGTCTTAGAGCTAAACTTGAAGGACTGCAGGTACACGGTTACATTTTTCGAAGTGGGTTTTTGGCCATTCCTTCAGTTCAGAACTCTTTGCTGAGTTTGTATGCTGATTCTGACATGGTGAATGCACAGAAAATGTTTGATGAAATGCGTGAAAAAGATGTTATCTCTTGGAGTGTGATAATTAGTGGTTATGTGCAAAATGAGGAAGCTCAGGTTGGTTTGCAGGTGTACAGAGAGATGGTTTTTGAGGTTGGCATTGAGCCAGATGGTGTAACTATGGTGAGTCTCCTTAAAGCATGTGCTAGTTTAGGGGACTTGAGTATAGGAAGAATGGTTCACGGGTTAGTGATCAGTAGAGGTTTCATTTTTGAAGTGTATATTGGGAATTCTTTAATTGATATGTATTCTAAGTGCTATGATGCCGAATCTGCCTTTAAAGCCTTCAATGAGATGTCTCAAAGGAACAACGTCACATGGAATTCTATATTATCTGGATTTGTCCTAAATATGAAGCATTTGGAAGCTTTGTCATTGTTTTATTCAATGGTGAAGGAAGGAATTGAGGCAGATGAGGTGAGTCTAGTCAATATTCTTCAGACATGCAAGTTTTTTGTGCAGCCATTTCACTGCAAGTCAGTCCACTGTGTAATAATCCGGTGGGGATATGAATCAAATGAATTGGTGCTAAATTCTCTAATTGATGCTTATGGAAAATGCAATCTTATTGAGCTGGCATGGGAACTTTTTGATGGGATGGAGAGAAGAGATGTTGTTTCTTGGAGCACAATGATTGCAGGGTTCACCTATTGTGGCAAGCCAGATGAGGCAATAGCTGTTTTCCAAGAGATGATCTATGCACAAGAGAATCTCAATGTGGTTACCATTATCAATCTTCTTGAGGCTTGTTCAGCTTCAGCTGAACTGAGAAGGTCAATGTGGGCTCATGGAATTTCAATTTACAGAGGTTTTGAAGCAGAAGTAGCAGTTGCAACTGCAATTGTTGAGATGTACTCAAAGTGTGGGGCAATAGAAGACTCAAGGAAAGCCTTTGAACAGATTTCTGATAAGAATGTTTTTTCATGGAGTGCCATGATTGCAGCATATGGCATGAATGGCTTTGCACGTGAAGCCTTAACTTTGATTGCTGAAATGAAAAAACATGGAGTGGAGCCAAATGCTGTGACAGCTCTTTCAGTGTTATCTGCTTGTAGTCATGGTGGGTTAATTGAAGAGGGGCTTGGTTTTTTCAATTCAATGATTAAAGATCACAGGGTTGAGCCTGGATTGGAGCATTACTCATGCATGGTTGACATGTTGGGTCGAGCAGGACAACTTGATAGTGCAATTGATTTAATCAAGAAGATGCCTGAAGGTTTTGAGGCTAGTGCAAGTATTTGGGGGGCACTTTTGAGTGCTTGTAAAAGCCATGGGAACAGCAAGCTTGGCGCAGGAGCCATCTCTCGTGTTCTTGAGTTGGAGCCTTTAAATTCATCAGGTTATTTGCTTGCATCAAGCATGTATGCATCAGTTGGATCATTTGTTGATGCTGCAAGGATGAGAAGGTTGGTGAAGGAGAGAGGTGTGAGGGTTGTTGCTGGGTACAGCTTGGTGCATGTAAAAAACAGGGCATGTAAATTTTTAGCTGGGGACAAGTCCACCCCACAAGTTGGTGAGATACATAGTATAGTTGATCAACTTCATGGTTGTATGAAGATTGATGAGAGTTTAGCAGTCATTGAATGCTGAAATACAAAATTGTCAATCTTATGTTTCCAACGGCATAGATTCTCTCCCATTAAGAACGCTAAGAAGGTTGGTACCAAGCATGTGAGAGTTTCATCTAAGGACTAAAGGTTGATAAAATCCCATTCAATGCTCAATTTTATGGGAAAGGGTTCAGTTGTTTATAGGCATAACCATCAACAAGGGAAAAAGAAGGCAACGGACTGCATAGTTGCACACTAAATTATCGAAAAGATTGTACTCATTTTGTGGCAATCTGGAATTGAATTTGAAGAACGCCTAAAATGACTAAAATATTTGTTTGATTTGGCTTATTTTCAATGGTTTATTTGTCTTAAAAAATAGGCTGCTATATTTATAAAAAAAGTGAAAGTTAAAGTTATTAATTCCGTTTATAACACACTCCTCCTTTGGCAAGAGCTTTATCTTGACATTTAAAAAAAAAAAAAAAAAAATCTGATGATTCTAATCGGTTAATGTTGTGAACCAGGATAATTTACTGCATGAAAAAGATAATCAATTTTAGATGACCAATCTCCTGAACTTGAGAGAAGAAATAGACATTTTTGGTTAATTTTCTACTTAATTCTCATTAATGAATTCAATATACATAAATAGCCAAAGATGAGATAGCCTTATCAACAAATCCTAAAACATAGGAACTCATCATACCCTAAAACATAGGAATTTATTTCAATACAAATAAATAACAATACTAATCTATCTAAGAAGTCTTATTATATCACTTATCTAAATTCAAATAATTTATATAGTACCCAAGTCATAACATTCCCTCCCCCTTCAAGATGAATCTTGTCCTCAAGATTCAAGGACATAGAAATTGAATCTTGCAAACATCGATTGGAGAATACTCGAACTCGGATTTTAAAGTGAAGAAGGATGAGAATTTTGGTGTTAGGCATGTCCTGCAATTCTTGAATTGCCTCTTGGAGCACCAAGGATAGAAAATTCCTACATTCCTCAATATAAAATTTATCAAGAATTACAAAATCGATGTGCATACTCATTGGTGCAATCAAGGTTGTCTTTTCTTGAGTCATAGGAAGCATCAGTCTCAATCTTTCTAACTTCAATAAGCTCTCGTTGGTCATGCACCATGGAGGGTTGATCATAAAAACAATCATCAAACTCAAACTTTTTAGCATGTGCACCATCTAATGAATCACTTTCTTGTAGAACCTTCTCTTGTTCATGCTCCTTAGTAAGTTCTTGTTGAAATAAGGCCAAAGCAACACTTGTTGTTGGCATTGGTACTTCTATTGAAAATTTTGATGACTCCGTAGCATTGGCTTGAATGTGTAAAGCACTGCCTTCAAAGTCGTTGGTTGTTCTTTTGACAGATTGCAATGATTCAATTTGGTTGCCCAATTGATCTACCGCTACACACAAGTTTTGAAGGGCATGCCTTAAATCTTTGAAGGCTTGTTCATAAGTGCTGGCTGATTGTGCTAATGGATATGGGTCAAGCATGTTGAGGCCTTTTTTTTTTTTTTTTTTTTTTTCCTTTTGTGGTTATGAGTGGTGGCTAGAGGGTGATTTGGAGGATGGATTTTTTTTGTGGTTTGCTTGAATGAGAAACGCAGCAAATATAAATATGCAAATATAAATATATATATATATATATATATATATTTTAACTAGTTGGATCGGTTAACTAGTTGATACCAAATGTTGTGAACTAGGATAATTTAATAAATGAAAAAGATAATTAGTCAATTCGAGATGACCAATCTCTTAAACTTGAGAGAGGAAATTTTCATTTTTAATTAATTTTCTACTTAATTCTCATTAATGAATTTAACACACATCAATAGCCAAAGATGAGAAAGCCTCATCAACAAATCCTAAAACATAGGAACCTCTCCTATCCTAAACAAGTGAAGTGCTAAGTAAGTCTCAATATTTTCACAATTAATCATAAGTGGTTAATTGTTATTGATTTAAATTTGAACCTAACACTAAGATTATTTTTTTATCCCAACAATAACAATCTTATCTTGGAATAACTTGTCATTTAGTATTTGTTGTAAAAATGTTGTGGACATATTATTTATCTATCCTAAAACATAGGAATTTATTTGAATACAAATAAATAACAATATTAATCTATCTAGGAAGCATTATTCTATCACCTATCTAAATTCAAATAATTTATTTAGTACTCCTGTCATTTCATTATGCATTTTTTAATATTTATTTCATTAACTTGTATTATTACTTATCTAAATAAAATAAAAAAAGTAATAATTTTTTTTATGTTAAGACTTAAGACTAAATAATTTGTATTATTTGATATTTAGTTATTTACTTCTTTGAATTGATAATTTTATGTTGTATAATACATATATATATACACACACACACACAAGTCGCTAATATGTTTGACAAGAATAAAGTTGAAACCTTACAAACTTTGTAAAAGAGAGATTATTTAAGGTTTTTTGAAACTTGTGCGATTTTGAGAATAAAAAATTTAGAAAATTTGTTTGACAAGAATAAAGTTGAAACTTACAAACTTTGTAAAAGGATTAATTTTAGGGAAAAAAAACATAATGTTTTATTTATTAGTTTTTTGTGGGAAGGAATAGGAGACGTAGTGTTGCATCCCTAGTTTAGTTTGTGTTGTGTGTATATATATATATATATATAAAAGATATGTTGTAATATATATACTAAAAGGTGTTCTTTAAAAGATCATAATCATTTAAATTGGATATAAAAAACGTGATAGTATGGTTATTAAAAATTTATAATCTTGAAATATTGGATATATATTAAAGTTTCAATGTTATTTTCAAGATAATCATTCTTGAAGGTTAATTGAAGTGTGTTTATTGAACGGCAATGTTTATAAACTTTTGAGCCTATTAAATGAAAATGTTGTGGCTATCGACCTAAAATATGCATATTGAATGAAAATATGTATGTTGAAAGGTTATAATCTTTTGGTATAGATAGTGGTTCATATTCATTTGGTAATTCTTCTTTACTTTTTCTCTTTTGATTTTCTTGCTTAGAAGCACAAAAAACCTGTGGGCCTTCTCCAAAATTTCTATTTGTAAGTCAATTTTTTTTATTAAATAGTAAAAAGGTTCAAGAATTAAGCCACACCAATGGTAGTAACAATAATACTAAACGATTTCTTCATTTGTTTACTCAACTTTTTATTTTTCAACTTTCTTAGAAATACAAGAAACCTATGGATCTTCTTTGAAATCGCTATTTGTAAGTCTTTTTTTTTTTTGTTAAATAATAAAAAGGTCCAAGAATGAAGTCACACCAAGCCATGTAGAACAATAATACTAACATTTCTTTACACCCTTTACAAATCCTATTATACTCCAATTTTACATTCTCTTTCCTTAGAATCAAAACAATCCAAAAGTATTTAAATATATTATATAATGCATATTATACTACAAAAACTAATAGAGAATCTACTTAAATTCATATAATATATTATAACAAT